>QLOH01000822.1:0-343670 GCA_026901365.1 Sesbania bispinosa
CACTTGAAGAATCCTAGCTTCGATCCCCTTTTTCACCCCCAAACCCAACTTTTCTCTCTCTAAGTCGAAGAAATGGAGAAGGAATGAGACATGCATCTAATTTTCAGCTCCAACCCTTATATACTTAAGTGACGGTAATCGATTACCATCCCCTGGTAATCGATTACCAGTAGCGAACAAAGCACTAGAATCCCTTCCTGGGAAACTGGTAATCGATTACAACCCTTGGTAATCGATTACCAAAATTTCAGCTCTCGGGTAATCGATTACCATCCTCTGGCAGTCAAATACCAAAAACTTAACTCTCGGGTAATCGATTACCATCCTCTGGCAGTCAATTACAAAAAACTTAGCTCTCTGGTAATCGATTACAAACTCTCTGTAATCGATTACCAGCAACCCAAACTTATTAAGTTTACTTAGACAAAACCTGAACTTGGTTTTATAACTTAGTTTTTAACCCCTAGTTCCTTAACTTATCTTTCCTTAATTACTAACACATAATTCTCTGTTTTCCGCCTAATGAATTATTAGAGCTTCTAATTTTCGGGATGTTACATGCCCCGACTCTCTCGTTCAAGCGAGAATATCTCGCTTAAGCAAAAGCCCATTTACAGAATTAAAAAACAACATTTAGGGCTCGCATTTCCTCACTTCTTCGTTTCTAACTTTCACCCAAGAGAGAGAGAGGAATCAACCATTGGAGCTTGAAGAAGGATTTCCAAGTCAAGAGAGTCCTCCCCAAGCCTTCCCCATCCCTTCTCCACATCCATTGTTACTCCTTTGAGGTGAGTATAACTCACACACTCACCTCCATTTGTGCTCTTCTCTAAGGATGAACCCTAATCCTTCTTACCCCTTTCCTTAATCTTGTATGTGCTTGTTTACATGTGGATTTCTCTGCTTGTGGTTGGTTAATTGTTAGAAAATGTGATATATGCTAGGGCTTATAGATTAGGGTTTGTACTCCTTCTTTGGGATTATTGACCATGCACTCTTTTGTAACTTGATTTATGTCATGCATTTATGATTTAAAGCTAGAAAATGAATTTGGCCTAGGGCCACCAAAAACTAATTAATCAAGCTTGACTTCGGTCCAGAATAAGACTAAAATGAATTTGGCTCCGGCCCAGAACATTTGGCTTCAGCCCAGAAAGTTGGCTTCGACCCAGAATAATTGGCTACAGCCCAGAATAAGAAAAGTTTGGCTTCGGTCGAGTTATTGTATGAAAACTTGACTTCGGTCCAGAATAAGTGGTGGGATACGTCCCCAAGGAAGACGTTCCTTGTAGTTTGAGCACAAGTCTAACCCTAGAATTAGTGAAAAGACCCCGACTGCCGGGTAAAGCAGGTTATGAGTATGTAGTTTTGAGAATTGAGATTGTTTGAATTGCTTGGGCTATATTGTATGGACTGTTGGATAACATTTTCCTGCTTACCCTATACTGCATGCTGCATAGTTGTATTCACTGAGACATCCATCTCACCACACGTTTCGTGGACCACATTTTAGATGCGCAGGTACCTCCTCGCACGTGCCCTTGAGCTAGGAGCTGAAGTGGATTTAGTGTTTTGATGGAAAATTAGTTATTTGGGCAATGTTAGGCCCCTTTTGATGATATAGATATGTATTGACCCTTTTTCTTTAGAGAGGATATGACTGTACATGTGGTCTTCCTTAGATCTGTGTGGTCAGGACACATGTATAGGGGTGTCCCCAGTGTATTATTGTATATTGAATGATTGTAGCCATTGGGCAAGAGTAAGTACAATGTCATGATTGTTGTTTTTCATATGTTGTTTAAGTGAGCGTTGGTAGCTTAACTGGTGTATGATTGTATCTTTCCGATATCCGAATGGCGCAAAATAATTTTAGAAATTCGGGATTTGGTTTCCAACGGACTAAATCCTCGGATTAGAAATTAGGATGTTACAACCTCAGTATATATTTTTTGAAAATTTACCTTCTCTCTCAATGAGCTTACTTTTCTATTGCTATATATATATATGAACAATAGGTATGACTATTTATAGGAGTGAAACTCTTTTTTGTGTGTTATATTTTACTAAATTTTGTCACTTTACTATATAAGGGAAATTAAGTATGTATATAAGGGAAATTAAGTTTCCTATATACCGGGGCGGGTTCGAGTTCGATGGCGAGGTGAATATTGACATCTCTGACCCTGACCCCAAACCCAATTTTTGGAATCGGGAAAACCCAAACCCGGTCAACTCAATTTTTCCCCCATCAAATTGGGGCTGGTTTAGGGTAATTTGCCATGCCTAGCTAAAACCTATATATTTTAGCTATAAAAAATAATCCTATATTTTTTATTTTTCAAAAGTAGCTTTTCTACCATATTCACAATCTCATACTTTTTCAAAATTTCTCTACCTTGCATGGAGTATTCATGGTTACGTTTCTCATCTAAAGGAGGATTTATGGACTCAGATGGGCTGCAATCGTCTAATTTAGACTGTTCGATTGAGATTAGATGAATTAGAGATCGAGATGGTGTTTTAAATCTGATTACACATCTCGGCCTCTGAGTTATCTGATTTTCATCGGACGGCTCAAATCAGATTTGTTGACTGTAGTGCGGTGAATTGCATCAAATCTGGATTCGAGGATTTACACCATGTAAATTAATAAATTTTCTTCGTTCCTTTTGTTATTCTCCCATAGGATGACCAATTAATGGGTTGACATATCTTGTAGCCTAAAATCCTAGGATAATTAACACTACTGAAATATTCTACTCAGACATAAGCTATATATATGATTAACAAACGTCCTTTAAATGAGCCCTTGATTCCCTCCATGCAATGGGCAATGAATAAAAGGAGATGTAGGGGGAAGAACCGAAATATTAATTGCCTGAGCTTGGTCTCTGTTGCTCTTGTGTGAACACTTTGTATTATAGGATATACCTTTTTTTTTTTTGCTACATTTATAGATTGTCGATCTGCATACATCAGACATGAGCTGTCAAGAACAATAATCCATATCCATATATTATCTATTCTCGGTTATCGTTGCTTGGCTATACTGAGCTCTTGTCTTTTTTATAATTATACATAATGTCATATATCTCTTAAAAGTTAGAACCTAGAGATCGATGGTCTTGATTTCTACCTATGCTATATTAACATATTTTAACATGGACTTTAGTCTTTAGATGTTCTGTTAATACCTTATGATTTTCACGCGTAAAGTGAAAAGAAAAATGCAATAGGGAATGTAATCTGACGTTTTTATTCCACTACACATACATTCATTCAGTTATAAAAGGCTCGATCTGCTTACATCAGTCATGAGTTGTCAAGAACAATAATCCATATCCATATCCCTAATGTATGGTTATCGTTGTTTGGATCCTGAGGAGAGCTCTTCTCTTTTTTATAATTATAATGTTATATATCTATCTATGCTATATATTGTCATATTTTAACCTGGACTTCATATATCTTCCGTTAATAATAACTTGTTTTGATACGCGTAAAAGTGTAAAAAAGAAAGCAAAAGAGGGAATATAATCTGACGTTTTTATTCCACTAGATTACACATTCATTCAGCTATAGATTAGAGACTCAAGCATAGGCCAGTTAGTAAGCAATTCCTATGTTTTGTAGGAAAAGTGTGATTATATAGGAAGAAAATTGTTGAATTGTATGAAAAATAATTCATATTATTTGCATTATATATGTGTGATAATAAAGGATTCCCTCTCTCTGTCTCTCTTCTGACATAAGTAAAGCTGTATTGTAAGTGAATTCCTTACTCTTTTTTTTCTCTTTGCCATGTTTTTTATTTTTCTTTCAATTCTTGTAGATTTATATCATTCCTTTCATGCTAAATAGCAACCTTTTTTGTATTTCATTTTAAACCCTCAAAAGTTGAAGCCATTATATATATATATATATATATATATATAACAATACTAGCAAATTAGTCCTTGAGAAATTTCTAATCGTGTAGTTTAATTTCTGAGAGAGGCAAAATTTCAAAATGGTCCCTAAGAAATAGCTCCGTCATGCAAAATGGTTCTTGTCGTGCAAAATGGTTCCTAAAAAAAAGCAAAAACAAGCAAATTAGTCCCTCAGACATTAAAAAAATATGCAAATTAGCCCTTGAAAAATGACTTTTTGACCATTTTGCATGACGGAACAATCTCTCATGAACCATTTTGGAATTTTGACTCTCTCAGAAACTAAACTGCACAATCAAGAATATGTCTGTGACTAATTTGCTAGTATAGTCGTATAGATCCTTTCCTTTTTTGGTTTGTTTTTAGTTACTCTTCTCTACACTTACCGTTTTTTTTTTTTTTGTCTGTTATTAACAGGGCTAGTCTAAACTCACAACCCTATTGCAGAAAGCTTGGGATCTTGGAAAACAAAAAGTACTCCAGCCAAGAATTATTGGTGAATTTAAATTAAGAATTGTTTTTGACATTATCTCTCTCTAATAATGTATGTATTTATAATTTTATATATATATCTATGTAGCTTTTTTTTTCCTGATTTTCTTTGCCTCTGATTTGCTCTTGCAGTTGGCCGGTACAACAATATCCTCACAAATTGCTTTAACGCTAATGCTCTGCTTCACCTATCAGTGTCCCACGCACACACATTTACCATATTGTTTTGCAAACAGAGCATACATAATAATGCGTTGAGCTTTGGCAATTAAATCATTTTTCAACGGTCTGGGATAGTGTGGTTAGTCAGTGTTAGCAATGAAACTTCGTGAGCTACTATGCTACAACGTTTCCCTTTTAGTACACTTATTATTTGATTTGAAAGTGATGATGATTAGTGGTTTCAGCCTCAGCTTCCATTCATTATATGCTCCATTGACTGGATAAAGTATACCACTTTGATAAAAAAAAAGAGGTTCTTTTAATGTTCCTTGGTCTCTAGTTAGTAATCAAGGGTGGAATAGGGATATTATTCACATGGCACTAGCTAGATAGGAACACCAATACCACCAATAATAATTTTCTTCTGATATTTTAATATGTTTCAGTTGCATGGTATTAAAATATTGAAATATTTATCCTACAAGATTTTTGTGGTCATGCATGAACTTGATTCCAAGAAATTCATTGCCTTCAAATTAATTAATTACCTCGTTTTGTTTGATTTGGGTACGTCCATTTGCGGGAGGAAAAATGTGTGTGTGTGTGTGTGTTTTTTTATGTACTGGAAAATGTGTTTGAACTGTGCACGCATATTGTTGGTTAAAAAATATTATCTCAAAATTAATTCTGAAATGAGTACTAAAACTAATTTTGAGAATTGATTATGAGTTTCAAACTCACCAAATTTCTAAAGACTTAGTTCTTCAATATAAATAAAAATTAATTAATTCACGCTAATTAAGAATATTAGTTGAGCTTATTAAATTTTTCCCAACTCACATAAAAATGCTTTTACTAAATTATCCCTCATAATATTTATTACAAAGTGGATCATTGAAGACAAAAGATAAATTAAATAAGGGTATTATGGGAATAATAACATTTAATAGGATGAAAGTGGTTAGGTTTTGCTTATATTTGAGACCAACAAAATTGAATTTTGAGTTGCTTATACTCCCTCCATTTCAATTTGTTAGTCATTTTAGGAAAATAATTTTTTTTCATAATATGAGTCGTTCTCTAGTCTCTATGTGAATATTAATGTTAGTTTTTCCATTTTTACCCTCCCACTTTTATGGGGAAAAGAAGCTTAAAAAACTTAGCATCACACTACTCATTAATGTATTTAGGTAAAATGAGAAAAAATGTGTAGTAAATTAATATGGGTAATTTAGTAAGATTAGTATGTCTTTTAAGTCATTTATTGTTGTTCTTAATTTGTGTGTAGAAACCTTAAATGACAGATAAAATGAAATGGGGGGAGTATTTGAGACCAGAGTGATATTTATATTTACATATATATTAAAAGTGATTTTTATCTTATCATTTAAATAAAATCAATTATTTTAAACTTACTTTTAAAATATCATTCACAATCAAAAGTCAAATTTTAATATTAATTATTTCAAATTCAAATATTTCAAATTTTAATATTAAACAACCCCTAATTTAATAGTTGATTTTAGCACAATTCCATATTAGCTTTAACCTTGAATAAAAAATATGGCACTTGAAGTATTGGTCAAACAGAAGAAAAAGTATTGTTTGTATCTCTAGCCGGCGCAAGCAGAAAACTATACAACGTAGTTACGAGAAATAATCAAGAGGATATTTAATTTCAGGTACTCATATTTTTAATTTTACAGATAATTGTGTTCTGACATTTAAATTTAAATTAACACACTTTTTAATATCACACCAAACATATACTCAGTTGCTTAAATAAGTTTTTATAGAGCAAACTTTACTGGTAAGTTGTAACATGTTTGATTTTACTAACATCATGTTTTAAAAAATTGTATAAAAAATTAAATAACAATGTTTCAACTTTCTTACCTGTTTTTAAATATTTATAAAAGCAAAATTGTTAAAACCATATTATTATCTCATTTTTTTTATTTCAAATCTTTAAGAATAAAATGCATAAAATCAAGTAAATTAATGTGATATTTTTTATAATCATTGATAAAAACAAACAACATTTCAACCGTACCCTAGTTAATAGTTGATTTCCCTTAATAAAGACATGGGAAGTGATTTCCAGCTCGGCATCTTAGTTGCTTAAATCATATAGCCTCATATATATGTTGAGCCATTCATCTTAATTAAATATATTGAAGAAAGATATGTGTATAGGTTCCTAATTAAGTTCCCTGTTACAGTGATTAAGTACATTAGATAGTAATTGAAAAGAATGCAAATTACAATTTGAACTAGTTTTTATACATTTTGTGGGGCTGAGGTAAAACTAAAACAACTCAAAAGAGTTTCAACTCTATGCACAATTACACTTTCACCATTTACCACTGCATTGATTGTGGTTAGTCTAGTCTGAACTCTGAACTAAAACTAAAGGCATTCTAATAGTACAAACTTGAGGCATATAATAGGACCAATTCTAGCTAATTGATAAAGAAAGAAAGACTACTACTACTACTACTAAATTAGCTAACTTCCCTATAATTACGCACCAAACCTTCTGGCTCAAGTGGAGCTATGGTTATAATTGTTTCTGGCACTGGCAACATAGGTACTACTGGTAATTGTGATGAGCTAGCTTGCCTGCACCCAACAATCTTTTGACAAGTCCCAATAAGGCACTGTCTACACTTAGGGCAAGATGAGTGTGAACTTAGCCATTTATCAATGCAACGTACATGGAAACCATGGTTACACTTTGGCAAAATTCTCACCTTATCACCATTTGTGAACTCTGACAAGCATATCACACACTCTGAATCCAAACTTGGAAGGTTCAATTCAGCTGAGTAACTCACTGTTGGAAAAGTCTTGAGAGCTTTCTTCTTGATCCCTGTGTTGACCACTCTTGCTGGAGGATTGTTTGTTGAGTCACTCATGACAACTAAATTGGAACACCTTAATGCACATCTTATGATGGAGTTCAAACCAAGTGAACAAAAAAGAGCACATAATAGGACTGAGAGTACCATAACAACATTTGCATCAAAATTTCCATCTCCAAGATATGATTCTGTTGAATCATGACTGCTTGTAGAAGCAGGGGGATTTGCTGAGTTTGTTGATTGGTTAAGTAAGGAGTGAAGGAGTAACCTTCTTGAATGGAAATTCTCAAGAATATCATGGAAGAGGGGTGAAGTGAAGGAATTAGCAGCAGCAGCATACATTTTTTTGTTGTTGAAGTATTAATGAGTGTTGGAGCTTCTTGTGGTTGGTTGCCTCAGGGGATTTATATATAGGGAGGTTCACATGGTTTGATTTGGTGTCAGACTCTGATTGCAGTGTGAAACTATTAATAATTTGGTGAATAGTTGTTTTGTAATTAGAATATTCCTGAGGGTTGTGGTCAGAATGAGGGTATTTATCTTTTGTCTTTGTTGTTGGTATTGGAGATAGATGTCTAAGTATATGGATACTCCACTAAGTGAACCTTTTGTAATTGGCTTTCTAATCAAGATGGGTCCATTCAATCCCACATTACACGCAGAAGGATGTGCCGCGTGGCACTTTATTAGTTTCATAAATATATACGAGGAATAAGGCTTATTTGCTAAATTTAAGCATATAACCATATCTCAATTTATTTATTTATCTTCCCACAATGAACTTGTTTTTCATGTATATCATAATGCTGTTCCCTTAAGGACCCACTAGCACATGAAGGAATTGCGAAGCTTCCTAATAGAGATGACTTGAAAGTTGAAAAATATGCTTTCGATTCTGAGGTTCATTTATGTCCCATCTTTTGGGTCCCAAATGAAAAGGATGAGCTCCAATATGAGCCAACTGGCCTCATCCGTACTTGCCCCTTGGAAAGTGTTAAGGTAAAGGATTTTCTTTTCCTTTGCATTGATGGAGGTACTAGCTACACTCCAACATATTATTCACTGCTTAGTGCTCGTATATATAACAAAAGCAAAAGAAATTAAAAGAGAACAAAGTAGCTAGAAAAGGAAATTCTTTTCTATGAATTATGATGTTGATTTGTAATTTTTCACCTAAGCCACATCCATGTCATCATGGTGGAACGAATTTTTTTTTTTTCATACACAATATTAGAATATGATGGTGTTGATTTGTAATTTGATGCTACTATATATTAACTATAATGAGAATGATGAAAATAATTTTAGTTGATTTGTTTTAGTTTTTGTACTTCTATAGGAATCTTAGATGAAGTACTTATCTTAACTTCTACACCCATATCATATGACATTATGTGATGGAGCCGGTAAAATCAACTAACTCAATTGGGTTGACCTGTAAAAGTCTACAAAAATGTATGGGTTTGACACTTATTTTAAAAATCCGAATAATTCCCGAGTTTTTTAATCCAGTTCGATACTACCTGTAAAAAATTCACAAAAAAAACTGAGTAGCCCGAAAAAAACCCACAAAAAAAGTCGGACTACCCGTAAAAATATAATACTTATTTTAGAAGTTTAAATAATTTCTGAGCTTTTAGCCCAACCTGATAAAACTCGCTACCAACATCGAGTCGGACTGGACCGGGTAGCCCGAAATGTCAACTATAGATGTGGCAGCATTTACAATTTGTTGAACACTCATTGTTAATTTCCAATATTTAGAATCACAATTGACAAAGAATCATTAATTAGTGACTGATTAGCTGGCTACATAATTGTAATTGATCAGAATAATAAGCAACACTAACGAAAATCTCAACCAGCTATCTGATAAAATTGATCCAAACCCACCCGTATGTATGAATCATGCCTATGTATCATGATCCCTTGTATTTGCACAAAATAATACATTTGCAATATGTTAGTGGTCTATCAGATCAGAATATACGTTTATATAATTATATCTAAGGTGGCCCCATATGTCTTTCCGTCGGCACAAGAAATTTTTTCACGATCATGTGCAAGTGGTCAGATCACAATCTCTTGGACTTTTGAGTTGTGGCTGCTGAATAAAGCAACATAGTTAATTTTCTTGGCGAGCACTAAGTATCCCCAAATCTACAACAAGAGACTATCTCTTTCGAAACATAGAGAAAAAAAAAACACAATAAGAGCAATACTATTTAATAGTATAGTATATAAAAGAATTATAAGAAACATAAATATGAAAAGTGGTAATGCATAATCATACAATATAAAAATTGTTTTAGAAGATAATTATATATTCTTCCCTTATATAGCTCAAGCAATCATTTTCATTCGTGTAAATTGTACTAAAAAGCTTTAGTGCCAAAAAAGTAATTTCCTGAAAATAAAAATTGATCAAATTGGCAAAATATGTCTGAGTCAATTTCGATCTCAATCTGATTCTGTTTGTCTCTAACTGTACTTTTCGGCTTAAAAATCGGTTACCGAAGGCAGGTATATTGTACTACTTGCATTCAAGGATTGCATATCTCTAAAATTTATAAAGTAAGGTACGTGGAGACAAGTCGAGCGGCTGCTTTCTTCTTTCTTTTCATTTTTTAGTCAGTTTACTTTAATCAATTTTTATATACTAAATTTGATTCATTGCTTTTGGATGTAAGGCTTCTCACAATCAATTTTTCTTCTCATTACAAACGTGTCGATTTGGTAAAATTGATTTTGGATTAACATAAACTTATAGATTTGATTTAGTGTTTGTGTTGATTTATAATTAAATAAAAATTATTTTAAAATTATGGGTTAGAGTACTTCTTAAATTCCCTTTAATCTTATTACTATTTGCTTAAAAAAAAAATAATTAAAATCAATCACTGGAAATTTATTATACACGAGTTATGATTCATAATGAATGTGTTTTTGTTTTAAATCTTGAAAATTTGATTATGCACTTTAGTGCCTAGTGTGTAACTAATTTTGAAGTAAGTAGGATTCAGATAGAAAACATCGAAAACTCATGTGTATTGGGGCATCATAAGCTTTGTTAGGGTTTCGACGAACCCTAATGGCGTTTTTGCCACCAGTGAAGAACTTACGACTCAGGAGAAGGATCTCCTGGACAGAAGTTCGAAGAAGCCTAAGTTTGTTGAGATTGAGGTCTATAGTGGTGGGACGATAGTTGAGGGAACGCCACTCTCGCCACATGTTGTAGTTTGTACGGTACAGTTGGGGATCAAGGTATGGCAGGTGCGGAGTTTTAGACGACTATTGGTATGGGCTTGGAGAGGAAGTTTGTGCCCTACAAGGACAAGTGCACTCATTATAACAGATTTGATCTAAGGAAACAGGCACTTAGAGTGTGGTTAAGGCGAAACCGCACTTCTAAAGTTAGGAAGTGCACTAAGAGTGCAATTATCATTTAATCGCACTCCAAGTTGATCCTAAACCCTCGCGTGGATGCACACATAGACAATACCCCTCTCCATCTCCTTTTGCTCTCTGTCACACAACTAGCCTTGAACCCCAATTAGCCTCTCGCTTTCCTATGCAAACCCACAACCCTGATCACTACCATTGTGACCCACCATGAGCGATGCACCCTGTCTCGCCACCAATCGTTGTGTCGCAGTTGCAAGCTTCATCCCCTCGCAGCGTCGTCGTCGTTCACTTCCTGTGAGCCTATTGTGCCACGCCCCCCGGTGCATCCTTGCCTTGGCTGTCATAACAAGAAGCGAAGATGTCTAATTAGATAATTGATTTTGTATTTCCCAGGCCATTCTCGTGATTTAGAGCAATAAAATGTGATGTATCACCAATCAGGTTTTATAGGCCATCGAAGTCCATCAAGGTATGCCTCTTTGCCCTGATCTCTCCTTTCTGTCTTGTTTTTATCAACCTCTAAGCCTTGTAATGAACGAATTATGAATGTGAGCCAATGTAGTTGTATGGTGGTTATGGGCTTCCTTGTTGTGGATAGCTCTAGTTTTTCAAGAAACTTTCATTTGCTTTTATAGAAATATGTGTTAGGAATATAATTCTGTTAGAAATCCGTTAGTGTTTATTAATTTCAGCTTTACCAATTAGTTAGTAATTAGTTAAATATGTGATTAGTTTAGTCCTCTAAATAGTAGTTGTTTGTATTCATTTTGTATCTTTTAAATCAATATCAAATGAGTTTTCTCAACTCTCTCTGGCTACTTGTGGAATGATCCATGGGAGAACCCATGGTATTCATCTTCAACCTACTACTATCCCTCTACCGATCCTGCTCCTTCATCTTATTTTACTAAGATGGTATCAAAGCTCCATCCATGGAGCTCACCGCGCTTCAAGAAGAAAGGACGTTCTTCTCTCAAGAAGCCATTGTCATTTGCTGCCCTGAAGAATCCTTCATTGATTGCTCTGAATCTTGTACAAGCGTCTTCATCCTCATCTTCCATGATAGAAATGCAATGTTTGTCAGTCCCTGTATCCACGCGAGAATTTTCTTCTTCTGATTCTTTCTGCGGGTTCAGAACGAACGATACTAGTAGAGATCTAATCTTCATGGCCGAGAAGATCGAGCAACGTTTTGGCCTCTTCCTCTTCAAGATCGGGATGGAAGCCAGGCCCAGATCCTTTCAATTTTGGGAGCTTTGGATTGGTGGATCCTTCCTTTTCTTGCAATCTCCGCTGCAACTGGGATGCACACGGTGGCTCATTTGCCTTCAATCGCCACCATCTCGAGGTTCTCTCTGGGGTCCCTTCCGTTCTCGCAATTGTGAAGTCTGACAACTCCATTTTCCGTTTCGTCCTCAAATCTTGCAATGTTTCCATCATTGCCATGTTTCGCCTCATTTCCCCTATTCAAATTCGAGCACGAGGACGATTAGAATTTAAATGTATTAGACATTTTGAACCCACTCCCACTCATGCTCCTCCTTGGGCCCATCACCTTCACGACGTTTACTTGGCTTCCAACGCCTATGTTTGGCTTAAATCTCTCAAGACATTGGTTCCTTTTTGTTGGTTAGTTTTTGTTGACTATATTTTACCTTTTGCTATTGATTGTTAATATGGGGTTGTTTTCGTTCTTCTTAGTGCTAGGTGCACTAAAGCGTAGTTGAATTCGAACTCTAATGGTGTTCTTCAATCTCCCTTTCATGGTTGGATGATGGGAATTGTAATGGAGTATGCTGCCAACATTGTTGTATCGAGTGTTATGCATGTACAACAGTTGTTTGTTGCAATGATTGTAAGGGATGTCCAACGGCTGTTTGATACAATGCCTAATAGGGATGCAAAGGAACTATTTGCTATAATGCCTGAGAGAGATGCAAGAGTGGACCACCACCACCACAGTGTTTACATTATACATGTCTCAGCACATGCACATGGTACAAATTTTGCTAGCGCTTCTATGTGTGGAATGAAAATTGTATCCGTTGGAACTAATGCTAAGGGAAAAATTAATATTGAAGAGTTGAGAGAGGTTGTTGAAACATTGTCTGCACTTATAGTAGCATATCTTTCAATGGTGGCATTTCTGCCGGTTCCTACTAGTGGCATTCCTACCCTTGACCAGTCGCATCCACTTGGCCTAGGAAATTTTGCAAAGGGGATGGTAGTTGTTGGTCTCAATATTCTCAGGAGTTTCAGTTTACCAACTGATGATTACTGGTCTCAATATTCTCAGCAAGAGAGATTAGCATGATGGGGACTAATTCATTCAATGCCAAATACAAAATCCAATGCATGCAAGAGATAGTGTTGGCCTTCTGGAAGTGAGGCATTGCCTGCAAGAATTGTTGCTAGAACATCTAACTTGGAAATGCAACCCTTATGGGACTCTGGTATTGATAATAGAATTTCAAAGTGCCCATTGAATTTTTTGGCTATTGTAGTAGGAGTTAAATAGAAAGAAATTGTCAATAAAATTGTAGAAAAGTTCCCGTCAAGTGATTTTGTTGTGATGCCTTTTCATTATGATGGTTTTATGGATGGATGGAAGAATTTAGCTTGGAGTAATCATGCCATACATGTGTCTGCTATCAATCAAACAAATTGGTGGTTTACAAAACGGTTTTTGCATCAAGATATAGTTGCTGACTTGGACTGGTTGGCTTCAACTCTGAAGGAGAAAAGAGCAGTGTTGTTTTCTCATTATTTCTTTGTTGATTTCAATTTCCTTTCTTGGTTTCAAGTTGGTATTGGTTGATACCAATTACCAACTTGCGAGAGGGTGTTAGAAATATAATTCTGTTAGAAATCTGTTAGTGTTTGTTAATTTCAGCTTTACCAATTAGTTAGTAATTAGTTAAATAGGTGAGTAGTTTAGTCCTATAAATAGTAGTTGTTTGTATTCATTTTGTATCTTTTAAATCAATATCAAATGATTCTCAACTCTCTCTGGCTACTTGTGGGATGATCCATGGGAGAACCCATTATATTCATCTTCAACCTACTACTATCCCTCTACTGATCCTGCTCCTCCATCTTATTTTACTAAGAATATGAAGGGTAAAGAATCTGCTTAAGTTATCATCTTTTTGCTTCAAAGTATTGATAAGGAACCATACACAAGTTTTGAGATAACTATATATTCTTTCCGTATATTCCGTTATTTCTTTTTCGTTAATTATGAAGGTACTATGAATTGGGCCCAAATAATCCTTCCTATGCTGCCAAGTTCTATAACTGATGTAGGGTTAAAGACCCTGAATTACTGGAGGGACAGCCAACCGGGTAATTCGTTATGTCATGGATATGTTTCTGAATTGTTGAATTCTATTTGTTATGTATTTATTCTCTTGCCAAGATATTTTCTTTTCCTGTTTCAGTTTCTGATTTTCTACATTTGTACTAGCAGTAAATGTTTAGTATTTGTCAAGTTAATTTGATTTGCAAATATAATCTAAAAGATTTTCTGAATTTTTTTTACAAAAGTGAACAAAGAAGATAGGGCCAATATGTCGCAAACTAGTTTATAGCTTTTAAAAGAGGTGGAGGAACAGAGTTAGAGCTCTTTTCCTTTTTTTCACCTTTCATTTTCCTGTTCCTCTTAAAAGAGCTCTTAAAATTTTCATTTGTTGTAAAATTTGTTGCCCAATAAAGTTCAAAATAGGAGGAACTGCAAAGTGGTGCACTTTGTAGAAACCACAGGAAACACTAGAAGGGAGGTTGAATAGTGTTTTATAAATCTTAACTAATTTTGGAAAACCTTTTCACAAGCAACACTTTTCACAAAGAAATTTTTATAACTTGCTGAAATTGGGAGTTATATACTTGCTGAAGTAACTTCAGCAGGTTCAATAAAACAGTTTGGAAAACTTGTTTTCAATCTTTTTAAAATAGTTTTTCAGCTTTAAGTTATAAAACAACAATTTTCGAACCCTCCAGGTTAGTATAAACCAGATATAAATGAGTTAAGGGTAACAGAAGACTTAGCCAAAGATGTATACTGGTTCACCCACTACAATTGTGAGCTACGTCCAATCCCAAAGCTAAATAACTAAGGTTTTCCACTATCTGATCAGATATACAAGTATTCTTTTACTGTCAAGCCTCTTCAGGCTCTACTACAACAAGTATTGTTTCCTACCAAGCCTCTCCAGGCTCTAAACCAAGTATTGTTTAAACAACAAGCCTCTCCAGGCTCAAACAGAAAACTGTTTAGAAGAAAGATTGCTTAAGCTTTGAAACTACACAAGTTTAAAGTCTAAACTGGGTAAGATGTACAATCTACTGAGATAAACTCGGAATATGAAAGTTTTGTACAAGAGAAATAAAGTGTAAATATTTCTTTGAGAAATTTTGCAGCACTT
Source organism: Sesbania bispinosa (assembly GCA_026901365.1). Taxonomy (NCBI): domain Eukaryota; kingdom Viridiplantae; phylum Streptophyta; class Magnoliopsida; order Fabales; family Fabaceae; genus Sesbania; species Sesbania bispinosa. The sequence continues at coordinate 15,280 of QLOH01000822.1, forward strand.
CAACAAGTTCACGTTCGTTCTCTATTTCTTCTCTGCATGAAGACATGTATTTATAGAGAGAGAGATATGAGACCGTTTAGACTCTCTATAAATCCCGTTGAGAAATAGCTTTATTTCTGTTGAGACACAAGCTTCTGATAACTGGCAATAGTAGACATAGCAGAGGTAGGTGTGCAGCAGCGATGACTCTACTTTTCTGAGCAAATTGTACTTTCACAGCAGAGACCACCTTTTTGGTGAATAGAAATTTGAAATGTACCAAAAAGCTTCTGATTTGCCTTGCCATAAAGAGTGGGGTGCGACAGCTGGCAAAAAGCAAAGAAAAGACTTGAGCCTTCAAAAAGGATCATCAGAGAAACTCATTTCCAAGATGATACAATTCTTAGTACGATGTCTCTTGTCTTCAGAAGGTTCACTGGCTTCAGCGAGTCCTAATACTTGAGCAGGTTCCTCTCCTTCATAAGGTTTCACCACTTTTAGAGGTTTGCATAACTTTAGAGAGTTGCTTATTCAGAAGGTTTATTCAGAAGGTTGCTGAAACACAGAAAAATACCTTTAAGAGAATTTGTTCGTTTTTTCAGGATATTTTAACCAAATTTGTTATTCATTAAAACTCAGGTTTATGAGACTTAAAACATTATTAATTACTTAATAATATTTTTGAGACTCAACACACTTGTGTGTTGAATCAATTTAAATATTTTTTAGATGTGAGACAATGTTCTTGTTTATTTACCTGAATGGGTACAACTTGAGTGATGATAACACTATTTTTCTTAAGAAGAAGGCTCAAAATAAAGAGGAGGATATTGGTGTGGATGGTAGGGGAGAAGGCATGGGTTTCATAGGTGACCCCTTCTGTCCAATGGTGGGTTTAATTGATGAAGAAAAAGCAGTAATCATAATTGATTCAATTTAAAAATTTAAAATGAAATATATAAAATGAAAAATTTAAAAATTTTATTAAATAATTAAACAAAAACAATTTACATACATACATAAGAGAGAAGAAAATGTTATAGAAATGAGAAACAAATAACTTTCAAGTACAATAATTCTACCTAAGAAATCATTTAAGCAAGACATCTTAAAAAATGGGTCATTGGAATCATCTTAAGGTATGTTTGTTTAACATTAAAACGTGATAAATTCACATTTTCAATCCTATAAATAGTTGTGTTGAGAGGTCCAAATTTAAATTTGACAACTTCTTAATGTTAAACCAAATATGAATAGTTTGTATTTATATAATAACAAACGTCTCACTTTTCTAACTAAACCAATAGAAGTGGGAATAGGTCAGTCGATCTGTCAGGGGCCTGCGGTTGGCCTGTTTATAGCCTAGCCTGACCTGACTCATTTATTAAAAAGGTCAAGTCAAGGCTTTTTAGAAGTCCCATTTAGTTAAAGAGATCGGGCTTCAGGCCTATGAAAAAGTTTATTAGGCTTTATAGGCAGATTTGTTCAATATAATAATATATTATATTAAATTAATTATATAAATAACTATAAATATAATTAAAAAATTAGAATATAATAAAAACTAGAAAATATTAAATTAATTATATAAAAAAATCTATTTAAAAGGACCGTTAGTCGGGTTGCATTGACGCTTGTATATAGATTTTATTATAAAACATGCTTTTAAATAAACCAGACTTTTATATAAATCAAACTAAACCTTGAAAGGAGACTTGTAATAAGTAACCATCTCAATCTCAGGCTTAAGAATTAGGAGCTAACTTCGTCCACCCGACAGACCAACCCAAAAGCTGAATCGCGTTTTTTGATCGGACCGTACAAGTAAGCTTTTGCTCTTAGGCTCTTTGCTGTACTCCGATTACCACTAACTACCTACATGGATCTGGATGCATGTATATCTTGGTGGGTAAGATCTCACTACTGTCATTGTTTCTGTGGACCCAGATCCAGGGGGAGAGAGATAAGGATAAGAGAAAGAGAGAGAGGTCACTTCAGTGGATCGGAAAAGAAAAACAATAACGGGATATATAGCATGAGGATTCAGGAGTGATTACATTATCTTCTTTTGTTGATTTTGTTGTTTAATTTGTGAATAATAAACAAATGTGATGCACGTGCTTTGTCTTTAATCAGGATTAGGATGACATAAATAAGGACATATATGAACATACTTTATAGGATAAAATAAAATAGCTATAGTCATTAATTAAAAATAAAAGATAAAACTTAAATAATTTATAATTTTATTATAGTACATATGTAGATAATTTTAATAGTTTTTCTAATTTATAATTATAATTACTTACTTTCTTCTTAGTGATTGATTTCCTCACTTAAAAAAGGGTCAAATTCATTAGACATATTAATGATATTTCAATGCCTATGTTGGTTATTTCTCGCTCGTGTTCTAGTCAGATATTTTAATTAGAATTTATTTTATTATGAAAAAACGAGTGTATATCAGTATATAGTTTACTTAAATACTTTTTGAGAAAAAGGATTGTGCACTGACAGTGTAAAAAGTTTTACACAGACGGTTAATCACGACCCTTGATTTATGGTAAGTTTGTTGACTTTACTAATTAATATTTTAAAAATTATATAAATGAAGAATCATGAATAAACGTAAGCGTAAAACTCTTTTAAACTGTCAGTGCATACTAATTAAACTCATAATTTTTTATGCTTTTAAGATTAAAAATTATTATATATGTATTTTAGTTTTTCATTGTTATATGTAAGAATTAGTAATTTATGCGGGCATATAAATTTTAGGATTTAATTTATATATTATGTCATTTAATAATGTCTTGTCATATTATTTATTAAGTTTAATGATATATCAAATGTCATATTTATTAAGTGATTTGAAAACCTTATTGAATGACTGTATGTGTAAAATTTATTTACCGACAATGTATAGTTATTAAACTTATAATTTTATCGTGCTAATAAAGAAATTATAATAATGATCTCTTGAATATATTTTCTAGTTTTGAATATGCAAGTTTCGATTTTAGTACTATATATATAATATAATGATCATATTTTCAGGTTGAAGCTATTTTTGTATGCAATAAAAGGAAGAATTACATGGGCATGCTATATGTTCTCAGCAAGGGTTTAAGGTCGAACTGAAGTCTGAGATATCAATCTTTGGGTCTTTGCTTGCCAAATTTGCGAATGGACTCTTTCCTCCCCAACTCTTTCTTTTTGTTGCTTTTCACTGTAATCGTTTTATCCCCCACGTTTTTCTTTGGTCCCTTGTCTTTCGGGCCACTTTGAGTCTCTCCCTCTTCACCCCATCGACGACCGTTCCAGTAGGCTTCGGCTTCGTGGATCTTGGGCGTACTCGATCGGCCCATTTGCAGGTGTGTACACTGTGAAGTCTATTAATCAGTTTGAGCATTCAAACCTGACTCAAATACTTAAAATCCTTTAGTTTTAATGATTAACAAATAAGATTATATAAGAACATAATAAGAACAAATAAGATTATATAAACAGATTCTACTGAGAAAGGTATTGGTTTGTTGATTGTGTTTCAGGTTGGAATATTCATAAGAAGACTTGATGAACAAAATCAGGATCAGAAGAACAAATGCAGGATTTAATATAAAGGTTGTCTGAAGCGTAGAAGCTGTCTGAAGTAAGCAACTCGTCTGAAGCATTGAAGCTGTCTGAAGTAAGCAACTCGTCTGAAGCGTTGAAGCTGTCTGAAGAACGCAACTCGTCTGAAGTGCTGAAGTCGTCTGAAGTGTTGAAGCCGTCTGAAGACTTGAAGACCGTCTGAAGACAAGAAGACCGTCTGAAGACAAGAAGACTATCTGAAGACAAGAAGACTATATGAAGATTTGTAGACAGGAGTAAAGACTTGACTATCGTCTGAAAGAATATCGTCTGAAGAAAAGAAATGAGAAAACTCGTCTATCTGAAGCGTTTACATCATCTGAAGACTTAATTAAAGTTGAAGAACAATTATTCTCTGAAGATATGAAGATAATCCGAAGAAGTCTACAAACAGAATCAAAAATTGATCTCTTGAAGACGCTGCTATGTGTAAAGCACACTCTACAAAAGAGACTACACTTATTTCAGTATAAAAGCCAGACACGCTTTTCTACCTCGATCAAAGTCTTGCACAAATAAGGAAAGTCTGCAGAACCTCAGTACGTTTTTCAGAATTGCGTGTGCGTAGACCTGCTGCACCCGCTGCTGGTCAGAACGAATCAGGAGACTAAGAAAAAGCAACAAGAAAGATGTTTGAATAAAACGTATTTTAATTCAACATCTTTTATATAAATCTCAAAAGAGGAAACTGCAAATAACACCTATTGGTGAAGACATCTCACTCAAAGAAGAAAGAAGAAATGATGTCAGAAGCACATGAAAAAGGAGCGCATACAAAACAAACAAAAGGACAAATCCAACGGATATCTCCTCATATACACTCCAAAGGAAATCAGAGAAAAGCTAAAGAAAGTAGAAGAAAATTAAGAGAGAGAATTAGCATAGATATATCTAGAAAATCTCTCAAAAGAGCTCATCTCTAGAAGTGTCAGCACATGATCGTCTTAACACTTATTTGCTTAAGAAGAGGCAATCGTTTGAGACATTACTAAACAACGGCTATATGAGCCACATCATCAATTATCTCAACGGTATTATGAATCATCTTCAAACGGCTATATTTCATCAAGAACATATAAGTAGCCTCAAGATTGAATTTGAAGATGTTGATTGAGAATCAACCATGCTGCTGACCAGTAGGTCAGTTAGTCAAAGTTGTTGTGGTTCGGCTGAACAACCAACCATGTTAGTTGGCTGGAACGATAATCAACCAGGTCGCTTTTAAGTTGGCCAAAAAGACAACCAAGAAAGGTTGAAAAACCACGAACACACCTTGGTTATTCCAGTTATATGGGTGAGAATGTAACCCATGGAAACCAATGGTTAGAAAACTAGGATGAAGCTAAATTTCACTATCTACTTAGCCAATTCTCAGAGGATGTGATTCCTCATATTTGAGACAGGATTGTATCCAAACTTATACACTTGTATCCATGTCTTAACCTTGTACTTAGATTAATTCATTGTATCCTGAGTAGTACTCAGTTAACCTCTAGTACAGGAAAAGATTAAGTTTATGTTTCGTGGAAACTTAAACTTAGTTTAATTTGTAAACACTTTAAGTGTCTGAGAGCCTTGAGAGGCTTGGTGGAAGAAAGAATACTCTACACTTGGATAAGTGTCTGAGAGCCTGGAGAGGCTTGGTGGAAGAAAGAAAGGTGCAATGTCAGAAAAGCATTCTTCCATCCAGAGAATAATGAGGAAATCTAATGGTAACATCACTTCATCTTAAAACTTAAATATCTGTGAAAAATTTGTCCTCTAGTAAAGATTTTAATCAACAAATAAAATTTTAAGAAAATACTTAAAAGACTCAAAATGTTAAAAGCTTCTCAGACAATAATAATCATAAAATCTTCTTGCTCTGATACCACAAAAATCTGTGTTAAAATCCTTTTTGTTTTCTCACACTTTCTCTTCTATTTTTTTGTTTTGTTCTTTTTTTTGTTTCTAAAAAGGTATTTCGAAAAAGTATTTTCAAAACTGCTTTTATGATCTTTCTTAATTGCTTTTAAAAAACGTTCTCAAAACTTACTTTATCAGTGCAAATGACTCGACTTCCTATATACAACACCTGACCTATCAATGACATACGTTTTGATGTTCTCAAAACAGTCATTATTGTGGCCACAAAGAGCATCTCTGTATCTCGTAAAACAACCATCCATAAGGATCAATCTATGCACTTCTCTATTTTACCCTTGCTTCAAAGTCCTATAAATTCACAAGAGCACTTCACACAAGCTCATATCTGCAAAGCTCTTCTATAGCTTTGTCTAAGATACTGAGTGAATTTGCTCCCAAAAAGACCATGAAGAAGCAAAGGAAAATAAAAGAAGGAATTCTGGAAGGAACTGATGAGGAGACCAAATCATCTAAGATGATGTGTGGAATGAGAAGTAAAAAGGAGGTTTCTTATGGAAACTTGTCTTTCCTTACTTCGACCATGGAAGCTCTCCTACATCAAGGAGTACAAAATCTACCCACCGGTAGATCCCAATATAGCTAATCTTATGAAGGGAACCACTTCAGAAGTGGTCCTGAGGATAGAGCTTGTTGCTGGTGACCTTAACACGGAGTTAGGTAATATACCTACCTCATTCCAGCCCCAAAAAGGAGATTGAGTGCTGCTTGGCACGGTTGAGAAGAGTATACATGCTCTAACCAACACTTCTAAGGATTTAATCCAAGGAGGAAGTGGTGGTTGAAGAAGGAAAGGTGATGTTGATAAGGCTATGCCTCAATCTTCATAGGAAGAAAAGAGAGGATGTAATGATAAATGTATTTTCTGTTTAATGTAGTTTTCCCTTTCTTTTTCAAAACCTGTTTTTTTGTATATATCAAATGTTTTGAGAAAATTTAAACTTGTGTATTTCTGTTTTTATTTCAGTTTCTTTTGTTTATCAAAAGTTGTTTCATTTAACAGTTGGTATTTATTCCTTAATCTTTGGTGTCTGAATAATAATAATAACAATTTGAGTAATAACGTCTCTGCAAATTTAGAACAACTGATATCAAGATTCAGACAATGTCTAAAAACTTTAATGTAAGATAAAAAAGGGGGAGAAATATAAACAGTAAAGAAATACAGCTAAGCAATAATAGTAAAAGTAAGTAAACTTAAAATAGGAAGAAAGATATGAAATTCAACATAGTGAACCTTTTTAATTAATGACAAAAGGGGGAGAAATATACAACTAACAAAATGCTGGAAATATTGTATGTACTACTAAAAGAAATATAAAAGGAGGATAAATATAAAAACTAACAAGAATGATGTATGTAACAGGTAACTAGAAACTCAGAAGATAACAACTGTCATAACTGAAAGTATAACAATAAGAATAACTTATGATAACAATTGATATATGTAATAATAGTGTAATTATATAACAATTGGTATCTAGGATAAGTTACTAATATATGGTATTATTAATTCTAAATAATTAACAAACATCTAATAATTGGTATCTAAAAGATTAAACATCTAGTTTCTAAGAAGTTAACAATTGGAATCTAAAGATTAACACATCTGGTTTCTAAAGGATAAGTTAACAAAATGTATCTAATCTTGTTAGTATTTAGAATATTAACAATTGGCAACATTTAACAAACTAAAGAATAAATGTTCTTCTCAGGGGGAGTATTATAGATAGGGGAGCCCTCTATATACTTAACCATCTTTCCTTAAAACATTTTGTAAGTTATACATATCTTATTTGTCATCATTAAAAAGGGGGAGATTGTGAAGTCTATTAATCAGTTTGAGCATTCAAAGACTTAATATCCTTTAGTTTTAATGATTAACAAATAAGATTATATAAGAACATAATAAGAACAAATAATATTATATAAACATATTCTAGTGAGAAAGGTATTGGTTTGTTGATTGTGTTTCAGGTTGGAATATTCATAAGAAGACTTGATGAACAAAATCAAGATCAGAAGAACAAATGCAGGATTTAATATAAAGGTTGTCTGAAGCGTAAAAGCTGTCTGAAGTAAGCAACTCGTCCGAAGCGTAGAAGCTGTATGAAGTAAGCAACTCATCTGAAGCGTTGAAGCTGTCTGAAGTAAGCAACTCGTCTGAAGCGTTGAAGTTGTCTGAAGAACGCAACTCGTCTGAAGTGCTAAAGTCGTCTGAAGTGTTGAAGCCATCTGAAGACTTGAAGACCGTCTGAAGACAAGAAGACTATCTGAAGACAAGAAGACTATATGAAGATTTGTAGACAGGAGTAAAGACTTGACTATCGTCTGAAAGAATATCGTCTGAAGAAAAGAAATGAGAAAACTCATCTATCTGAAGCGTTTACATCATCTGAAGACTTAACTAAAGCTGAAGAACAATTATTCTCTGAAGATATGAAGATAATCCGAAGAAGTCTACAAACAGAATCAAGAATTGATCTCTTGAAGACGCTTCTATGTGTAAAGCACACTCTACAAAAGAGACTACACTTATTTCACTATAAAAGCTAGACACGCTTTTCTACCTCGATCAAAGTCTTGCACAAATAAGGAAAGTCTGCAGAACCTCAGTACGCTTTTCAGAATTGCGTGTGCGCACACTTGCTGCACCCGCTGCTGGTCAAAACGAATCAGGAGACTAAGAAAAAGCAACAAGAAAGATGTTTGAATAAAACGTATTTTAATTCAACATCTTTTATCTAAATCTCAAAAGAGGAAACTGCAAATAACAGCTATTGGTGAAGACATCTCACTCAAAGAAGAAAGAAGAAATGATGTCAGAAGCACCTGAAAAAGGAGCGCATACAAAACAAACAAAAGGACAAATCCAACGGATATCTCCTCATATACACTCCAAAGGAAATCAGAGAAAAGCTGAAGAAAGCAGAAGAAAATTAAGAGAGAGAGTTAGCAAAGATATATCGATAAAATCTCTCAAAAGAGCTCATCTCTATAAGTGTCAGCACATGATCGTCTTAACACTTATTTGCTTAAGAAGAAGCAACCGTTTGAGACATTACTAAACAACGGCTATATGAGCCACATCATCAATTATCTCAACGGTATTACCAGGGACAATCCTATTCGGGGCTTAGACACAGTTAAAACTCTCCACCCCTCTCTAAGAGTGTACTATTTTGTGGGGATCGAACTCGAAAGCTCTTCTCGCAATCTCAGTCTGCGTTACCAACTAAATCACAACTCTTTGATGTTTATTTTACATATTTATTTTTAAGTGACGCAAAACATCTTTTCATATAAAGATTAATTAATCTTCCGGATACATTTGATTTGCCTATATATATTTAAGTGGATTTACCAATTTTTTTGTCAAATTTAAATACTAGATATTATTCTCTCTCTCTTGTTCTCAATTATGTGCTTCCTTTATTTTATCTTGAATTTAATTCTTTAATTGTGCCCAAAATGGGTATTCATGCATCTAAGTCCCACATCGAGCAGTGTGAAAGGAAAGATTAGACTCCTACTATAAATCATGATTCCTAGTTTATGTTTACTCATCACAACAACACTGGTCACTGGGTGTATTAGGAACTTGGATAGTTGACTAGCTAGTTGTGTGTCAAGAGAATATTTGTAATTTTTCCGTGTAACATTGTATGAAATTAATGTTTGCAATTTTCTCCTTTTAAAATTTGCAAGTGGAGTAATAAATTTTTTATTGTGTGATTGTGGACAGTGATATCAAACTCGATGGTTGGAGCAACCGGTTAATCTAAAAACTGGCCACATGACCGGTCCGAGCCATTGCATGGATCGAAAATGAAACCAATCTAGTGGAAATCGATTCAACTCGGTCGGTTTTTAGGAAACCCCGTGACTCGGCTAGCTCTTCAAACTGGACGAATTGTATTTAAAAAAATTGAAAAATAAAAGAGAGATTTAAAGCTTTTTTTGTCGAGATCTGAAGCTTGGGTCAAGATAGAAATTGCATCTGAGAGCTACTGAAACACGCCGACTATCCCTTCTCAATCCAAGCTATGAATTCATACAAGACACTGTTATTCCTCGCAAGACACCAACTTTAGTGGATGAACATTGGAGATAGCACTACAACAAAAATTATGTTTAGCGACAATTATTTAGCGGCCATTTTACAATTGCCATAATTTCTCTTTTAAATTAATTTTTTTATGACTAATGAATAATGGCCGGTAATAATTCATTTTATACCGCCAATTGTCAATTTTCCAATAAAAACCTTACTATTACTGAGACATTTTCTCATTTCATCAGAAACACTTCCTCTTTGAATTAGATGAATCCTGAATCTTCTTTCTTCGGTTCAATCTTCGCACATTAGGTTTAGATTGATGAACCATATATTTCACTTCTGATTTGCTTCGTGACTCTTGTTCGCTTCAAGATTCGTGTTCATTAGCGATTCTCTTGGCTTCGATTTAGGGCACCGAAATGGTAATTTGACACGGTTTCGTTTCATTTTCATTGCTGAAATTTCATTCCCAATTTCTTCTCCTACTAGATTTGATTTTCTTAATTCTTAGGTATGTAAATCTCTTTTGCTCTCTTTCTCAATCACTGTTTTGAGTTGAGTTGATGTTTGTTTCTCTGATCAGATTTCTTCTTCTCCACGTCACGCCGTTCGTCTTTCTCCCTATTCTCCCTCGTCTTTCCCGCTCGTCCTCCGTCCACCTCTGTTCGTCCTCCAGTCCTGCACCCTTCGTCCTCCGGTCCAACTTCGTTCAACCTTCAGTTCGTCGTGCAGCAAATCACCTCTGTTCCACCTTCCCGCATCAAATCTAGGCAAGTTTTCAGTAACTCTGATCTAATTAGAGCAAGTTTTCAGTAACTGACTTTGTGTCCTATGGCTATTGGGATAGAATAAACGTGAACTGAATGATTTATGGCAGGAACCCTTGGTTCCTGCTTCTGCTTGGAGACCTTGTGTTGATCAGCGAAGGTTGGTTCCTGCTTCTGCTTGGAGACCTTGTGTTGATCAGCGAAGGTTGGTTCCTGCTTCTGCTTGGAGACCTTGTGTTGATCAGCGAAACTGGGAACCTAATGGTATGTATGTCTGAAATTTAACAATGGTTTATATTATGCCTATAAATCTATGTGAACTACAAAAAAAATTCACTGGTCCATAAGCTAGTGCTCACAATCTGTTATCTTTTGCCGTCCTCCAATAAAGGGAAATAATGGATACATTTTGGTTACTGCAGATGGTGGGATCAATCAACAACGAGTGGCTATGAGTATTCTTTGTTAGACTACTATGTTTATATGTTACTGCTTCTCAATTACTTGGGTTTTTAACTTCTCAGTTAAAAAAGGGGATCCCCCAATTTTTATTGCAATTTAACTATTTTTTTTAACTTCTGAATAATTACCATATGGTACTTATAAAGGAAGTAATAGTTTTCATGTTACTACCATATTTAACTTCTTCCTATCATTTAATTAATGACATTTAAAGAATGTCTTTGCTTCATATTGATATTTTTATATAACTCTTCTCTTTTGTGGGAAACAATGATATACTAGTAAGTGAGAATTTTTAATTTGTTTTCCAAAGAATTAAATCACCAATGATTTTCACTGTTTTAATGCTTTCATTGTTTAATGTTTTTATGGTATACAACAATGATGCAAACATGGGCCATCTGCTAGCTGAGTTGAGCTCTGCAACTCCCTTCTCTGCCTCATCAAAAAACATCCTTGCCCTCTGTATTTGACCCATCATGAAATTCCTCCATTTGTCTGTAACTCTCCCATGAAAAATGTCATCATCTGATATTTCACTCAAATTGATATTTCTTGTTCTGTGTTGACAGACCACACAAATTTTTAATGTGAGTTGCTTTTTGATTTAAAAGCCATTGCTACTTGTAGATCTTTTTTTCAGAATGAATTCCTAATTGCCACTTGTTCAGTGTCGAGCCTTTTTTAAAATATATTTATTTTAAGCTTTTTTCTATCACTCTTCTGGTTTCATTAACTTACCATATTTTCAACATGTTGGGTGGTGTTGTGGTGGTGGAAGAAGAAGGGTCAGAGAAGAATAATGGTGGTGGGGTGAGTTTGAAAATGAGGCTTCCAAAAGCTGAGGTGGAGAATCTGATCAAAAGCAGCAAAGATGAAATTGAACCTATAAAGAGGATTATGAGTTTATGCATGGCCAATAGCAACAATGACAACAAAAGTGAAATTGAGAAACATGAAGAGGGGATTATGGTGATGAACCAAGAAATGCATTGGAAGTGTAGTAGAGGAAGCAGAGTTGGTGAACGTAAAAACGCACGCAAGGTATGATTGATTTCACTACAGTAGAAGTAATGTTCACGGCTAATTGTTTTCTCTCCTTTTATCTTTTTTGTTTTATTTCTCAAGAAGATCATATATCATTTTCATATTAATTTTTGTATAATGAAAATTATACAAACACAATGATATTTTTATTAATAAAATGATTATTATGTGATATTGCATTACTTGTTGACTAGGATATTTTAATAACAAAATGATTATTATGTGATATTGCATTACTATATTTAATAATAAAATATATAACAAACACAATCTATCATTTTAAAAAAATGATAAGAGAATAATAAATAAGAATAAAATTTCTAATATATTATGTCAATCTGCATAAGCTTTGGGTACTTCTGATTCTTGAACTGTTTTTATGTTTAAATTATTGAAAAATCTCAATTCCTACATGTTTATAAATTTCACTGTTTTGCTATAAGCCTAATGGTCATTTTGGATTTGTTGTGCTTTCTATATAATTTAGGGTTGTGGATTTGGTGTACAATATCTAGGAAAGTTTCAAACTTGGCTATGAATTAGCAATGGAAAAGATCCTAGCAAATTAATAATTTATGGAAAAATTTCACCGTGCTATTAGCTAGGCATTAGCTACAAAAGGTTTGGCAACTATATATAAATTTCATACCCTGGAAAACCAGTTTTAGTAGCCATAGAAATAGTCGGTAATAATTGCCACTATAGGTCATGGCTTTTCCCGACAATTAATTGGATCTTTACCAGCACTCGTCATTATTGCCAGCAATACTTTTACTGACATGGGATACAATGGCTAATGATTAATTGCCGGTAAAAGTTTTACCGGCCATTTATATGGCTGCTAAAATGCATAGCTATTGCCATTAAAAGTATTTTTTGTTGTTGTGTAGAGTAACACAACAATAACTTTCTAGATCAATTGGCAATGGAGGAAACACAGTATGGAAAAATATATGCAATATTTTTTATTCTTTTTAAATTGGGACATTAGGAAGAATAATAATACATCATTGTATAACTTTATATATGAAATATATTTATAACGATGGATAAAAAAATTTAAACTTAAAAACCCTGATTAAAAAAATAAAATGAGTTTAAATTTTTTTATAATAAAAAATTATCAATAATAAATAGTACATATAAGTCTTTAAATAAGATTCAATTTGATGAATTTTTTTATGGCATAGTGAGAGATTCGACTCGAATAGTTGGGATAGATAAGGACAAATTGATAAGCCAAATAGTGTATTGAACACCGCTGAGTGTTGCTACTCAATGCTGCTATTATCTTAAGAATGTTGTTTGTACAATAAACATGGCTGCGTCTAGGGGGTGACATACCAGTATGACACCTATTAAATGTCATTGGATCACTTTCATTTTTGAATAAATGGCCCTGATTGATTGATTATTTTATTCTAAATAATTGAGTGACCTATTATTACTACTAAAAAGAGGTGTCATATCGGTTTGTCACCCATGTGGGTGACACACCCTAGAAGTACCCATAAATAAAAGCGTAACCAAACACTTCTTATGAGATAAATTTAGAGAAATGTTGTTTGTACATGTGCATGTATAACAGAGAAAGACAGAAAAGAGGGAAAAAAGAGAGAAATGTGGGATGTGATGGGTGATGTAATGGAAAGAGATGGAGAGAAAAAAAATGTGGGCTGCGCCTAGGGTATGTCACCGCATGGGTGACATACCGGTATGACACCTATTAAAAGTCTTTGGATCACTTTCATTTTTGAATAAAAGGCCCTGATTGGTTGATTATTTTATTCTAAATAATTGAGTGACCTATTATTACTAGTAAAAAGAGGTGTCATACCGATATGTCACCCATGCGGTGTCATACCCTAGAAGCACCCAATAAACATTTACAATAAAGAGGGAGGGTAGAGATAAAGGTGAGTAAAGAGAGAAATGTAGGATGTGATAGGTGATGTGATTAAGAGAGATAGAGAGAAAAATGTGTTGTATAAATTAGGATCCGGATCCTCTCTAGCCCCTACAACTCTAAAGCAAACTCTAGCTACGGAATAGCTACGAAATCACTAGGTAACTAAAATTCGTAGTTAATGCGTAGCTAAACTTGGTTGGAGAAGCAACACGACTGGAGATGATGGTGCTCGTTTGTTCGGTTTGGATCGGTTTTGAGGAAAAAATCATTTGATCCAATCATTGTGGTTTTGTTATTTCATCATCTGGTCGGTTTTGATATTTTTTCAAATCCGTTCCAATCCGATCCAATTTAAATTGGATTGGATTTGATCGGTTTTCGATTTTTTAAAGAGACAATAAATATTAGATAAAAGTGATAAAATTATAAAATAATAGTAAACATTTTTTTATTGGTACTTATACTTATTAAAATAAATATAAGATTATATTAAAAAGAAACATGAGACATGAAAACAAAGTTAAAACTATTTTTAAAATTGATATATTTATAAAAATATTAACATGATATTATTAGATAATTAATAAAATCATAAAAATATATTAGTATAAGTAATTTCATAAATATATACGTATACAAGTATAATTATAAACATATGATTATTTTATAAGTAATAATAATAATATATATATATATATAAATAAGTTTAATTTGGATTGGATATATTGGATTGGTTTTCAACATAGAATCCGAAAACCAATCCAATCCAATAAAAAATTTTCGATTTTTGTGATTTTGATTTTTTAGATTTCGGTTTAATTCAATTTTTCGGTTCGATTTATGTGATTTGCATTAGATTGGATTAGATATAGACATCCCTAGTTGGAGAGATCCTTACACATAAAAATTGTTGTATTTTTTATTGTATAAATATGTAATCTCTCATATAATTGTATGACTTTGAATGGACTAGTTAACACTGTCAACCAAAAGCTGGAGAAGTGGAGACAAAAACAAGTATAGCTACTCGTAATTGTTTACATGTATTATAATCATCACTCATTATCATTAATTTTTAACGTTATTTAACATTAATTTTCTTTTTACACTGAAACAGAGGCATGCAGTGCGCCCCAAATGAAACACTTTAGCAATTGGAAATCGGAGAAGCCAGCAGGCTCCATCAATTAATTATAAATATATATATGCGTAATGGATTAAGCGATGAACGCTAATTTGGTAATATTAATGGAATACATGTATGATGGGTGTATCGTGTATATCCCATCCAATAATCCTCAATGAGAGATGAACGTAATTGGTTTGCTTAATTAATTATATATAAATCTCCCTCCATTACGATTCACTATCACAAGTGGCCGTTGATTTAACAAGTAAAAGCTTGCTTTTCATATATATGCATTGTCTATAATTTTGTAAATTCTCATACCATGGATAATGCATGGCCAACTTGTCTTATTAACCATATCATTAATTAATTATTATCTTTCTCTGGTTTATTTATTAATTTATATTTATTTAATTACTAAATGCAGTGCTTTACACCTTGGTTGAGATATGATCACCAGCCACAACTTAAGCGCCTACTTTCTAAAATTATATATGTACGTTCAGAGACTATACATGCATTTCACAAACCAAAATATATATGGAGAGAGATGAGAGAGTTAAAATATAGCCCTTAGATTAAATTAAGTAATTAAACCTTCACCTGCACAATCTTTCCAAAACTTAACACTGCATAGGGAGGGACTATCCAAATAAATGGGACAGCAAAGATGCTTTATAATTCATCTAGTTACACTGATGAGAATGCAATGAAGTTTATCCTCGTGTGAATGATTGTTTATGTAAATGGGACAGGAAACATTAAAAATTATACTCATGTGAATTCAATTTAAAAATGCTTTACAATTATTTAGGTTGATGCAATGAAGTTTCCGAGAGAATTGAATCAGTTTGGCAGGACTATTGGAAAGCGGTGGAGAAGAGGGGGGAGGCGGATTAGAAAAATTAGGCGTAACATATTGCTATTAATTACTTAATTTAATGTCATTCATTTAATTTAATTCAATTGAATTTAAGGGCTATATTTTAACCATCTCATTTTTCAAAATAAACATTCATCTCACCAGATACGATATATATATATATATATATTATAGACATTAATTTAGAATTTATAGTCAATTTTTTTTATTAAAATGACTTCGTATATTGACTTGTTTTTTTATAATGAATGAGTGATTGTGTCTTTTTACTATTCATTTGATGGTTAGGTAGGATAATGATAGATAGAATAAGAAAGTTTATAAGAGTATGTAAGATAGAATATAAATCTAACCAAAATTAATATCCAATCCAATATTTGATGCACATCATATAACTCACTGGATGAGATTAGCCGAACTCATGTTTGAAGTAATCGATATAATGAGAAGATATGATATAATAAATTATAAATTATATACAAATGACAAAATTTCTCTTATGTGAGAATTACATATATTTTTTTTAAAATTAATTTTAATATATATTTTTTACTTTTCATATATAGTTAGTTTTCAAATTATAAAAAATGATGAAGGCTCCTGGCAGTAGGGGTGGGTTTCGGTCATATTTGGTCGGATTCGAGCTCAAAAGGCCCCAATCCGAATCAATTCGTGGCTATTAAATCTTGGGCCGCTTCTGTAACATCCCAAAAAATTGGACCTAAGACGAACCTAGGAAACAGAAGGAAAGCCTTAGGTGGTGAACTCAGCCAAGAGAGGGAAGTTAGAAGTAGGGTGAGAATTCAGCGGTTAAGTGTGATTCCAGACAAGAAATTAGGGAATTGATTTATTAAGAATTAAAGTGGGGAACGGTTTGGATGAGAAGAACTAAGTTAGAAGAAGGTTTTCATGGAGAGGAATTAGGTTTAAGAAGGAGAAAAATGAATTGGAACCAAGAGGGACACAAACCGAGGTTATTGCTTAATTTTGTGTTTTAGGCCTAATGACCTTGGTGCACTAATTCACAAATATCTAGAGCTAAGGGTGTCCAATTAAGGTGATTGCACTTGCATTATAAAGCTAAGATCTGGGGCTTCAGTTTGATATATTATATGATAGTATTCTGAGCTCATTTGCACCCCCAAACAGCGAGTTTACGCGCTCAAACGTGTAGACGCGTCCTAACAACGTTTTCTTTTTGCGTTCAAACGCCCCGTTTGCGCGTTCAAGCGCCCAGACGGGTTCTGTTTTCTTAAAAACGCGCTACAACTCTTTTTTCTTCATTTTTCCTTCCTCCTTAGGGCTTTTTAGAGAGAGAGGGAGTTGGTTTTAGAGAGAGAGAAGGCTAGAGGAAGGAGAAGGGCTTGAAGGATGGTGCTCCAACACTCTTAGGGCTTGTTCTCTTCCATCTTCTTCCACCATCATCATCCTCCTCCTCCATTAGAGCTCCATTGAAGGTGAGTAGAGCTCACACACTTTCACCTCATCTTGTGTATGCCTCTATTATGACCCCCATCCTTCTATTTCTCTTCCTTTTAGTGTATGTATGTTGGGTTATTGTTGGATTAGAGAATATGTATGATTTGAGTTGTATATGAGATTGAATTTGAAACCCTAGGTTAGGGGATTTTGGGGAATTTGGGGATTTTCGGGAAATGATTGTTGATTAGTGAATTCCTTAAAGAATATTCATGTTCCATGATGATTTTAATGTAGGAGGATGTATGTGTATAGATTAGGGTTTATTATGGAATATGCTTTCAAGGGTTCTAGTTAAAAGGGTGTTTTGAGATTCACATGGTTAATATGGAATGATTATTATTAGAAAATTGAGATTCATTACATGATATTTTCTATGTACATTTGTTAGTTCTATGCATGCCATGAGACTTGTATTAATTGTGAAGTTGAGCCATTGCATGGTTTTGGCCTATGGCCCAGTTAAGACTATGAAAATGGTTTTGGCTTTGGCCCAAGTTAATCTAAAGTGAAAATATTATTTTCAGAAATTGATTTAAGACTTGGGTGATTAGTGCCCAGATATTTAAGGGGTGATTAGTGCCCAGGGTAATTAGTGCCCAGTGGCGGTGATTAGTGCCCAAGGAAGATGTTCCTTGTAGTCTGAGCTCAGGTCTAGCCACACAGTTATTTCAGATTTAAGTGATAAGAACCCGACGACCGGGTTATGCCGCTCATGTACATTCATTTAAGTTCATGTGCAAGACAGCCTATTCGAGTATCGAAGTGTCTGAATTATAATGTTTTGATTATCTGCTAATCCCATTAATTTAAGATATGAAGTAAGTGACTAAAATTTGTAAGTTGCTTTAATGATCTGTGTTGGATGTTGCATTGCATCTGTGTGATTCCCCACACCGTCTGTTGCATGCTTTGCTCACTGAGACCGTAGTCTCACCCCACGTTTCGGGGATATATTTTAGTCTGTGCAGGGAACTTCCAGCTAATGTTCAGGGAAAGATGGAGCTTTTGGAGTGGACTCACCCACTTCCAGTGGTCAAGAAGAGTTTAGTAGCTTATTGGTGTATTGATAGTTTAGTGATGTAATTATATAGAGATATTATTGGAGAATTACTTGTAGTGACTATTTAAATGATGTATGTCGTAGAAATCTATAGTTTGGCCATTGAGGCCTATTTGCTATTGAGATAGATTAGTAATTATGTTACTATGAAATGTACTGGTGGTTTTGCTGGTTTTCAGGTGAAGCTGAAAATTGGAAAATGTCCAGTTTTTAGGGGAAACTCTGCCGGATTTCCGGTAGGAGTTTCATGAACCGTATCACGTCAAAGTGAAGGTTCTTCCCTGGGTTTTCTTTAAGTTGGAATTGACATCATTATGTTTGGATGTTGTGGAAGTCTAAGCAAACGTTGGATTGCTTAGCCAATTGTGTTATTTGTATGCCGATATCGAAAATGGCTCGAATAATTTCAGAAATTTGAAATAGTGTTTTCCAACAAACATTATTCTTGGATAAAGAAATTAGGATGTTACAGCTTCCGTCCGTTTGCACCTTTGGGTTAGTTGGGTGCGGGTTCAACGGGTAAGCGGTTTACTCGGGTGGGTTGTGTCGGTTTGGCTTTTTTGCCTTTTTTAACAGTTTTTCTTCATTCATGATCCAGTTTTTTTGGTACTTTTTTTAACTTTTTTTTTGTTTTTGGTCTTTCTTTTGGACTCATTATTCTCCATTCTGCAATACTTGAAGAAAGTTTAATGGAAATGATAGATTCAATTCAGTTAAAAATCACAAGAGATTTGATCTTGATAAAAAAAGATAACAAAAAAGATTAAAAATATCTAGTTAAATCATAACAAAATTAATTCAAAACACAAACTAAAAAATTGAACAAATCTTTAGATCTGATAATAACGTATTAAAACAGATCTTGACAAAAAAGCAACAAAATAGATAAAAAAAATCAATATAAATTAGAAAAAGATTCAACCCACAAACTAAAAAAATAGAACAGATAAGAAAGATTTTGAGTGATTCTGGAATCCTCGTCGTCGTATCTCCTTTCGCACATGGTGGATATGGCATGTCCGTAAGTTGCGATTGTCGGATCTGTGGCTGCATGCGTAGATTTGAGGTTGTGGAATGAAGAATAATATTATGAGACTAACAGATCTAAAGGGGTAAAAAAGGCCACCGCCTTGGTTTGTCAAGCCACTGCCCACGGTTGCCTGGTTATTGCGTTGCCGCCAACTAGCCAATAACCATCTTGACTTGCCTCTGACCTTGCAGTCTTCTCATCGTACTGACCATTATTTCTTAAATTGATGTTAAAAAGAAAAGAAACCCCGAACAAAAGAGATATTAGGCAAAAAGTTTTAGATCCAAAAGAGAGAGAAAAAAAGGTATACAGTGAATCAGAAAAAAAGAGTGGTACAGAGATGGCTTGAGATCTAGACTGTGAGCGTCGATCTGGTGCAGAGAGAGACGAGATAGGGAGAGGTGAAAGTTGGATAGGGAGAGGCGAAAGTGAGTCTCTGAAATTTGAAGATAGGAGAAGGCGGGAGAGAGCGACTACTGCTAGGGTTTGGGACTTGGGAAGTGAAAAGTGAAAGTTTATATACGAGATAATAATTTATTTAAAATAAAAAATATAAATCAGGAGGGTTCGGGTACAACGGGTTCATTTTTTAAAAAACCGATCCCGTCCAAACATAACCGATTTCTTCACTTTTTTTACCCGTCCTAACCAGGGTGACCCACCCGCGCCCGACCATTTAGCACATTTTCCTCTTGGTTAATTCGGGTTCGGGTCGGGCCTCAGTTGCTTGCCCACCTCTACCTGGCAGTGGGGTTCTTGGTGGCGACAACAATGAGGGGTGCTTGATAACAGTCACAACAATTGTGTTTGGAGATTGTTGAGCCATAGTGACGATGGAGAGTGTTAGGTGATGGTAATTCACGGTAGAAATTGTTAGGTAATGTGTTGGGTGGCGATATGGAGGATGTTAGATGATGGTAATGGTGACGATGGAAGGTGTCACACAATGATAGTGGTAGTAACGATGGAAGATGACTGGTGGTTGCAGTGGTGGAGAGTGTCGAACAGCGATGAAAGTCGAAGTTGTCAGGCGACAACATCAATGGGGGATGTCAGGTGGTTGTGGGGCGATAGTGGCAGCATCAACTTTAGAGGGTGCCATGAGGTGGTGATAATGGGAGGGTGCCAAGTGGCAGAGGTGGAGGTAGTTGGGATGGTGATGAAAGGTACCAAATTGTGGAAGCAATAGGTTGTCAGACAAGGCATGGGTGGAGGGTGTCAAACAAAACAATAATAGTGGGTGGTGTTAAGTGGAGGTGGATAGGGTGGAGGAAGACAACGACAGTAGACGATTTCGTTGACAGTAACAACGGAGCTGTTAGTCGCCAATGGCAATGCTGGTAGTGGAAGTTGCTTAATGACAATAATAGCGGTGGAGGGTTTTGTGTGATGCAAAGGGAAAGAAGATGTGATATTGTATATCCTACTAATTTTTAATCTAATTAATTTCCCCTTCAAGGTAAAAATAAACTTCACACTAGACTAATATAATAGCAAGTATGATAAACTCATCTTATTCTATAGGCTCAACAAAATTACAATAGGATATATATGATGATAATTTATTCCATCCAATTCTCTTATCTTGACCACCAAATAGATCATTTGTTTTTTCTCGTTAAGTAGCATTACTACGTAGTGTTTAAAAGACCAACCCAATGTTGTGAAACTCAGACCGACTAGTCCGACTGGTTCAATTAGGAACCGAACCTGTAACCAATCCGGTCAGGTTATTAGATCGACCATGGTATTAAATCGGGTGTGACGTTAGCGGACTGGTCATAAACCAATGAAATTGGTCTAAACACGGGTTCAGTCACGCGAGTCGATGCGGTTTGAACACGAATCCTTCATGTACCAACGAGTGTAATAACCACTCTGCCACTGCTTCCTCTAATGAATGTTATGCGTGATTTTGTATGTGAGTTATCTATACTGGATGTGATTTTATACATCACTCCCTTTTATTTTATACAACAGAATGTTTTTAAAATTTTATATAATATAAAATATGTATTTAAAGTTACAATATATAATATCACATAAATAAATTTTTATATTATTTGATTATTAATATATTAAAGTTATAAATATATTTAATTATTAATAAATTATAAATAAGTAGTTTTATTAATTCAATTATCAAAATTATTTTTTTGTCTTTAATTTTTTTTATAAATCTCAAAGTTTTAGTATAAAATATAAATTTTTAACATATACCAGTTCATGGGATCCAACCGGTTCATCCCTCAAAAGACTTGTGACGAACTTGATAGACGATGTAAAAGTTTGTTTGGGGGGACTCAAATTAAAGGTGGAAAGTCATTTGCTAGATTGGGATACCTTTTGCTTACCTAAAGAGTATGGTGGTGTGGGGCTTCGCAAGGCAAAGGATATGAATGTGTCTTTTATGATGACGGCGAATGATTCAGAATCCTAATGAGTTATGGGCTCTTTTTCTCATATAATGTGACATCATGCCTTTAGAGAAGCTAATTAGGTGATGGACCAACTTGCTAGCTATGGGCGTAGAAATTAATTTTGGGGAAATTATTTTCTCTTCCCGACCTCCTTTTATTAGTAATTCTTTGTTTTATGATTTAGTCGGTTCTTTGTTTCCTAGAGGTTCTCTGTAATCTGGGCTTTTAGCCCTTTCAATTCACCAAAAATAAAAATATTTATAACAACTAGGGTCGGTCTAGTGATGTGGGGTTTGAGTAGTTTAGTACAAGATCTTAGGTTCAAACCTCATTGCATTATATGTAAACCAAAATATTCTTATATAATATTACATATTTTATTTCATTTAATACCTTCAATGCTAAGTATTAAAAAGATTATTTACATTGATTTAAGTGGGGAGGAATTTGATCACCTTAACGGGTCTTTGGATTCAAGTCTTATAAATGAAAAAATAGGTATTGAAAAGTTTCACTCGAACTAGTTATGATCTAATGTAATTTAGAGTCTTTTTACCATATAAGTTAGCTTATTTATAAAATTTGGTAAAAAAAAAGCTTATTTATAAAATGAATTGCTTGATTGTACAAACTAATTAAATTATTTACTTGAAATTTCTTTAATTTATCTCAATAGTAATATATTCTACATTAAACTGGTAAAATTGAACTAAGTGTTTGTTTGTGTACTAGTTGGAAACATTCAAAATGGATTCATTTTTATAGAATTGAAAAAGAAATCACCACCATTAAAATTGTGTATTGGGATACATGTGGAATTGATTTGCATTATTCCCAACTACATTAGGTCATTTTCAACTCAATGAATTATATCACCGTAAGACGACAAGACTTTGTTAAAATTTGTACATTTTGTTTGGTGTGATGAGAGAAATAGAGAGGAGAAGAATAGGAAAGAGAGAAATAATGAAGAGATGAAGATAATTTATGAGTTGTTTGATGTGAGAGAAATAGGTTAGAAATCAAAGAGAAATAAGAAATTTAGTTGTTTGGGTGGATAAAAGTAATAGGAGAGAGGTTGTGTTTTTTTTATTAATTTGTCAATATTCTTGCCACCCAAGATTGATTTTTGTGTCCAATATTCGATTTTTGAGATATTTTTATGAATTGTTTGAAATGGATTTCGAGTGTGAAAAATCGATTTCTTGTAGCAATCTGTGCATATTTTGTGTCCAAATTTCCACACCAGTGGTCTTCTTGGAGTCCACCATCCCGACCGTGAGGAAACGCCACCGTTAGATGTTGTCAAACACACACTGGTGGTCTTCCCTCACAGTGAAGCTCTATGTTACAGTGAGAAAAAAATAGACCAACAGATGGGGGGCTGAATGTTGAAGCTTTCGTTATTTCTCCACAATTTCTCATCTCATCAGTAAAGAGATTGTATATGTGTGGGGCCCACTCCATTTTTTAACTTCTATGCTACTTTTGCGGGAAACCAAACGAGGGAAGTGTATTATCTCTCTCACAAGATTGATTTTTGTGTCCAATATTCGATTTTTGAGATATTTTTATGAATTGTTTGAAATGGATTTTGAGTGTGAAAAATCGATTTCTTGTAGCAATCTGTGCATATTTTGTGTCCAAATTTCCACACCAGTGGTCTTCTTGGAGTCCACCATCCCGACCGTGAAGAAACGCCACCGTTAGATGTTGTCAAACACACACTGGTGGTCTTCCCTCACAGTGAAGCTCTATGTTACAGTGAGAAAAAAATAGACCAACAGATGGGGGGCTGAATGTTGAAGTTTTCGTTATTTCTCCACCATTTCTCATCTCATAAGTAAAGAGATTGTATATGTGTGGGGCCCACTCCATTTTTTAACTTCTATGCTACTTTTGCGGGAAACCAAACGAGGGAAGTGTATTATCTCTCTCACATTTATCTCTTCTCAACTCTATTTCTTCAGCATTTATCATCAACCAAACTTGGTGGTAGTGTCTTCGGACAAAGGAAATGCACAATCTACGTAGCCACAAACATTTTATTCATGTAGGAACATCATTATGTTGACATTATTATCAGCTAAATAAATTATAAAATGAATTAGCTTAGTACTTTAGCATATAACCTAATAATATAATTTCATGACACCATTCATAAAATCACGTCACTTTGTAGCACATTTTGAATCATAAAACTAGGTGTATTAGGACCATAAATCATTATGACCATAGAGGTAACAATATGGCTAGCATGAGGGTAAGGCCAACAGAGTATATGCTTTAGGTCCCTTATTTTGCAAGGCCTCATTTTTTTTAAAGTGATAGTTAAGAGTAAATAATATCCTCTTTAAAATTAGAGTTCTCATGTTACCATGACTTTCTCTTCCAAAAGATAGGTCTATCATAGGGTGATTCCTACAATGTCCTTTGTGAGGAAGGACATATATACCCTCTTTCTCTGACTCGGGAAATTTGTTAGTGGAAGAATTTCTCTCTTCTTATCATTCCACTCACTTACTGTATTTTTTCTCAACCCAACTCCTTTACTTTTTTTAATTCTCTCCTCTCACTTAAAATGTTAAAAATCTCTTTTGCCCTTCATTTTAATCATCTTAAAGAAAACTAGTGACTCACTAAAACTTTTCTAATTTTCAAATTGAGCTATTTATATTCTTCTTATTTTTCTTGCCCCTTCTTAAAAGGCATTATTAACATTTTAAGTGAGAGAAGAGAATAAAAAAAGGAGTTGGGTCCGAGTGAAAATATAGTGGAGGGAGTGATGAAAAAAGAGTAAGGGGTCATTTGGCTCGACTCGTTTAATATAAATGTCAGGTTTAGACTTTTGAAAAAATCTTTTTTAATTAAATAAGTCGGGTTTAGGCTTTTAAAAAGCCTATTAGGCTTAGCCTATTTATAAATAATATTATTTTTAATAGACATATAAATATATTATATATAATAAATAGCATAATAATATATAATTTTTTAATTTCTCCTTTTGGCCTATTTAGAAATAGGCTTACTGTCCTATCTAAACGTATATGTTAGTGACATATTTACATTATAAAAAGTAAGTCTATTATTTTGTAAACGCACGAGCCTATTTAGATAGATTTATTGACCTATTTATAGGTCATAATATGAAAGAGGCATTTAAACAGGCTAATAGGCTAAACCAAGCTTTGAAACAGGTCAGACTAGGCCTAAAAAATGGCCTATGACAGGTAGCAGGTCAGGCTTGGGCTACAAAAATATAATGCATATCAGGCTTGGGCCTTGTAAAGCGTAGCTTGACTCGGCATTCTTCCACCCCTAAGCATATATGACATTACTCACTAAAGGGCACCGTAGCACTAACATTCCCATATTCTTAAAAATAGACCATTCTTCTCCAAAAAAATAATATATAATTAGTCTTATAGTTCACTTTAAGTGTAAATATTTGTTGGATCGAGCTGACTAGCAAGAGGGAAATATGATATGTACTCACAAAATAAGAATCTTAAAATAAAAAAGAAGTAACTTTTATATGGAGACAATTACTCATATTAGATCCAAAGTCTTTATAATTAGGTACTATAATATTAATATTTTTACCAACATATGATTGATTTACATATTTGATGATTCACTTTTATAGAGAATACATGTGATTTCTTAAAAAAAAAAATTTATGGACAATTACTCAAACTTAGATCCAATCGAACCAAACCCATTTAAATGGATTAAAATTTTCTCCAGTATTGAAATTGTTCAGTATGTGAGAGATAAACACACACTATGTGTATTGTGGGACCCACACAGAGTGTGTATCTATCTCTCACATATTGGACAGTTCCAGTAAATGGAGAGAACCTGGTTCCCATTTAAATTGGTCAAAACCTAAGCAATACAACACAACTTTAATAAGCACTCATTAGATTTGGAAATAACTAGTGTCCGACTCATGCGATGTATGGATATTATTATTTAAATAGATTATTTATACTAAATACTATAATATATTTAATTTAATTAATATATAAATATGTAAATTTTAGGAAATGATAATGATTAGTGATATTTTTCATATTAAAATTTATACTTGTTTATATAGAAAGAAATAAAAAAAATTAACTCATAAAAAATTTATTTGAAACAATAAATTTCAAACATTAATAATTATAAATGTAAAATATACCGTATCATATCTTTTATATTTTTTGAAATATCCTTTTATACACTATATATTTCGTCAAATTATAACGTTTAAAAATATAATCACATATAAAAATCTTAAGTCCTTGTCGAGACTTCACCCTAGATATAACAACATATATATAATGTGACAATGTCTAGCTTTGACTTTTATTAATGGTCACAACAAAACAAAAAAAAATGAAAATTGTCTTCGTTAAAACTTTAATGGAGTGAGATGATCAAATAAAATTAAATTCATTCGAGGTGTCCCCAATTGTGTTCCGCATTTCTTATTTTTTTGGGAAAAAATGAAAATCTAGTTTATATATACATTTAAATAAAAACAAATATAATATACTCCCTCCGTTTCTTTTTATAAGGCACATTATATTGAATCACAAAAACCAATAAAAGTAATTAAACCTAGTTAATTATTTTATTTGAGTTTTAAAAAATAGTTTAACTTTCTAATTTTGCTCTTATTTAATATTATTTAACTAACTCCACTATCATTTGATAATTGGAAAGGCATTAAAGTTAATAAGGGAAAATAAGGAAAATTATAATAAATATTTTCTTCAAATTGTAAAGTGACTTATAAAAAAGGAACACAAAAAATTCTAAAAGGTGCCTTATAAAAAGGAAATGAGAGAGTATGAATTTAGGTGATTTCAATTAATATTGTATTCATTTCAAAATATTTAGTCTTGTCTTGTCATTTGTGTTTACTTAAATTCCTATTATTTATATATATTTTAGATTGCAATCTGTAATGTATTTATGTATTTAAAACTTGTTTCAATATAATAATTATAAAAAATAAAAATTAAAATGTG
Organism: Sesbania bispinosa; assembly: GCA_026901365.1. Classification (NCBI taxonomy): domain Eukaryota; kingdom Viridiplantae; phylum Streptophyta; class Magnoliopsida; order Fabales; family Fabaceae; genus Sesbania; species Sesbania bispinosa. The sequence continues at coordinate 42,085 of QLOH01000822.1, forward strand.
ATTAAAAAATAAAAAAAAAAGACAGGAGTTGGAGTAACTTATGTGGTTTATAAAAAAATCATTTTAGTGAAATGAGAATAAATATGAATGAATAATGAGAGAAGCTATTTTAATATAATAACAAAAAAATAAAGTGTGATAAAAAAGGAAAAAAAGAAAATAGTGTGAGCAGGAATGTCTCCCGTGAACGATACCCGTGATTTATAAAAAAATCACATTTGCAATGAAACAGATTAATGGTATCAAATAATGAGAGAAAATATATTAATATAATAAAAAATAGAAAATTAAAAGTGACATAAATAGGAAATTTAATATAGATTAAATAGATAAATAGAATAGATGAGTGAGATAATAAATGAAAATATTAATGAATAAAATAGAAAGATAAATGATATATTGAAATATCATATTAAAAGTAATGTAAATCAACACATTTATTGTATTCCGTAATGTGAGTTTTCATATATGAAAGAGATAAACAGGAATAAATAATGAGAGAAATTATTTTAATATAATAATAAAAAGAAAATTAAAGTATAAAAAAACAAAAAAAAATGTAGGATCAAAATTGTTTCACATGAAGGATATTCGTGGTTTATAAAATATCACTTTTATAATGAAACAAAATAATATAAATGAATAATGAGAGAAAATGTATTAATATAATAATAAAAAAAATGAAATTGTGAAAAGAAACAAAAACAAAAGGGAAAAGAAAAAGGAAAAGAAAATAATAGGAGCAAGACTGTCTCTCATGAAGGATAAATGTGATTTATAAAAAAAACAACTTTATAAAAAAAAGAATAAAAAATTTTGAAAAAATTAAAAAAAAAAGTACAGGTAAATGGTACATGTTAATAATATTGTCTCGTAAAGGGTACATGTAATTCATAAACTCATTACCAACAACGAAATAGGTTTGAAGAGAAATAGATTTGTAGTTTGGTAAGGTAGAAATTTGGGAAGAGAGAAATGTTCAGAGCTGATTCCCGAGGCTAAAAATTTCTCCGCAAATTTGCGGAGAAATAACGAAGATAATTGCTACCTCTGAAGAGATTGTAGAGAGAGAGCAAACAAAATGAGCATGCTCATTTGTATGACCCCAATAAGCACGATGAGCATGCTCATTTGTATGACCCCAATGAGCATGCTCATTTACAATATTAGTTCTGGATATCCGTCGTGTGTCGCACTAATATAATTTTTATAATTAACTAATATATTTAAAAAATAATATGATTTTATTTTTTATATTTTTAAACATTTATTGTTTTAAAATTAGAAGATTTTTTTAAAAAATTTAAATATATTAATTTTTAATAAATTTAACTCAAATTATATTTAGGGGTATTTTTGTCTTTATATATTATAATCCAATTTCTCTCCTTTCTATTTCTCTCCTACCAAACAAAAATACTATTTCACTCCACTTTATTTCATCTCTATTTCTTTCCTACCAAACAACTCAATTTCTTTTCTATTTCTCTTTACCTCATTTCTCTCTTTCCTATTTCTCTCTACACTACCAAACACAGGGTAAAAATAAGATAAATAGGAATCTTAATATAGATTAAATAGATAAATAGAATAGATGAGTGAGATAATAAATGAAAACACTAATGAATAAAATAGAAAGATAAATGATATATTGAAATATCATGTTAAAAGTAATGTAAATCAATACATTTATTGTATTCCTTAATGTGAGTTTTTATATAATGAAACAGATAAATAGGAATAAATAATAAGAGAAATTATTTTAATATGATAATAAAAATAAAATTAAAGTATGAAAAAAAAATGTAGGATCAAAACTGATTCACGGGAAAGATACTTATGGTTTATAAAATATCACGTTTATAATGAAAAAAAATAATATGAACGAATAATGAGACAAAATATTTTAATATAATAATAATAATAATAAATCAAATTGTGAAAACAAACAAAACAAAAAGAAAAAAAAAAAGCTTCACGTGAAGGATACTCATTGTTTATAAAATATCACTTTTATAATGAAACAAAATAATATGAGCGAATAATGAGAGAAAATATTTTAATATAATAATAATAATAAATCAAATTGTGAAAACAAACAAAATAAAAAGAAAAAAAAAACAAAAAAAATGGTGAATCAACATTACTGTATACAACTTCTCCAATGTAATTAAAAAAGAAAATGGTGAATGAACAATACCATACACTACTTCTCCAATATAATAGTATAGATTATCATTTATATCCTAGGTGGGGACAACCTCAAGTTGATATTTTAGATATAAATGTATATTGTAAATGAGAGGAATTTATGAGTTCTATAGTTACAATTACAAACCATTAAGTGTCGTTATACGGTGGACCCCTAAGTTTGGGTCCACCATGGACCCTTGTATGCACACCGTAGATATAATATTTTTAAAATCAACGGCTAGGATTTTTATTGTAGTAGAATCAATAATTTACCCCATTATGGTTTATCTTATTGGCTTTTTGACCACTTTAGGCTAAAAAAAAATAAAAATTATCAAAATAATGTTAACCCAAAATAATTTACCATTCTAGTGTGGTTTTGGACACGTGGGCAAGAGGTCACGCAAACTCACACTGCGCAACAAGAAGCGTAATATCAGTTTGCGCTTTATGTATAGTGGAGTCGCAAATTCATTTTACGATTTATGCCAAACCATTGATGTGATGTAAATCCTCTCTTTCATTAGGCTAAAGCAAAGAAAAATAGATTCTCCTCTTAACTTATTCATTGAATGGGGAACTGATTTGGTGTCACTGACTCTTGGTTTCTAGTTTTTGCTTTTTATTCAATGACAATTGAAAAGGGATGTAGGATAGTGGATTAATTGTTTCCAATTTATTTTTGCAATAACCCATTAATTAGCAATGTCAACGGTTTGATTGGATGTCGTATAATAATTTTGATTTTAAGTAAACAATTTACATTTTTTATTTTTTAATTTAAGTTGTTTACATAAAATATAAAAATGTGTTAATTAGGAATAATTTGATAATATTACTTCATCTATAATTATATAATCCTATAGGCTTTTAATTTTTTTTCACTATTCATTCAATTTATTACAAGGCTTAAATAAATTTTTGTCCCTGTAAAATATATGATTTTTGCTTTTGGTCCTTATAAAATTATTTTTATTCTTTTGGTCCTTATAAAATTCAGAAACTTTGAAAAATGTTCTTATTGCCACTTGTCATGCATCTAACCATGCCACATAAGCAATCATGTTGAGGTGACATATGATGTGGCGTGTCTAGATGCATGACATATAATTAATCAAAAAATGATAATAAGGACCATTTTCAAAATTTTCAAATTTTATGAGGACCAAAAGCAAAAACCGCATATTTTACAAGGACCAACAAGTTATTTAAGCATATTTTACTATTTTTTTGTTATCAAAAGTCGTGTCATCTCTTTTATTCAAACTAAAATTGTTTAATTTATAGATATTGATACACATGAGTACAAATATATTTGTTGAGATTGATACTAAAGTTTGGATGTGGTAATATAATAAAATGTGTTGATTTACATCAACTTTATTGTGCACTTTCCTAATATTTTATTTACATTAAAATTGTTTAATATGTAGATATTGATACACATGAGTACAGATATATTTGTTAAGATTGATACTAAAGTTTGGATGTGGTAATATAATAAAATTTGTTGATTTATATCAAATTTATTATCAAATTATTCCTAATTAACACATTTTTATATTTTATGTAAACCAAACAACTTAAATTAAAAAATAAAAAATGTAAATTGTTTACTTAAAATCAAAATTATTATACGACATCCAATCAAACTTTTGACATTGCTAATTAATGGGTTATCGCAAAAATAAATTGGAAACAATTAATCCACTACCCTACAGCCGTTTATAATTGTCATTAAATAAAAAGTAAAAACTAAAAACTAAGAGTCAGGGACACTAAATTAGTTCCCCATTCAATGAATAAGTTAAGAGGAGAATCTATTTTTCTTTTCGTTCGCCTAATGAAAAAGAGAATTTACATCACATCAATGATTTGGCGTAAATCGCAAAATGAGTTTGCGATTCCACTATACATAAAGCGCAAACTGATATTGCGCTTCTTGTTGCACAATGTGAGTTTACGTACCTCTTGCCCACGTGTCCAAAACGGCCCCAGATTGGTAAATTGTTTTGAGTTAACATTATTTTGATAATTTTTATTTTTTTTAAGCCTAAAGTGGTTAAAAAGCCTATCTTATTTGCCCCAATTGTGTTGTCTTTTACACAGAGGGTCACGATGGAAATAGCCAAACCCTAGCCTCACCATTGATATGCCCAAACCCCATTCCCCATTCTTTCTGTTTGGCTCTTAATTCACTCTCCTTCTTATCTAAAAGGACCGTATTTCTAGATTTCTTGATGTAGATATCCTCATGCATTGCTAATCTCGTTTCATGGTTGGTATCACATCAGTGTAATGGCTATAAGACTGTAGTGGAAGAAGACCAGACTACAATGAGTTTGAAGTTGAACACATGCGATTAGACACAGATTCGTCAGGTTAGTGTGTTGTATGTGTTTTCCCCCTTCGTCGTTAAGTGTTAGAGATGATCTTGTAACAATGGCAGTGGTGCGCTCGGCGTAGTGGCCACGCCCAAAAATCCTCAACGGTGCTACCATGCGAACCCGCAAGCGGGCAAACAAATGAGCAACCCACCAACGACGTAGACCCACCACCGATGCAAACCCACCATCCACCGATTCAGAGACCAACGATTTCAACTATGTGTGCCGTCTAGATATTCTGAATATTCAAAAGGAATTAACAAAAGCAAACGAGAGTGGAGAGGGACGATAAAATAAGGTGAATCGCATGCACTCTATGAAGTTGTCTTCCTCCTTGTAAACAGACTGCAAATGTCTTCTCTGGGAACGATAGAAGTAGGCTCCAAATTAGGGATTCAAATCCCAAAGAAAAGTAATAGTAATAAGGGATGGTACGGTGTATATAATTTAATTACAAAATTTGAGAGGATCTTACTGAAAATAAAACAAATATCAGTTAAATATTTTTATTGCAGTAAAGATATTAGGTCCATGGTGGACCCACCGTATAACGACCCAACCATTAATAGCTTAAGATATATTAAAATAATAGTAAAAGATCAAAAAAAAAAGAAAGAAAAAGCCTTTCTTGAGCTTATTATAATGTTATCTTAAACATTTGATTAATTAGGATACCTCCATCTAGAGGTGCTTGGGATGGTTCTTATTAATTAGGATACCTCCATCTACAGTTGTCCAATAGCTGGAAGCCTTTTTTATATGTGAAAAAAAATACTATAATTGCCCCCACACACCTTTTGCATTTTGCATAATAATAAGAATTAATGTTAATATATATAAGGATGGGAATCACTGATGGGGTTTATTTAAAAAAAAAAATTAGAGGAGTTGAGAATTGAGAGAAGAGCTACTTAAGTGATAAAAGTTAAATGAATAATGTGTCACGATTAAACCCATTTAAAATGTAAATGTATAAAAAGTTAAAAAAAATAATAAAAAAAAAAGGAGTTCTAAGTCAGAGATAACCTCATACCGACATAAATATTGAACTCGTAATGGTATGTTTAGAAAAGGAGAAGGGGAGGGAAGGGTTAGGGAGGAAATGGAGGGAAAGATCTTCCTATTAGTCTATAACCTCCCCATTCCCCCTTCTTCCTACCCCTCCATATTCTCAATCACACCCTAACATAATTACTATGTAAACATGCATGAAAAGGCTGTACTCAGTGTCAACTGTCAATCTTAGTGCCCACTTCCCAGGCTTCTTTAGTATTAACGTTGTGCAAATCTTTTCCAAGAGTGACAACTAGCAGTTTCATGTATTATACACAAGGATGGTGCATCCCAGACAGCTCAGACCAGAACCATCATATATTTACAAGGGAAAGAACAGATTTTGTTGGCGGTGGTGCCTCAATTTGTCAAATGGAAAAGCTGTACATGTTTTCATTAATTTAACATGTGCATGGAGAAGCAGTGCAACTATATCTGTTGGTTACTGCCGCGCATAAGCAACAAGTTTTTCATCTCTCTGTAACTATGGAACTCTTCCAATGCATCACTTGTTGTTTTCCTATTGGTTGTCGTACCACAAGACATTATGCTCACTGGCTTTAGCGCCTCTAGAATCTGATTGGGCTCTTGAATGTTATTGCTCCAGGTTTCAGGACGTGTGCCCTGTGACAAGTGTTCAGAAGTGGAGAAGTCTTGATGCAGAGGTGCTGCTTTCTTCAACATATGTACAAGTGCACCAACAGCAGCATCTTGGGACTTTCTGATAGGAAAGGATCTTCCAGCTTCAAGCACCTCAGCCATATGACCATGATCAAAAGATTCCGCTCTGATGCATCCACAAGGAAGGAAGCATATTAAAATTGCTAAATAAAAGAATAAAAACATGGCACATTATATCTCATATAATACAACAAAGTACTATCATTAATAAATTATATAAAAAATCACGTATGACACTATCATTCCCAAAGGCCCCTGGAAAACTACAAGTGGTGCACCTTCCACTCTTCAGTGATTCCCTACTTTCAATAATACGGATGATCATCAAATCTGTGACCTTCAATCCCCACATTAAAGAGTGGCAGTGCGCAGAATGCTCCCATCTCCAAGAGTGTCTCTCTGGGTTGTGTTAATGGCCTCTCTAGGGTGTTCTACTCATGGTTGTTTACTTGTTTCAAAAGAGTTTCAATTTCAAATATGCACAGATTAGGATAAATTGTTGCAGTAGTTATTATTTCATATTCTTCTTTATAATTTTGTCTTTTTTTCCACATTCCTATGGATTGAGGGTATTCTGTCCTGCCCTAAGTAGTACTTTCCCCTCATTTCTCCCTAGTAAATTTTCCTCTTTTATAAAAACAAATCCAGCACATAGGTGGGATTGAAGTCTAACCAACAAATAAATCCCATCCCCCCAAAACAACTACTATCAGCTGGCACTTGATTTTTCCTTGGTTTAAGAAGGTCAAGAGTATTCAACAAAAAAAAGAAGGTCAAGAGTTTTGATCCACAATGTAAAAGAGTTTTACACTATCAAGAAATCATATAGTGCTAAATATATAAAACAATGTTAAAATCTTTTATTGCAAGTGAAGTCTTTTAGTTGCTAAAATGATGAGGTACCATCTTGTTTAGTGACAATGTGGAGTATTGAATAAATGGCCTGGCAAGACTGAGATTCTAGAAAGGACACATGCACCCCTTCTACATCAACAAAAAATAGTGCATAAATGATGACCATTTTCTTCCTTCATTGGAATCAAATATGAGTAAGGATAAACAGGATCATGGTGATTCTGTAACCTTGTCTATTTAACCCTCCCTTACAACCCTTCTGAAAATGAGTGGCCTACATTACATATAACCAGCTGCAATAGATGGAATAATGAATTTTTTGTAAACCAAAGAATTAGTAGAAGAGAGAACAGAGTGGGTGCAACCATAAAATAAATCTAAGTTAATCTTTTAAGTGATAGGATCAAAGTAATCCATTAAAGAAGAGAAGGATGAAAGCAGCAGACTCATTAACTTAAAATATATCACTTCAATTGCTTAATTTGGAAAAAAATAGCATCAAATACCAATGAAGTTCAGTTCAAATTAGAAGATGAGGCAAAATGAAAGATAGAAAGAAAAAGTGCATCCAAGCCATTTCAATACCATTGTCATGCTCATGCATATAAATAAATCATAAAAATCATACAATATGAAGAAGCGATTGTACAAAAGTAATTCGTTGAAGAAAAATAATAATAAATATATGAAAAATCTCTTCTGGTTAGGTGAAGCTAAATATTTTATGAAAATCAGAATGCAGTAGTGTTAAGCAATTATGTCAATATCTAAAGCGGAAAGGAGGAAGAAGAGTGAGAAACATACTGTTTTGATCCTCCATGTCAAAAATACTTCAATGAAGACAGTAATAACAAAATAAAGAATGACAATAGCACTTATTTCTTGTTTTATTTTGTTTCCCCCGTTTTTACTCTACTTCTGTTTAAGGTCACAGACTCATAGAAAAGCAATTAGTAGTTCAACTCCAAATTATTAGTATCACAGCTCATATAGCATGACCAAACGAAAAGATACATGCCATGACCTCATCTACCAGTAGGATAATAGCACTCATGATCAACCTGATTCACCCTCATTGGACACAATACCAAACAAAGGATTAATCATTTCCATTAAAATATGGTGATTATCTAGCAGTTACAGTAGTGCATCAGACTCTTTTAAGGAATTCAAACACCACCCTATGAAGTATCAACTACTTTCGACAAGGCAAAGATCTAGCATACAAGATTAATATATAATGAAGCATAAGTCACAATGAATTTTTGTCACAAAGTACCTGCTACCAGGATCTGTCATGTCATCATCATCCACATCAAAAGGACAAGTAAAATCAGTATCATCAAAATCATCCTGATAAGACCTGCTAGAGCTTCTGGAAAATGAAATCTGTGGCGAGCTGTTAGGTGCTATCTTGACTCCAGATAACTTTTGAGACTCATCTTTTCCAAGGGAGAACAACTATGTAAAGCAAAAGGCAAGGGTAAAATATCAATTTTTTTCTACTAAAGAAAATGTTCACTGTGATTAGTATATGATACAGCATACCTTCTCAGCTGTTGTGCATGTTTGCATTATATTCACTCTTTTATCTGTCTCAGAAGTACATCTTGAACCTCTATGGGGAGAAGATGGTGGCAAATTATGCCTATTGGAGTATCCAGGGGAATCAGCAACTTTAGCAGTAGGTATGCTGACTGGAGCACTTTCAGAGCGGAGAAGTGATTTTGATGCTAATGACCCCAAATTGTAGATTGGAGGTGATGGAGAGGGAGATGGAGAGAAGTTTGGTGAGGGATAATAATCATCAAAACTTGTATTCTTCTTCTGAAGCAAAGACATTTCACTTGGATGAGGAGGCAAACTGGCGGGTGGATAACAATGAAAACTTGCATTGGAAACAGATGTGTGTGATTCTGAATGTGTGGGCGAAGGGGAATAATTAATGGAAGGAGGTGAGGCTCTACAAGGGTCATAACTCCAACTATGGCGCCTTGAAACTGGTAATGAAGATGGAGAGCCATACGATGGAATTCTTGCCACAGGAAGTGATGGAAACCGCTTCAAAGGATCAGCCATTGGACTCCCAACATAATCAGTTATAACTTGTGGGGATAAAGGAGTTGATGGTTCAGAGCTCACATGTGAGACATGTGGACGATACATTACCGAAAGGCATAGCCTGCCAGAAGAAGTATCTACAGGGGTGAACCCAAACTTCAACATTTTAGCTTCTTCTTTACTGGTAAAGGGCTCAACAAAGTAGACACCCGGTGAGCAAGGGTAAAAGCACAAACCTGTCCAGATGAACTGAGTTCTCTGAAAATCTTATAGGCAGGCAAAAGTTTAACAGTAGCATACAAAGATCTCAAAAGCAAAGTTGATTTCTTATACAAGTTATGCAAAGACGTATTGCTTGACCTCCTACTGCCAGAATTAGAATCCCTGATCTTCCTGCTCTCATACTGAACCACCCATCTCTCAACAATCTTCTCACTCTCAGCCTCAACTCTCAATTCTTCCCCATCCACAGTGTTCCAGCAAAAGGGGTTGCGTTCCTTTAAGGAAGAACTCCTGGGAAGAACCCTTTTTGGAGAAAAACTCACAGCTTGTGTCTGGTCCCATTGCAATGGTCTCTGCACCAAAACCACATCCACCACTATTGGCTCCAGATTGGTATGGCGCCAGAGGTCTGCATTCTCTAGCGCAGCAGGGCATTCCCTAAGGGCCAAATTGAACCATTTGTCCCTAGGGCGCACACTTGATGATGAGGATGAGGATGAAGATGGAGAGGACACAGCACTGAAATTACGCGAGGAAGCAGAAAGTGCCCTTGATTCCAGTATTATGTGAATGCTTTTAGCGAAGAACTCGGTGATTATTTGTTCCACCTTTGCCGTTTCAGAGTGTGTGGCGCCGTGACACGATGCCATGTTCTCTGGTTTCTACCAGCAGCTACTCTAGTAGTAAGTAATTGCAGGAACAAAAACAAAAATTTCGTTGACTCCCAATGGGTTGGGAGCGTCTCGAAGTGTTTCACTACAATAGTATCAGACATAAAAGGATTTAAAATCCACTCCAAGAAGCAGGTATTATTGGTTGCAACACAGATTTACCAGTAATCAACATCGAACAAAAGGGTTTAGCAAACAACAAGTGGCAGTGTTAAGGATTTGTTTGGTTTTGAAAAGCACCGTTACCATTTATGGTTAACGAAACACAATTATATATAAACCTTAAAACAATGATAGGCAGAAAGAGAATTGCAGTTTCGGAAAGAAGAAGGTTAGAGAGAGAGAACTTACCATGAAATAGTGATTTGTGAAGGGGAAGATAACGGTGTTGCAGTCCAGAGAGGATGTGGTGTGGGGTTGTTGTTGGTCACTGAGTTTGTTGATATATGAAGAGACGAGAGAGGAAATAGGAGTGATTGACTCTCTCAGAGTTTATACTTTATAGTAGTTAGTTCGCTTCGGTGAGGAATTGTGGGACCAAGGGGCAGTGGAAGTTGTAGGGTGAAAGCAGATGCATGTTTATGCGAAGGTGAAGCATCCCATGATCATTTTCTACCTCATCCAGTTTGCTAATTTGATACTGAGAGCGTCAGATGAATGTGTCATTTGATTGCTTGCGTGGAGCCCAAGATTTTAATCAATTCTCGTCTGGATTAGAGTGAAATTACCCTTGCTTGCCATCATTGGATATTAAATTAAATTTGGATAATAATTAATCTTCTAATTATTTAACTTGGACATCAAGTTAGTAAGCAAATAATGTAAAACATTAAATTTGAATTTAATGTGGTTTGTCAAAATTAATTTAATATGGCTTGTTAAATTAAATTTTAAATTTTAAAATTCAAACTTATAGATATAAAAGGTTTTGGAGATACTAAATGCAATAATAGTTAAGCGAAATAATAAAAAACATGATGTTTTCATAAAGAATAAGTAATGTGACACATTAAAAAACAGAGAAGATTAAGAAAAACTCTTACGTTAAAAATGATAGCTCACTATATTTTATTTGTCTCATTCTTGTTCATAATCAGTATATAGTCTATGTTATACATATATTATTTTTTGTCTAAATTGTCTCCTCCATGATTAGCAAAAAAGAAACATAATAGTAATTTAAAGAAAACAATAAGGAATGACCTGGGCACTAGATAAAGAGTAATTCTTTTACTTTATTATTTTATTATTTATTTAAAAAAAATTTAGAGAAAGGTTTTTTATACATGTTGTATATATACAACATGGAGAGAGATAGAGAGAAAATAAAAAGTGTGAGATGTGATAGGTGATATGATAAGTGATATGATGGAGAGAGATAGAGAGAAAAAGTATGTTGTATGAGTTGTTGTATAAATATCATTACTCAAAAACTTATGACTTTATGTTTCATTTTTTTATTTTTTACTAATTTTACTGTTTTATTTTAATTATTTATATTAATTAATTATTATATATAATAATCGAACTATTTACGGGCTCTTAATGTCAAGCTTATAAAACTTAGATTTGACTCGTTTAAATAATCGACTCAAACTTTAAGCTTGGGTTTGTTAAATAAACGAGCTTGATCGAGCATTTAACGAGTCAAGCTCAAATAGTTCATGAATAGCTCAGCTCCTCAACAGCCCTAGTTGGAGAGTTTCATTTCTCTCTAGTTACTGGATAGTTCCAGTAGCAGAGAGATAGAAACATACTCCATGTGGGCCCCACATAATGTTTCTACCTCTCTCCTACTGAAACTATCTAGTATTGGAGAGAACCCATGTCCCTAGTTGGATACCTTGGTATGGTGGACCAGTGGTGGTTCTTCTAATACTTTGATGTCGGGATCGGTGATGAGGGTGGTGTGCCTACAAAACCCCTCAACCTAGAAGTAAGCATGTATTCCAACAAAATTTTAGCTATTAGAAATAAAGTGCACTTGAACTTTACATGGATTGTTCCTTTTATAGCAGCGTATCAAGTGCAATGGCACTTATCCCCATGTGGTCGGTGGGTAAGGTCCGATCACCTAATTGGTGGATAAAGATAGTAGAGCACCTGGTCTCTCCAAAATGGAGAGAATTTTATGGATCGTGTGACTTGACATACTTGCATAAAGGCCATACATCCTAGTATGTCCACGATCAAGCACATCCTCAACCCAGTGCTAACACCAGATATCCAAGTAGGGTGGTTGGATTCAAGTAGGACCTTGAAACAATTACTATACTCAACAACATTTTATAAATGTTGAATTTCATTAATTCAACCATCAAATTAAATGCTTTTATCATGTAAGTCAAGTCTACATACCTTCATAAAATTTAAAAGTTATTTTATATATATTTTGAATCATGTGGCAGACAATTCTTATTTTAAAAAATTCACTTTAACTAGATGCAGAAATTTAGGTTTTAAATTATGAGTATGACTAATGCATATATACTTTTATCTAGATTTTTTTCGTATGTTATTTAGCTAATATGATCAATTATAAAAAAAATAGCTATTATCTTTTTTTTAGTTTATAATACCTATTAAGAGTGTTCATATAGATTATCTTATTTTATGTTTAAAAAATTAATAAATCTGTGAGCAAAAGAGAATCATCGCTCCAAAAACACATGACTGAGAATCAAGAACACCATCTCCGGTCAACGGAGGAGGATGACCTCATCCACCAAAGTACAAAGAAGATCAAAGATGATGCCTCTACCGTGATGGATGTAGAAGTCATATCTGGAAAGGAGGATAATTCCTGGTTTCAAGAACCTGTGCCAAAAGCCTCATACAGGGACAAAGTCATGGAAATAGAGACAAGCTTCGAACTCCAACCTGCAGAAATTGTGCGTATGGTTACGAAAGAATTGTTCCCAGATATGGACCTCGCAAAAAGCAGTGATCATGGGGAAAAGGAGTTTAACCCAAACCCATCTGTGAACATTGAATTAGAAGAATATGAAAGTTGGGGCAATCCTTGGAAATTTAGCCTCATTGTTCGACTGATGGGGAAATGAGTGGGACTTAGATTCATGAGCATGAAACTAAAGTATCTTTGGGCTAAGAAAGGTGATGTTCGAGCTACAGATATATTTGAGGATTTCTTTCTTGTCATATTTTCAGATGAAGGGGACTATAAGCATGCACTCTACAAAGGGTCGTGGTTGATTGTCGATCACTATTTACTAGTACAAAGATGGAGACCCTTATTCACTCCAGAGGATTATGATGTAAAGAAGATAGCAGTTTGGGTACATATCCCCCACCTCCCTGTTGAATTCTATAATCCCCATTTTCTATGGAGAGCTGGAAATCAATTAGGAACAATGCTGAAAATTGATGATACAACATCAATCCATACTAGGAGTCGCTTTGCTAGGATTTGCATAGAAATTGACCTTAGAAAGCAATTGATTCCATATTTTAATGCTCTTGGTGGCACCTTTAAGGTGGAATATGAGGGTCTTCACATGATTTGCTTTGAATGTAGTAAATATGCCCATAAATTAGATTCTTGCCCAGAGAAAAATAAACTTGATCAATAGTTATTAGTGGAAAGGGAGGCCCAGATTCCTCAGATTGAGCCTATGCTGACACAAAAGCTTGATAATAGTATTGTCCAAAATTCAAGAGAGCAAGAAAAAGATGCAGAAGTCTCCCAATAATGTGCAAGATCCTGTCATTCATGAGCAGCGATCTCAGGATAATGGGGATGGAGAAATATTTGGCCCTTGGATGCTAGTAAGGAAAACCCCAAGAAGGAGAATTAAAGCTAACACTCAGCAGGAGGTCACAAACACAACTTCTATTACAGATAACTCTCAAAGACCAGACCATGTTTCTGCTTCCAGGTTTGAGGTTTTACAATCAACCCCTGAGACTCATAGTGAATCACCTCCTGAGTAAAGTATAATCCTCACAAATCCAAGAAGTAATAAGCTGAGTCTTGCAGGTCCTAGTAAATCTAAAGCTGCTACAACTAGAATGCAAAAAACACAGACAATCCCTCAGACGAGGAGTAATCCAAATAAAAAAGGTTAACAGAAAAAAGTAGAAAAAAGCCTTATTTAGAATACAAAGCCTACTCAACTAGAGATTGTGGCTAAGGATCAACACTTGGATGATGTGAAAGCCAAGAAGAAAAATGATGAATGGGAAACTGAGGTTTAGGCTCTAATGAGCAGGTACCATAATATGAGGTGGATGGCTCATTCCAAAGGGGATTTTGTTGGTGATCCACTGAGTATGGATAATCAACAATTCATAGACTTCATATATGGTAATGACTTTAAATCTGGTATCCAGTACTATGCTAACAGTTCAAACCTTGGCAAACCTCCAGATGATGTTCAAGAGGAGGGTCAAGATACTATACAAACTAGAAAGGATATCACTCAGATTGAGTTTGATAACACACCTTAAGGGTACCAACCTACCCTGCCTAAATGACTTTCCTATGTTGGAATTGTAGGGGAGCTGGGGCAAAAAGAATCCCCGGCCTAATTAGAAACTTGGCAAGAATGTATCATCTGAAATTTATTACTCTCCTTGAACCAAGAATAAGTGGGTCAAAAGCTGAAAATGCAATAAAAAGGATGGGGTTCTCTGGTGGTGTTAGGATGGAGGCTCAAGGCTTATCAGGAGGTATTTGGTGTATGTGGAGGGCTGAGGATATTACCATTAATGTGACCAAAACAACACCTCAATGTATTCACCTTAATCTGACCAATGTGAATGAGAGAAATTGGTACCTCTCTATTGTGTATGCTAGACCTAATGATCAAACTAGGGATGATCTTATGGAAGAATTGGTCTCCTTTGGTGCTGATTTGGTTGATCCATGGTGTGTAATGGGAGATTTCAATGCTATCCTCTATGACTGAAAAAGTTGGGGGTGTTAGGGGTGTTGGGGTCAATAGAAGGTCAAAGAATGCTTTTGCCAACTATCTGGAAACCTGTGGCCTCCAAGAAGTACAATCTAAAGGCCCTTTTCTTACTTAGCAGAGAGGCAATGTTAAGGAAAGGTTGGATAGAGTGGTTTGCTCATCTGATTGGAGGATGTCTTTTCAATAAGCATTTGTGACCAACTTAGCTCTCCCTACTTCTGACCATTGTGGCATTTGGTTAAAAGTTGATTCTAATTCTTATCAGCAGAGGATTCATAAACCATTCAAGTTTCTGGTATGTTGGCTATCACACTCTGATTTTAAAGAGCAGGTTAAAAAACACTGGCTTTCAGAAAGAGTTTGGAATCAAAATTTAAAGCACTTTCAGGATAATATCAAAGCACGGAATCAGTTAGTCTTTGGTAACATTTTCCAACAGAAGAAGACAATTTTAAGAAGGTTGGAAGGAATTGATAGGAAACTACTTGAGGGCCCTAATCAGTTTCTGTCTAACCTAAGATTACAACTGTGGACTGACTATGAAGCCATCCTTGCTAAAGAAGAAGAGTATTGGCTTCACTAATCCAGGGTGAATTGGCTAAATTTATGAGATAAAAATACACACTTCTATCACCAAGCTACTCTGATTAGAAGAACCAGAAACAAAATAGAAGCTCTCCAAGATGATAACCAAAATTGGGTATATGAGGATGAGTAAATCCAATCCTTAATGCTGAGTTTTATCAAAGGCCTTCTTACTGATATTCCATGCAGATCTACAACCATTTTGGGTGAAATCCAGTTCCCCAACCTTGATCCTGAGGTTTTATCTACTTTATCTTCTTTTCCTTCTAATAATGAAATTAAATCTGCCTTGTTCAATATAGGTAATTTTAAGGCTCCCAGGCCTGATGGCCTCCATGCCTTGTTTTTTAAAAGCCAGTGGGATGTGATGGAGCCTTTCATTGTGCATCTCATTTATCAAGTGTGGTCTAACCCTTTATTAATTGCTGATATTAATCATACATCAATTACTCTTATTCCTAAGATTGATTCTCCTATTAATGCTTCTCAATTTCGTCTAATCTCATTATATAATGTTAGTTACAAAATTCTTTCCAAGTTGATTGCTAAAAGATTATGTGATATAATGCCTTTAATTATTGGTCCTAACCAATGTTCCTTTGTCCAAGGTAGGCATGGTATTGATAAAGTTATTGTTCTCCAAGAACTTGTGCATTCACTTAGGTATATAAGTGGTAAAAAGGATATATGATTCTAAAAATTGATATGGCCAAAGCATATGATAGGATAAAGTGGTCATTTATCATTGATACCATAAATAAGATTGGTTTACCTTATCACCTCATTAGAATTATTTCTCAGTGTATTGCATCTCCTAGAACTAGAATTAATTGGAATGGACTACAATCTGAGCCTTTTCAACCATCTCGTGGCCTTAGGCAAGGTGACACTACAAGAAAAGTGAGATTTAACGGCGATTATTTTGAGCATTTAGCGGTGGTTTGAACCGCCAGGAATTTGTTTTGCGGCGGTTTTAAAAACGCCACAGAAATTGGCGTCGTTAGTCCAACTAACAGCGGTTTTGGTTAACCGCCGAAATAACCGCCGCGAAATGCAAGAAAAACTGTCGGCGGTTTTGAACCGCCACTAAAATGCATATTTTACCCAGTGTAAACTTTTGCGGCGGTTTGTAACCGCCATTAAGTCAAATTAAAAAATACTTACGCGGCCTTACAAACGATAACTAGGATTCTAAAACCGCCAATAGTAGTTTTGCATAAACACTGTACAAAGCAAATGATATTTTCAATATTTTTTATTTTTTAATTAGAAAATCATTATAATTTTGCAACAAATAACAAAAAATATAAATTAATAATCACCCATAAAAGAGGAAGATTTGAAAGATTTAAAATGCCAATATATAAAATTATAATTTATGACTCGGAATGCTCCAAGGATACATGACAACTAAATCATACCATTGATAGAACACTTAACAATATGAATTTCTTTGTAAGAATTATTGTGCTCATTGCCTAATTAAATCAAAGCTTGCTGTTTTGATAAGTAGACAATACTACATATATCATGAATTCGAATAGCAATGAGTAGAAAGATTAGATGCATGCAATAAGTAAACAAACCTTTTCTACTTGGAATAATAAAATTACTAATCTAAAGAGTGTTGATATAACATACATTAAAATCGGTATTAGAGTTTCATAGAAGTGTCTCCCCTCCACATGGCTTCCAAGTCCAAAAACTATACACGCAAGATAAATAGCTTTTAGCCTTTCTTTTCAATTTCTAGATACATCAATAGGTACTGTGGGGTACAAGCGGTGCCTCCAACTATGCAAGTTGTGGATACAATCTTTTAGTAACTACATATCTGGGTTCTTACACATACAAGTCTTAAAAGTATTCCAAGATTAGGAATTCATTAAAAAGACAAAAACAAACAATAGTAATATAAATCCAATCAACATGTTTATTATTAACTATAAAGGTGATCAAAACAGAGGCAATATAAGGATTAAATTGATTTTTTTTTTCTGCAGGGGCAAACTAAAAATAAGTGTCACCTGATTAAAATAAAAAATATATTACAAACTAAACAAGAGGAACACAAACATGCACTAAATGTAAAATATTATTTCAGCAATAATATTTAACATATTAATTAATAATAAGGTACTCAAATGAAATATGCACTATAATAAAACACATTTCATAGCGTTGATAACTTTTTTTCATCTAATGCATTTTTTTATTTTAGTTTTCTTATAAAATATGGGAATTTAATTATTATTTAATATTCTAATTTATTTTACATCATTTATATTTAATATTTAAAAAAATAAAGAATTTAATTAGGTTTTTAACACCACCACCATTCATTATCTCCCCTCTATCTAAACAGGACTTATTACCCAAGACCTAAGCACCTTGTAAAATTTTGTAGGACCTATTTTCAATATTTATGTTTATCTTTCTTCACATAAACTTGTCAAGTTAAAGACTCATATAAGATATTCATTCCCAATCCAAGCAGAGAGCTAAAATAAATAAATTGGGAGACCACGAATCCATATGCCAACGTGGAGAAATCTAATGCAGCAACGATAATCCATGTGCGACATGCTACATCCACAACACATGAAGGGAAGATTTATATTGAATCAAATAAACACCTAAGCCAAATTTTGAGGAAAGCAAGAAAGCTTATTCACCAAATTGACATTTTATTAATCAAGAAGTGAAGAAACACAAGTCATATTAATTCAATTATCAAAACCATTGTTGAATGACAGTGATGCAGAACCCATTTGATAATCAAGACAAAAAAATCATCTCAACCATATTATTTAGAAAGCAATCTACAAGGCTCACTATGCACTTTTGATAATGTAGGAAGTACAACATACTATTAAAAACAAATCTAACTCATAATAAAAGTGGAAGTAAGAATTAATGTGCTATGCCAACAACCAACAAATTATTCATATTATTTTATAACAAGCCCCTGTATTAATACTCTCGCTAAGCTGCTATGGCCTTAAAACAGAGATACAAATAATAACACCAACTAAAAATCATAAAATATCAAAAAAACAACATTATTATGATAAATTTCTTAAAAACCAGTAAGAAAAACACTCACAATTTTACACATTCAAACTTCAAACCAAATGAAAGATATAATTCTAATTCATACTAACCAAACGTGAATCATACAAGAATATATCAAACCAAATCACAAAGAAATGCTAACACTAACACCACACACTATCTTACTTGGGATAATACATGAAATTGAACAATACCGTGTGATGATGTCATTCACTACGATGATGTCATAAATTAACAATGAATAAGTAGCAACAAAGAGAGAGATCAGAGAACCCCATATAAGAAAATGAGTTCAGAAATTAATTTACAAGCACCCCCTCATAACTCATTTGCAAAATGTAACATTTATTATAATTAGACAAAATCTATATCCACACCAATAACTGATAGATCCACATTACATAGGATAAACATCTTAAGAGATAGATAAGAGATAGGTAGAAATTGGTAAGATGAGATAGATAAGAAAGAAAGGGAGAGAGACCTTTAATGTATTGCCAAAAGTGAATCCCACCCTCTCTAAGCCTCTTTCCCCTTTCCAAATTCTTCAAGCTATAAAAATTAGAAGAAAAAATCAGAATAAAAGATGAGAAACATGAAACATTTTGGGCATTATATTACATCAGTATATCTTAGAAACACTTTTTCTTGCTTCAAAAAAACCTTCTACCCCTACAATACATAATAGTTATTGAAATCAAAGGAAAATCAAAACAAGACCTGTAAAGTGGGTTTCGAACTTACAAGAAACAAAGGTAATGAAACTAAAGGGAATTCAAGCTAGAGTTTTAGGATATTGGAGGATGACATTTTTGCTAATACTACTTATCAATAGAAGGAAAGCAAAACAAAAGAAGCATGAGACTAAAAATTAAAGCCTATAAAAGAAATTTCACAATGTATCCATTTCATATGTATATTTATACCATTAAGCTACCTGGCCAAGTCAACAAGGTATAATCTTATGACGGAAATGATTAAAAGATCAAACCTCGCGACAACAATCCCCTTTTTTATAACCTAAGAATTTATGAATACAATTAAATAAAAAAATGAGTATGAATCAATGGGGAAAAATCCCAAAGAGAAACAAAATTACCTATAAAAATCGAGGACGATGTTAGGGATCTCAAATTCGCAGCTTTCTCAGCAATAATAGCAAAACATAAAAATTCAGTAGTTATTGAATTGTTGTTTATTTTGAAAGAAAGAAAATTTATCTATTATCATGAAAAATATTAGTGACTCTGAGCCAATGACTTACAAAATGAAGATGAGTGATTTATTCCAACTTGGACTTTGCACGTCGTTAAAGACTGATTTATGCGATCGAAGAACATAAGCAATGTCGTCGAAGAACGAAACAATAAATGGAAAACATCGTGTAGGTGGCAAGTTTGAAACAAGCCCTAAGGGGTGTGCGCATGAAGGAATTAGAGATTTGGGGGTGAGAGCTTCACTCAATCTCTAAATTTCTTATGGGGGAGGTTTACACAATTAGGGATTTAGCGCAAGGTCTATTAGGGCAATCGCGCGAAGTGAAAATTTTCATGCTTAAGGGCGGTTGCCTCATCATTTTTATGATCTATATAATTAAAATTTAAAATCTCAAAAGTCAGAGAAAATTAATTAACAAAACTCAAGGGCGGTTAAAACCGCCACTAAATTGAAAAAATCGTCGTTATGCATAAAAAATTCACGTCGATTGCCAAACCAACGCTGGTGCATTGTCTTAAAGTCGGTTGCACACAACCGCCCTTAGATAACCGCCAGTAAATCCCGGTTTTCTAGTGTGATCCTATATCACCTTACCTTTTTGTCATGTTCATGGAAAGGCTTCACCATCTAATTATTAACCTGGTTAACTCTGGCTCTTGGAAAGGTTTTTCTTTTTGCAGATGACATCCTCTTGATTACTGAAGCTAATATAGATCAAACCATGGTAATCAATTTTGTTCTAGAAGAGTTCTGTGAAGCTTCTGGTCAACTAGTGAATAGAGAAAAATCAAGAATTTTCTTCTCCCAGAACACCAACCAGTCTACAATCCAGGAGATATCTTTTATCCTCTCTATTGATCAAACAGATGATCTGGGAACCTATCTTGGTTTTCCTGTGCTTCATGGCAGAACAAATAGAAGCACATACTCCTCTATCATTGACAAAGTTAGGAAAAAGCTTGCAGGGTGGAAAGCAAACTCCCTACCAATGGCTAGGTGTATCACTCTTGCTCAAGTTGTTGTCATGAGCATTCACAACTACTTGATGCAAGCTTCTATATTCCAAGCTAGAGTCTGTAAGGAAATTGAAAGGCTATGTAGGAATTTTATATGGGGATCTTCATTGGAAAGGAAGAAGCTCCACCTGATTACATGGTCAAAGATTTGCTAGCCTAAAAAAGTTGGGGGACTTGGGTTCAAGCCTCTTAACCTAGTGAGTGAAGCATATATGGTAAAACTTGGATGGAGAATGGTGAGTCAACCTAATCTTCTCTGGGTTCAAGCTGTGAGAGCAAAGTATACATGTGGAGACCACAAAATGCCTCAAGTTAAAAGTTGCTATAGGGAATCCAACCTATGGAAGGGAATTAATGAAGCATGGAGACATGTTCAAGCTGGGGTGGTTTGGAATATTGGGAATGGGAATTCCACTAGATTCTGCTCTAATACTTTTATTCATGGCCTTGGTCCCCTTTCTAACTATGCTTTCCAACTTATTTCTGGGATTCAAGATAGTAGTCCTGTTGCTTCTTTTGCATCCAATGGACCCTGGAATCTTGAGGTTCTACAGATTTCTCTGCCTCCTGATGTAATTGAGAAACTGAATACTATTACTCCTCCAAGGGAAAACCTGGAAGATGATTCCCTTACCTGGGCTGACTCCTCTAATGGGGAATTTCATATGAAGAGCATGTATGAAAAGCTTGGTGCTATCTATAACTCTGAGTTGGATGAAGACCTATGTCAAGTTGTGTGGAAATGGCAGGCCCCCCCCCAGAATTTAATGCTTTACGTGGAAATGTATACATGGAAAACTTCCTACAAATGTAGAAAGGCTTGGCAGAGAAATGTCC
Source organism: Sesbania bispinosa (assembly GCA_026901365.1). Classification (NCBI taxonomy): domain Eukaryota; kingdom Viridiplantae; phylum Streptophyta; class Magnoliopsida; order Fabales; family Fabaceae; genus Sesbania; species Sesbania bispinosa. The sequence goes on from QLOH01000822.1 coordinate 63,870, forward strand.
GTGGATCCTACTTGTAGCAGGTGCAATGATCAACCTGAGTCAATAATGCACTCCCTGCGAGACTGCCTTGTTTTTATGGAGATATGGAATTCTGTGATTCATGAAGACCACTAGGCTAGTTTCTTCAGCCTTGGGATAAGTGGATGGATGAAGTTCAATCTCTCTGAGGATGTCTCAAACAGGCAGACGGGTTTTGAGTGGAAGCAACTCTTCCCAATCATTTTGTGGATGATTTGGAATGATAGGAACAATCTTGTTTTCAACTAGCGGACTAATCTATCATTCATCCTTTCAGAAAGCTCTTGCATATGCTGATGAGATCACTAGAAGCTTGGATCAAGTTTCTCATTCTCGGACAAATAGCCACGAGGAGTACATTGCTTGGAAGCCTCCTCCTACAGGTTTTGTTAAATTAAATGTAGATAGATCAGTGCTTGGCCCTTTACATAAAGCTGCTGGGGTGGTCTAATTCGTGGAGATGATGGTAACTATCTCACTGGATTTATCTCTAATATTGGATCCTGTTCAGCTATAAAAGCTGAACTTTGGGCTATGCTCCATGGAATTCAAATGGCAAGGGAGTGTAAAATCATTGAGCTGGATTTTAAGACAACTCTATAGCTTGTTAAGAATGGTGTGACTTCAACACATCATTATTTTAGTATAGTTAGAGATATTAGAAAAGCTCTATCATGGGATTGGAGTGCTTCTATTTGCCATACATACAGAGAAGGCAATAGGGCAACTGACCATCTTGCTAATATGGGGCATGCATACCCCTTGGGTCTTCAAAGGCTTCCAACTTGTCCTAATTCTTTATTTGAGTATCTTAGGGATGATTGTAGAGGTGTAACTTTGCCTCGCCTAGTAGGTAGTTGTTGTCTTTTGGGCTTTTTGCCCCATTCAGTATAAAAATAGAGTGTACATATCCATTTCAATAAAATGCAAACCATAAAAATTGAACCAAAAATCGAAAATCATATTAAAAATCGATCCAATCCCGTTCAAATCGAATTTTTATACACATATATTATTTATTTATAAAATAATCATATATTTATAGTAATATAAGTATATATTTATGAAACCACTTATATCAATATACTCCCTTCGGACTCATTTATAAACAAAAATAACCATATTCACACTTATTAAGAAAGTTAGTTAAACTCATTTAATTTTCTTGATTTCATCTAAAAAGTAATTTTATTGCATAAATTACCCTACATTTAATTTTATTGAAACTTGTTTCAAGTGGACACACTCTCTTCCTATTGACACATGATTCATTAAATAAGGTGGTTGGAAAATAAAATACTACCCTGGACTTGAATATAAGCAAAAATAACTAAATTCACACATATTAAGAAAGTTGGTTAAATTCATTAAATTTTTTTGGTATCATGTAAAAAGTATTTGCATTGCCTAAATTACCCTATATTCAATTTTATTGAAAATTGTTTCAAATGGACATACTCTCTTTATATTGGCACATGATTCATTAAATAGAGTGGTTGGAAAGTAAAATCAAAGGGCATTTTGGCTTTATCTCATTAAATAGGGTAAAAGTAGTTAAGATTTGCTTATATTTTAGTCCACCAAATATAAGTTTTTTTTGCTTATATTCAAGTCCGGAGGGAGGATGAATTAAATAAAGAGTAATTTGGATGATATCATTTAATAGGATGAAATTAGTTAACTTTTGCCTATATTTTAGTCCACTATTATGATGAGTTTTTTTTTTTGCTTATAATTAAGTTCGAATGAGTACTTTTTATGATTTTATTATCTAATATCATTTTAATATTTCTATAAATATATCAATTTTAAATTAGTTTTAAATTGATTTTTATGACTTATGTTCATCTTTTTAAATAATTTTATATTTATATCAATAAATATAGAGTAAATTACACCAACCTCCCCTCTATTTTGGAATTCCAACACAAACCCCCCAGTATTTTCAAAACCTACACAAAACTCCAATCCATTTAACTCTGTCCGTTAGAACCTTTTTTAATATTTATTATAAATTAATTTCTTAAAATACCAACATTACCCCTAATAAAAAACAACTTTGTAATTCAAAATTCAGAATCTATACTATTACATTGGAGAAGTAGTGGAGGGTACTGTTCATTCACCATTTTTTTTTTCTTTTTTTATTACATTGGAGAAGTTGTATACGGTAATGTTGATTCACCATTTTCTTTGTTTTTTGTTTTCTTTTTATTTTATTTATTTTCACAATTTAATTTATTATTATTATTATATTAAAATATTTTCTCTCATTATTCGCTCATATTATTTTGTTGAGGAGGGTTCAAATTACACCGGTGTAAGTTACACCAAGTGTTACACCATTGAATAATTTTTTTAACCGATCATTGTATTAAATAATCCACCGTTGGATTGAAAGTTACTATCATATAAATCATACACATAAAATTTTACATTAATCTGAAATTAGTTGATATGTCATTGAGATGTGTCAAGATTAACGCTATATATACATTTGAAATATACGAAAAATCCAACCATTTGATTATCAAGTTATTAGTGTCAAAATTTTACGAAATTTGGCACATATAATCATGATGATAAGCAAACATAATTCAACGATTGGATTACTAAAAAACATATTCGATTTATAGTTATTAGCGGTGTAATACTTGGTGTAATTTACATCGGTGTAATTTGAACCCTCCTTTATTTTTTTGGTTTAACCACAGGTATCCTCCACGGGAGGCAATCCTGTTCGAGCCGGGAACATCCACATCATGGTGGGGTAGCTCTCCGAGCGAGGATTTTTTCCATCCCTCCTTTATTTTGTTTCATTATAAAAGTGATATTTTATAAACTATGAGTATTCTTCACGTGAAGCTTTTTTTTTTCTTTTTGTTTTGTTTTTTTGGTTTAACCACAGGTATCCTCCACTGGAGGCAATCCTGTTCGAACCGGGATCATCCACATCATGGTGGGGCTAGCTCTCCCAGCGAGGATTTTTTCCATCCACAAGACTCGAACCCGAGACCTTGCTTAAGGGGAATCAAACATGTACCACTTGAACCAACCCCCATTGGTTATCCTTTTGTTTTGTTTGTTTTCACAATTTGATTTATTATTATTGTTATATTAAAATATTTTGTCTCATTATTCGTTCATATTATTTTGTTTCATTATAAAAGTGATATTTTATAAACCATGAGTATCCTTCCCGTGAAGCAGTTTTGATCCAACATTTTTTTTTCTTTTTTTCATACTTTAATTTTATTTTTATTATCATATTAAAATAAATTATCTTATTATTTATTCCTGTTTATCTGTTTCATCATATTAAAACTCACATTCATTCACCATTTTTTTTGTTTTTTTTTCTTTTTATTTTGTTTGTTTTCACAATTTGATTTTTTTATTATTATTATATTAAAATATTTTCTCTCATTATTCGCTCATATTATTTTGTTTCATTATAAAAGTGATATTTTATAAACCATGAGTATCATTCACGTGAAGCTTTTTTTTTCTTTTTTTTTGTTTGTTTTCACAATTTGATTTATTATTATTGTTATATTAAAATATTTTGTCTCATTAATTCGTTCATATTATTTTGTTTCATTATAAAAGTGATATTTTATAAACCATGAGTATCCTTCCCGTGAAGCAGTTTTGATCCTACATTTTTTTTCTTTTTTTTCATACTTTAATTTTATTTTTATTATCATATTAAAATAATTTCTCTTATTATTTATTCCTGTTTATCTGTTTCATTATATAAAAACTCACATTGAGCAATACAATAAATGTATTGATTTACATTAAATTTAACATGATATTTAAATATTTCATTTATGTATTTATTTTATTCATTAATATTTTCATTTATTATCTCACTTATCTATTCTATTTATCAATTTATTCTATATTAAAATTGATCATCCATAACACGTGTCATGTTTTCTCACTTACGTTTCTTTAATTTTTTTATTAGCAATATAGTAAAGTGATTTTTTTTACGAACCATACAACTATCTTCCATGCGAGACAATCATTCTCTAGCCGCTTTCTTCTATTTTTCTTTTTATTTTTTATCACATTTTAATTTTCAATTTTTATTATATTAAAATAATTATCTCTTTATTTTATTCATTAATGTTTTTACTTATTATCTCTCTTATTTATTCTATCTACTCTATATTAAATTTTTTCGCTCAGTACATATGTCACATTTTCTCACATTCGTTATTTATATTTTTTTTTAGATTTTTTTTATTCTGACTTCAATAAAGTGATTCTTTTATGACACCAAGTACTCTTCACACGAGGCAGTCATGTTCCTTCAATGAACATCCATATAATGGTGAGACTAACTCTTCCAACATCGGTTTTGTTCATACACTTTATATAGGTTTTAGGTGACTAAGATGAGAGATCTCAAATACCAATATAATTTAAATTTATAATTACTTTTATGATGTCTTGATTATAATTTTTATAAACAAAATTTCAAATTAGAATTATAAAATTTATAATTATTTTATTTTCTTTTACTTGAATAAAATTATTATATTGTATTTTGATTTATTATATATTTAATCTATTTATATCTATACTATTACAATTGGCTAGATTTTTTGTCACTATTCATTGGGGGTTAATATTTTTTTATTCCTATAAGTGGTAAATTTAAGAGTTCTAAATCTAGCCTAACCCATAAGATACTACATAGATAGCAGGTAGATAAATATGGAAAGTTTAGGGAGGAGAAAATAGAAAGAAAAAAATAATAAAGAGGAAGAATGTGAAGAAAGGGATTTGGATCCTCTGCAGCAGGATTAACTACCGAATAGCTAGGGAACAGCTACGGAAAAATTCTGTAGTTAAAATTGGTAGTTATTCCCTAGCTATTCAGTAGCTAATATGCTGCAGGCTCCTGCAGCGCTGCAGAGGATCCAGACACGTGAAGAATGTGATATGAAATGAAGAGAGAAATGAAAAGAAAATTATGGTGTTAAAGGAAGCGTAAAACAAAAAAAATTAGTATTGGTTTGACAAAAAATGCCATCAGTTTGAAAAAAAAAGTCGATAAAAAAATGACCAAAAGAAATCTAAAAAAAGGCATCAATTCAACAAAAAAATAAAAAAATGACAAAAAATCCTCAAAAAATATCATTTCAATAAAAAATGGCATGAGTTCAAATACTCCTAATAATATGAAAGGTTACATAGCAATATCACTTACATTTTTTTAAATAAGGAAGGATCTTATGAAAATTATTAAATGGTCAGTTCAGCAGGTATCAGGTATTCAATCTGGACCCTTAAATATTTTAATAATATATCTAATGGTTATAAAATTGTGAGGCACTGGTACAGCACCCACGAGGTACTTGATATTAGACGTTTCCAAAAATTATTATTCTTTTTTAAAAGTATTAAAACTTTGACAGTTAACTTTTGGGTGTTGAAAATAGAAAAAAGAAAGAGATAAAAAGAAACAAATCAAGAGAGGGTGTGAAATAAATGACAATTGATGTCATAGGAAAGAAAGAATGATAAAAAGAAAAAAAAATAGGTGTGAAAAAGTCTTATATATTTTAAAATCAAACTATTAAATACATAAATACATTACAGATTGCAATCGAAAAAATATATATAAATAATATGAATTTAAGTAAACACAAATGACAAGACAACACTAAATATTTTGAAATGAATACAATATTAATTGAAATCACCTAAATACATACTCTTTCATTTCCTTTTTATAAGGCACCTTTTAGAATTTTTTGTGTTCCTTTTTTATAAGTCACTTTACAATTTGAAGAAAACATTTATTATAATTTTCCTTATTTGCCCTTATTAACTTTAATGTCTTTCCAATTATCAAATGATAGTGGAGTTAGTTAAATAATATTAAATAAGGGCAAAACTAGAAAGTTAAACTATTTTTTAAAACTCAAATAAAATAATTAACTAGGTTTAATTACTTTTATTGGTCTTTGTGATTCAATATAATGTGTCTTATAAAAAGAAACGGAGGGAGTGCATTATATTTGTTTATATTTAAATGTATATATAAAATAGATTTTTATTTTTTCCCAAAAAAATAAGAAATGCGAAACACAATTGGGGACATCTCGAATGAATTTAATTTTATTTGATCATCTCACTCCATTAAAGTTTTAACGAAGACAATTTTTCATTTTTCTTTCTTTTGTTGTGACCATTAATAAAAGTCAAAACTAGACATTGCCACACATTGGTGTTTATTTACCAAAAACTATTTTCTCTCATGGTCAATTATATATATGTTATATCTAGGGTGAAGTCTCGACAATGACTTAAGATTTTTATATGTGATTATATTTTTAAACGTTATAATTTGACGAAAAATATAGTGTATAAAAGGATATTTCAAAAATATAAATGATATGATATGGTATATTTTACATTTATAATTATTAATGCTTGAAATTTGTTATTTCAAATAAATTTTTTATGTGTTAATTTTTTTGAATTCTTTCTATATAAACAAATATAAATTTTAATATGAAAAAAATCACTAATCATTATCATTTCCTAAAATTTACATATTTATATATTAATTAAATTAAATATATTATAGTATTCAGTATAAACAATTTATTTAAATAATAATATTCATACATCGCATGGTTCGGACACTAGTTGTTTAACCTACTGAAAGTGAAAAACCCCCCACTGTGAACCCCTCTCGCGCGCGCTAAAAACCTCTCATTTTCTCCTCCTTCTCGTTGCCGTCTGCCAAAGTCAGAGTCGCCGTTCGTTGGTCGCCGTCATTGCCTATGTTTGCCGCACGCCGTTGCCGCCCCTGCGCGTTTGCTTGCCACACATCATCGCTCGTCGTCTCACATCTTCTCGCCAACGCCGTCTCTCGCTGTCTGTTTGTTTATTCGTTGCCACCCCTACACGTCTGTTCATCTTTCAAATCCGAAGCATTGGTATCATTGAAAATTGCTACTAGACAGAGGTTTCCACTCTTCGTTTGTTCGTCTGTTCGTTTGTTTGGAAAATTGTTTGTTGACAAAGAGATTTTCATGATATAATAGTTGTAATGAACCAATACTGTGCTTATTTTTGGGGATTAGATTGTTTAAATGCTAGTCATGAAGTAATGAACCAAATATGTAACATGCTGAAATTCTAGCTCAGATTGTGGAAGTAATAGATGTAAGAGATATTTGTTTTCAAATATGGGCTTGGGAGTAATATGAACCAAGTAATGAACCAAGCACGTTCCTAACAGGAGGCTCAAGAAAATATTGTTTAGATGATTATTTATTTTTAGGAAATTGAAAATAGTATACGGGTTAACTAATTAAGTCCAGGAATTATTGTATGATTCATATCATAATGATTATTTTGAGGATAATGTTAAATGGATTTGCAATTTATGATTTTGTGATTCATGATTTTTTTAACACCTCATGATTTTACAGGTTGTACATGCTGTACAAGAAGTATTTTTTTTAATCAAGATTCATCTTAGTCTTAAATTTATTTTTTAATTTTTTTTGATGAATTATTTTTTAATTTATTAATACTTAAGAAAGTAATCTTAATATATTATATTGGTTCATCTTATTAGTAATTTATGCAACTACATTTATAATTAAATTTTTAGTCACCATAAAAAAATATTTATAAAATAAGGAGTTTGTATAAAGCTTAAAAAATTGAGGGATTTTATGTAATAAATAAAAATTTATACTCCATACAGTCTCAATTATAAGCAAAAAATCACTCACCTATAGTGATCTAAAATATAAGTAAAAGTTAACTAATTTCACCATATTAAATGATATCATCCCAAATTACCCTTTATTTAATTCATATTATATTTTCCAACCACTCCATTAAATGAATCATGTGCAATAAGAAGAGAGTATGTCACTTGAAACAATTTTTAATAAAATTGAATGTAGGGTAATTTAGACAATACAATTACTTTTTAGATGAAATCAAGAAAATTAAATGGGTTTAACTAACTTTCTTAATAATTGTGAATATAGTTATTTTTGCTTATAAATGAGACCGGAGGGAGTAGTTAATAAGGTCACCTTGGTCAATTTAATATAAAAGATAACTGTTGACCATTGACTAACAGTTCCATTAAGTGTATCATAAAAAATTTGGGTTTAAGTGCAATGTACTTTTAAAGTTAGAGGGGTTTTGTGTAGGTTTTCAAAATAAAAGGAGTTTTATGTTGGAAATGCAAAATAGAAGGGAGGTTGGAGTAATTTACTCATAAATATAAGTACTTATAAAAATATTTACTATTATTTCATAATTTTATCACTTTTATCTAATATTTGTTGTTCTTAAAATAATAAAAGATGGATTCAATTTAATCTAATTTAAATTTAATCGAATTTAAAAAAAATAAAAATTAAACTAATAAGAAAATAATAAAATCACAGATTGAATGGAATCTTCTTTTACCTCAAAATCGATCTAAGTCCAACCACAAACACAAACACAGGTGACCGCTGCTAACTTTAGTTAACGTAATTGAAAACATATGCTAAAGGTTAAAAAAAAAAATAATCGTAGAGTTAATTAAACTAGGGTTGGCAACTTGGCAGTTGCAAGTCGAAGATTTTTTTGCCCATTCTTCGTTAGTTGTTACACAGACTGAAGTTGCCGATTTGGGAGAAACATGAGAATGCCACGTGTATGTTTAGGAGAGTGACAGCATTACATAGAAGTTACAGAACATTCCACACACAACAGAACTGAATCTAAACCTGTTAGTTAGAGTAACAGGGGAGGGATATCAAGCAATGATCATGAAAGTTGTAAATGTGTTGGATTGAACAGGAATGGAAAGTGAAGGCAAAGACAAATCGACGAAGATAGTAAGAGTGGGAGTGGGAAAAGACTATTACGTTTTGAAATCCAAAATCGGAGAGGGTTCATATTCCTCAGTGTGGAAAGCTGAGCAGAGACCAAGTGGTCAAGAGGTTGCGGTCAAACAGGTCTTCCTCTCCAAACTCACCCCTCGCCTCAAGGCTTGCTTGGACTGCGAGATCAATTTCTTGTCTTCTGTTAATCATCCTAATATTATTCGTCTTCTTCACTTCTTCCAGGTTCTCTTCTCTTTTCATTTCATTTCCCTATTGGTGGATGATTTTCCATTTTATTTTCCTACCCCTTTTGTTATTTTTTATCATAAAATGGATTGTGCTAAAAAAGCCCCTTTTTTGGGAAGGGGGTGTTTGTTAGTACTTGTTAGTGTTGGTTTCTACCTTGTACGTATGTTGAAGCTTGTTGTTTGGTAGTTAGGCTGATGGATGTGTATACCTGGTCCTGGAGTTTTGTGCTGGAGGGAATCTAGCTTCTTATATTCGACGCCATGGGAGAGTTCAACAACAAACGGCCAGAAAATTCATGCAGCAGCTTGGTAACTTTTTTTATCTGCATTTTCTGTTATGTTGAAATGTTTTTCATTTGGTACTGGTGCATACTGGCCTGGAAATTAACACAAATTGAATTATGTGATTTAGGCTCTGGTCTAAAGGTATTACACTCTCGAGGCATCATTCACAGAGACTTGAAACCAGAGGTAAAACTAAAACATATATGTTCGAATAGAGCAAAGTACACTTACTTTTGAAAAGGAAAAACTTGAGTGGTTTATTTCACTACTCACTTTAGTTCAAGATACCTTATATAGTAGTACCATTTATGAATATGACTTGCAAATAGCCAAATAGTTAATATCATTTCTAGGTAAATACTGAGAACTATTAGTTCCTTTCTAGTCTGTAACTAAATTTGTTAATGAAAACCTGCTGAGCCTACTGAAGTTAAATTTTCAGAAATAATGATCATGTGTGTTTTGCTTAGAGTCATGAATTTGTAAGTTTACCCAATTAATTACCGTGTGGCATATAGTTAAGATTTAAATTCATTCTTGCTATTCTTCAAATATCAACTTTGCAAACTTAGGTGTAGTTAAGAACTCAAAACTACTTTTTCTGTTAATCTTTGAAAATGCTATAAGAAATAATATGTTTTCACTTTTCATTAAACAACTTACATATAGTGAAAAGTTAAAACAATTTGTTGCGTTTTGTCATTTACCCATTTACTTTGCAAACATTACTATTTTCTCTCTCCAACCATGATTGGTTGTGAGGCATTCATAACAAATTTTGTATAGAAGTTTTCCTTCCAAATAGTATTGCTGTAATTGTCCAAAACTTTGGGAAAACGAGAGAAACGGAAAATTGCAGCCTTTTTTTCACAAAGGCATGTCCAAGTTGCATAGGAAACCATTCTATTACTGATTATCTATTTGTAGTGACTATCATAATGAATCAGAAACAAATTTGTTTGCATTGGTGCTATTTTTGAATCAGAACATTTTGCTATCTAGCCGTGGGGCTGATGCCGTGCTAAAGATAGCTGATTTTGGTCTCTCAAGGTAGTTATCATTTAAGGGGAATGAATATGGAGTGAAAGATTATTTATTTATTTAATTTTTCATTTTATTACTCTCACTAACTTTTCAAATTCTTTCTCTTGCATACAATTTGGAGAATTGCCTGCCCGGGTGAGTATGCTGAGACTGTTTGTGGTTCTCCATTATACATGGCTCCAGAAGTTCTTCAGTTCCAGAGATATGATGCCAAGGTATCAACTCTCTCTTACTTTCAATGTTAATCAACTGGGTTTACTGAGTTTTACTTAATTATTTATAGGTTGACATGTGGAGTGTTGGGGCCATTCTTTTTGAGCTTCTAAATGGCTACCCACCTTTTAATGGTAGAAATAATGTTCAGGTAACACCATCCATAACTTTTAACATCAAATATTCAAAAATTTCTGTCTGTGATCACTGCTAATATAAAATGCTGATTTCAGCTGTTGAGAAACATCAGATCCTGTACCTGTCTTCCATTTTCTCAACTGATTATTTCAGGACTGGATCCTGACTGTCTTGATATTTGTTCAAGACTACTATGCTCAAATCCAGGTCATGCACACTTCATGCTTTACATAACTTTTTTTCCCCATTCACTCAATTTCCTGTGGAAATTTAAGTATTTCTGAAGTATTTGCAACCCTATTGCAGTGGAGCGCCTATCTTTTGATGAATTTTATTGGCATAGCTTTCTACAAAGAAAATTGATGGGAAGTTGACAGCAATTCGGATTACAATACACGGCTCTACGGGTTAGGAACATTTTCAATATGATTCTTTTTTTGTATTTGTTTGATGAGAAATACAAGATGAAAAAGGAACCCATCTTTTGACTGGGAAATTCGAGTCTGTTTTGTCCACTTTCTCCCTCTCTACAAAATGATCAAAAAGGAAGGCGAGCTTGCTGCTTATTCAAATGTTTTCTTGGATTACTTATGGGAAGAATACAAATATTTTCTTTGACCACCGGCTACAAGTTCAGCAGCATGGGAACATTTTCAGTTTCAATAAGAGTAGTAACCTTCCTCATCTGCCTAAAGGTACCCACGCCTATGCAGAAGCCTTTTAATCTTTTCATGTTGTATTGTAGAGAGAAAAATGCAGAATAAAGCATTTCCATTAAATTTGGAAAGAGTAGACCTAGATGTAATAGTTATCTAAATAGATATTTCGATTGATGAAATAATAATAATTTTTTACTTGTTTTCTGTTCTGGTCCCCTTTGCTTCCATCTTATTTTATTGGTTCAATCTGAGCTTTTTCTTTCACTGCTGGCTTCAACTGAACTGCTGTAAGGTTGCCTTTTTTATATTAGGCAAGAATGTGATAAATCTCTTCCTTGTCGAATTGCAAGTTCTACAAGCTGGTCAAGGAGCTTAGTAAATGATATCTTAAGTTGAAAAGCAAAAAGTTGACTGAATAAGTTCATCTATTTGTATAAACTCTAAACTTATTGGCATAGTTTAGTGGTTGATTTTTTTCTTCTATTCAGTCTCTTATGCTAAACTAGCAAGATTGATGTGCTCTTCCATCAATTTAATGTTTGCACTTAAATTTCCAAGTAGCTGTATAGAGCTATGAAAAGGCGCTACATCTTAAGCATAGACTAGTATGGTGGGTTTGGATCAAGTTTTCATGTTTATTTGTAACCTGTAAGAAGAAACTAGAAATTAAAAGGGTGTGATATGCTCATAAGGTACGTCGCTTATGAATTTGCCAGCAAAGGTTACTTTCAATTTTCACCAAATAACACAATCTTTGACAAACATATTGTGGAAGACTATACAGATAAAAGTCAATAGATCATTGCAAACAGCTTAAATATTTTATATCTTGTGCTACGAACAAAATATGCTGAGACGAGTAAAATGAAAGATTGTTGCAGACAAAGGTGTCAAAATGTCAATCATATAACGTGCAGACGAGTACATTGTTTGAAGTTATGCTAGAAACTTTTAGATACACCTGGAAAATTGGTGAATACGAGAAACCGTCACCATATAACAACATTGTATAGCTAAGCTTCCCACATCATTAATATATACAAGACATAAGGCTAGCTTTATCATTCCATGATTTCTGGTTGATACACATTGCAGCTACTGTCCTCATTCGACTTGTAATGCACATAGAGGCGGGAAACGATAAGCAAAAAAGATGTCATCAATGTGAAGCCTCGAACCCATGTTTCATTACGACGAGAATAATATAATATACATAAATAAATCCCACATCGTATTTTTGAAGATAATTATTATGACAAACTATATTTGCTAACATACAACTTTTCGGTGTAATGTGTCGATATTGATAAAACTTTCTCTTCTTGCTTTCTTTTGGTGATGATTTTCCCCACCATGATGGCATATTTGTATTTTATATATTGCAATGCGGCAAGCAAGTTGCTTAAAAGAATTCCATTGATAGTTTGAGAAATCTATCAACTGACATCAGTATATGGAGTACTTTGGAATGGGAGACAGAAATTAGTGATTGAAAATGGTTGCTAAAAACCTGCAATAGAGAAAAACAAGTATTTTTAATCACTAAAAAATGCAAATGTTTGTCCTAGTTGACGGCCTAAATTTAAACTTGAGCAAGAGTTTATCTCAGTGCTGGTAATCAAATTAAAGACGTATATGTATATATTCAAAGTTCCTATTATTTTACCTATTTTAATCAAAACAAATTTTCTATTCAATTAATTCAAAGTATGCTGCATAAAGTATACATGCAGCATTGCTACAGATTGTATTAACTGAAACTTCAACCTATGACATTATTTTGGATTTTATGCCCCTTCCCTTCAGCTAAGTAAAACGTTTGTGGGCACACCTTTTGGGTTTTTTTTTTTTTATTATGACACTTAGGGTTTAGGGTTTAGGGTTTAGGGTTTGGATCGGTTTTGACTTTTAAGGCAAAAAATCATCTGATCCGATCATTGCGGTTTTATCATTTTATCATCCGATCGATTTTGATATTTTTTCAAAATCCGATCCCATTTAAATTGGATTGTATTGGATCGGTTTTCGGTTTTTTAAAATGACAATAAATATTTAATAAAATTGATAAAATAATAAAGTAATAGTAAATATTTTCTTATTTGAACTTATATTTATTAAAACTAATATAAAATTATATAAAAAGAATGACATGAGACATGGAAACTAATTTAAAACTAGTTTTATATTAATATATTTATAAAAATATTAACATGATATTAGATAATAAAATCATAAAAATATATTAGTATAAGTATTTTTATAAATATATATGTATACAAGTATAAATATATGATTATTTTATAAGTAATAATATATGTATATATAAGTTCGGTTTGGATTGGTTTTCAACATATGATCTGAAAACCAATCCAATCCAATAAAAAAAATTCGATTTTTACGGTTTGCGGTTTTTTGGATTTCAGTTTTATTCGATTTTCGGTTTCAGTTTTTGCAATTTGCATTGGATCGGATTGGTTTTAAAAGTAACATTTATAATTAATGTTAATTGGGTTTTAAATTAATATTTATAATTAATGTTAATTTAAAAATAATACTTCATTTAGTTTTAAAGTAATATTTAATTTTATTACATTTAATAAAAGGGTATTGTTTAAATTTTAACGTAAATTAATTTTTCTATTGTTGCTTTATTTACAATGACAATATATAAAATCAGGGGCATTCATTCATTTAAATTACATGTTAAAAATATAAGAAAAGTATTAATGATTATTAATTTATGTGATAAAATTGAATAAAGTATTATATAAAACTTATTAATAATTTAATTAAAGGATAAAAATAAATTATACGTAATAAAAAATTTACATAAAGAATATTAATATTTAAATTAATAGACGGATGATATTAAGATAAGATATGAATATTAAATTAACATGGGTTAAATATGTTTTTAGTCCCTCAAATATAGTCGAGATTTGGTTTTAGTTACTGTAATTTAAAATCAGTGAATTTGGTCCCTCAAAAAGTGAAAATACCCATTTTAGTCCTTATTGATAAAATTTCGTAGCTAATCCGCAGTAAAATCTGTAGCTAAACTGTGCAAAAGGACTAAATTCATGTACTTATAAATATTACTTTAAAACTAAATGAAGTATTATTTTAAAATTTATTATTAATTGAATCATAGGATAAAAATAATTCATATGTGATAAAAAAATTAATATATAGATCATAAGAGATAAATATAATTTTTCTAACAATGAAAGATTTACATAAAATTTATTAATATTTAAATTTAAATTATAGAAGTAAACACTTAATACATCTACTTATGTTTATGTTATTTTTAGTTGTTAAAATTTTAAAAATTAATGTAATTTGTAAAAATGACTCACTTTTTAAAATAGAATTAAGATTTCATTAATTGAAATTTCTTTTTTATTTTTCTCATAATGATTTTTTATAGGAGGAAAAAAATTTTACAAAAAGTTTATTAGTTATTACACTACAAGAAATTCGCTATTTAGCGATGACTTTATAGCGATGGTCACGACACTGTCACTATTAGTGTCGATCAGGCTGACGCTAAAGACATCACAGTTAAAAAAATATTTTTTAATTTTTTTATGTAGCGACAGCTCTGGCCGACGCTAAAGGTATACTAATTTTTTTTATTTAGCGTCGGCCAAGCCATCGCTAAAGGCCGTCGGTAAAGGAAATTTTTTTGTGTTAGCATTCGTAAAGTTAGTGTCGGCCTGGTCGTCACTAATTTTTTGTTAGTTTTTCACTATATATATATATATAATATTTTGCACTATATATTCCAAGAAACAAACTTGGTGTAATGGTAATGCTCCTTCTTCTCACAATTGATAAATTTGTCAACTCTCACAATTGATAAATTTGGGAAGGAATGCTTATTTTTGAAAAAATATGTCACTAGTTAGCCATGGTCGTCGCTATGTAGTGACGGTCTCAACTCTCACAATTGATAAATTTGGGAATGAATGCTTATTTTTGAAAAAATATGTCACTAGTTAGCCATGGTCGTCGCTATGTAGTGACGGTCATAGAATTAGCGACAGCCATTAGCTCGTCATTACTGCATTAACGACGATGCTATTAAATTAATATATAAATATTAATTTAGTAAAAAATGTTAATAGATGTATATGCTTTTGAGTTTAGTAGACCGTAGTTGCATGACTTTTTTTTACTTTAGCCTTTAGCTCCTTTTAGTAAAATAAAGGTAAATATAATTTACTAGACAGGAAAAATTTTACATAAAATATATTAATATTTAAATTTAAATTATAGGAGTAAATATCTATATCATGTTGGAATAAAAATTTTGCATGAAAACACATCACATTTAAATCATAAAAGTAAATATATAAGAAGATCAAATAATTTAAGAGTAAAAATACACCACATTAAGATAATTGTTCTAGATTAAAACAATTGAAATTATAGGGTTCTGGATATAAGAGAGAAGAAGTGAGAAGAAGAATAATTCATAATATATAACTGATAATAGATTGATTGATAATTGATAGATTGATTACAAAAGACCATACTAGGGTTTTGGATATAAAAAGGAAGAAAAAGAAGAATAATTCATAATAGATAATAGATAACTGATAATAGATTGATTGATAATGGATAGATTGATTACAAAAGACTATACACTGACACTTATTTATACTGACCAATATAGACTAGTAATTAGGAAATAAATCATAATAATTATCTAGATATATGGAATCTAATCCTAGGAAATATTATAGGATTAAACCTAATCTTAATGGATATTCTTAAGATATTAAATATATTCTTCTAATATTCTAACAAAAACAATAAATTTTTTCGTGGATAAAAGGACCCCAAAGAGTCAAAGGCCAACAAATACAACCAAATCACTAAAAATCCCTATGAACACTAACCCCAGAGTGATAAAAAATAAAAAGGCAAAATTACAAAAATGAGGGATAGCCTCAAACGGCCTAAACCCTAAACCCTAAACCCTAAACCCTAACCCAAGAGATCTCTGTGAAGTTTCTACCAATCCTCCTTATTCGATCTACCAAAGGAAAAACAAGATGAGTTTATGAACAACCTACTTCCAACAACTTTAGAGCCAACATAGAATCAGTCTCCAAAGCAACCCTCTGGAATCCTCGCTGAGTAACTATATTTAGCCCTTGATAAATTCCCCAAAAGCTTCGCTAGATCTAGCCCTCGATAAACAAAAACAATAATTTATCATGATTTATATATGATAAAATGACGTTGTTTAAATTTTAATTCAGATTAATGATTTTCTATTGTTGTTTCATTTGCGATGGTAATAAATAAAATTAGTGGGTAATCATTTTAATTACATGTTAAAGATACAGGAAAAAGATTAACAATAATTAATTTATGAGATAAATCTAAATGAAGTATTATAGTAAAAGTTAATAATAATTGAATCATATATAGATGAAAATAAATCATACGTGATGAAAAAATTTACATAAAAATATCAATATTTAATTTATTGGATGACCGATATTAAAATAAAATATGAATATTAAATTTATGTTGATTAAAAATATTTTACATAATATTTGTGTTTTTAGATGTAAAAATCTTAGAAAAATAATTAATAAAAATAAATCCTTTGTTTTTTTAAAATTGAATTATATTTTATTGATAGATTTTTTTATTTTTTTATAATGTTTTTTATGCATCAAAGGCGAATAAATATTTGGATAAAGTTTATTAATATCTCAATGTTATATTTTTTGCCTGAAATCATAGGCATCCTCTACGTGAGACAATTATACTCGAGTCCGGAACATCCAAATAATAATGGGGCTAGTTCTTCCCATAGGTTTTTTTATATACACAAAATTGAATACAAAATCTTGCTTAAGCAAAATCCAGCATATATCTTTTGAACCAATCACACGTTGATATCTAAATGTTAATTTAGTATGTAAATTCTAAGAGGTAAATATAATTTGCCTATGAAAAATTTACATAAAATTTATTAATATTTAAATTTAAATTATACAAATAAATACTTATTACAAGTAGGAATTAAAATTTTATATTAAAAAGTACTAATATCTAGATCATAAAAATAGATATATATATATATAAAAACATAATAATTTAAAAATAAAAGTATATTGTATTATTGTATTTTTAATACAGTAGTTCTCACCACCAACACGGCAACATATTAATATTATACCCGACTAGTAAAAGAAAATAAAAATGAAATATAAGTGAACAGAATGTTGACAGACAAGGATACAATGATGGAAAATGGGAAGAGGAGATATTAATAGCGAGAGAGGGATAAAGTATAAATAGATGTGCTATTAGAAAATGAGTGTCTTGCAAGTTTTAGCTGTTTTTAGAGAGAGAGAGAAAGAAGAGAGGTGTTGTGTTATGTTGTGTTGGAAGACGAGGTGGTTGTAAGCAATTCATTGATACAACACCACACCAAACCACACGACACTCGATCGATTTCTCTCTCTCTCTCTCTCTGGATTACGATTTCGTTCCCTCTCTGATGCCCTTTTCTCTTTCTAAACTCTACGGGATTCCTCCTGAGAAACTCAGCTCAGAAGGTCCTTCTCTAAGGTATCATATTTAATTTCCCTCTAACTAACCTAGCACTGCATAATTTTACCCTTTCTCTATTTAGCATTTACCTAATTTCATTTCCGAATGCTAAAATTCATTCAATTTTGATCTCCATCTTTGTTAAACAATTGCTCAATTATAATTTTGATTCCAAATGTTTGAAATCGGATACGTATATTCACTGTAGGGTTGGGGTTATAGCACGGTATAGATGAGTTTGGTGGGTACAGAATCCTCAGAGGAAGGTTCAGGGCTTCTAGAGCCTCCTGATCCTGATGTTGTCGAAATTGATCCTACTTCTCGCTACATTAGGGTAATGTAATTGTGTGCTTTCTTTTTCTTTTCTCCCCCCCCAAAAAAATTACCATGTAACTGATGCTGCTTTTTGTGTTCATAACAGTATAAAGAAGTAATCGGCAAAGGAGCTTTCAAGACAGTGTATCCATTGTTTTTGGTTTCATAGTGATGTTTTCTTTACTACTTTTGTCTTTATAGTAGTACTTCACTAGTAATTTAATTATTTGACCTAAAGGTAAACTGTTTATTTGCAAAATTTAAAGAAATTTTGAATGTCCAGCACAGTTTAGAAGTTAGAACATAATATAATGCAATGTATTTTGTGGTTATTATTTGAGTAAATTTTGTTTCAAGGTATATATGTTTTCCTTGATTTGTGGTTAATTAGTTACAGGGCATTTGATGAAATTAGCGGACTTGAAGTTGCCTGGAGCCAAGTTCGGATTGATGAGGTATTACAGTCACCAGGTGACCTAGAGAGGCTGTACTCGGAAGTGCATCTCTTGAAGTCATTGAAGCACAGTAACATAGTAAGGTTCTACAATTCCTGGATTGATGACAAGCACAGGACTGTTAACATGATTACTGAGTTGTTCACCTCGGGGAGCCTCAGACAGTGTGTTCACTATCCTTTTTAAATGTATTTTATTTGTTTTTCCCTTTTATTGTGAGATCAGCCTTTTTGTTAGTGGATTTGATGTTTGATTTAGGTATCGTAGGAAACACAGGAAAGTTGACATGAAGGCTGTTAAAGGATGGGCAAGACAGATTTTAGTGGGGTTAAACTACCTCCACAGTCACAACCCACCTATTATCCATAGGGACCTGAAGTGTGATAATATATTTATAAATGGTCACCAAGGAGAAGTTAAAATTGGAGATCTGGGGTTGGCAACACTCTTGAAGCAGACTAATGCCAAAAGTGTAATTGGTATTTTCTTCTGTTTTGCTGATTTTTTTTTTTTTCTGTTAATTTCTTTTCATCCTTTATATTGTTTGAGCAGTAAGAAAATAATTTATTAACTTTTCCCATTTCATAGCTGCAATGTCAGAATATACTGACAGAATATTTTTCTTTGCTTCTTTGCGTTTGATTTCTACACTAGTTGTATTTACACACATCTAATCCTAATAGGTACCCCAGAGTTTATGGCACCTGAACTGTATGATGAAAATTATAATGAATTAGCCGACATATATTCTTTTGGGATGTGCATGCTTGAGTTGGTGACTTCTGAGTATCCTTACCGTGAATGTAGAAACTCTGCTCAGATATACAAGAAAGTTTCATCTGTGAGTATTGTTATTAATTATATTCTTTTCTTTAGGATATTACTCTGATTCTTTGATCATATAATATTTGATTATTGCAGGGTATAAAGCCAGTTGCTCTTTCTAAAGTCAAAGATCCAGAAATAAAATCATTTATTGAGAAATGTCTTGTCCCAGCATCTCAAAGATTGTCAGCAAAGGAACTTCTGATGGACCCTTTTCTCCAAGTGAATGGTTTAGGAAAGAATCGTCCTCTTCCATTACCAGATATTGTCCTTCCAAAATTCGGAGCCTTTGAAAATCGTTGTCTGATGTCAGAAGGTCCAGCTAGTGCACGTACCGGATCCATTTCAATGGATCTCGGAGATACCAGTGAGCTACCATTGATCACTGTATTTTATAGTTCTGTTGATGATGCATCATCTTCTCCATGTGTTGAGATACGAAGGTTGAAGGCAGGTGACATATTTTTTCTAAAAGGTGAAGAAAATGATGAGAACTCTGTATCGTTAGTTCTCCGGATAGCTGATCAGAGCGGTCAGTATTTAGTTGATTTTTACTCTTAATAATTGTGTTTTGGATTTGTTAGTATAAAGTTATATACTCTGGCATTAAAATGCAGGGCGGGCAAGAAATATCCATTTCATGTTCTACCTCGACAGTGATACTGCCATCTCAATTTCAAGTGAAATGGTTGAACAACTTGAACTTGCCGAGCAGAATATTAAATTCATTGCTGAGTTAATTGATCTGTTAATGATAACTTTGGTTTCTGATTGGAAACCTTGTGTAGCAATTGATCATTTAGTTTCTCCAAATAGTAAACGGATTCATCTGAGCCAACGAAAAAAAGACTCAGAGATGGCAAAATATAAACAAAGTTCAGAAGATTCTAGCCAAATTGTGGCTGATGATGTAGGTCCCTCAATCTCACCTGGAAGATCAGCAGAAAAAGAAAACCATGATGATGTGACTTTTGATGAGGTTTTATCTCATGCAAGCATTGGTCTTCAAAGAGCAACAAAGACAGATGATTTGTGTTCTGTAATGTCATATGCTTCTGCAGCATCTGACTTCAATGATAGGAATTTATCTGCAGTTTCATTCCTGTCTGCTAAATCAGGTTTTACAGACATCAACTTACCTACAGTGAATTGTGGGAGTCAAACCTCGCTTGCATCTGAAATTGGGACATCACCTGATAATAAGAGCAAGCTTCAATATCATCCCATTAGTGCTTCCTCCTCCGCTCCTGAAGATGAGTTGAGAGTAGAGTTAGAGATGATTGAACAGCAATATCAAGAGGCAATTAAAGATTTATCCAAAAGAAGATACCAGGCCATCATAGAGACCAGAAGGAGGCTGTCACAAAAAAATGCAATCATAGAATAATTTAATTAGTCTTTTTAATAATTACCATTTGTGTTTATCCTTTCTCCATATTCTTGGAAGTGACAAGTGTAAATAGTGCCTTGTGGTTGAGAAGGTTCACTTATTAGTTATTATGCCACGGATTTTTCTTTGCAAAACTATATTGAAAATTCCTTGCCATACTGTTAACACTTGTGTCTTTGAGATGCATGAGATGAAAGTAATAATACATACATAGGAATGTTACAACACTCTTCAACACACTTTTTTCTGATTTATAATTTTTTAAAAACTCAACTCTTTTTTTTTTTTTAAAAAAAAAGAGCAATTAATGTTGAATTTTTTTTTTTTAAAAAAAGGGGATCAATAATAAGGAGTGTATTGCTCGCGTTCTCATATATGAAAATAACTCAACCACCAAATCTAGTTCAACATAGGGTTGAATCAGGTTATCAATTTCCATAAGAGGGTGCATTCATTAATCCCATAGTTAGAGTTCAGGTTGAAGGGGAGAACAAATCAGCTAATCTGTATTAATAGATTATGAGTGTGATTGGTAAAATTAGTTGAAAAGTTAGCTGAAAGTTTAAAAGTTAGCTGAAAGCTTAAAGCTACATGATTTGATTGAATTTGTTTGGTAAAACTAGCTGTAAATGGTAAAATGACATATAAGGACGTCATTAATTATTAAATAATGATAAATGAGGATGGTTGAGGGATAAACTTATAATTAATTTTCAGCTAGTAACTGAAAATCAGAGTTTTTTTTTAAAAAAGTTACCTCAAATACTTTTTCAAAAAAAGATAATAGGTACCCAAAAATGATATCTTACCAAACAGTTGAAATGGTTTCAGCTACTAAAGCTTTCAGCTAATTGAAATGACTTACCAAACACACTCATAGTCAACTCTAGTAAAATCCTCCCATCATGGGCTAATAAAAAATGGGCCTACATTAGGTGCAATAAGCATACATAATTAATTGGATTGCACTTGGCATTTTGACTTTCATGTAGATGGATTATCAACCTATTTTTATGAAAAGCCTAAATAAGATCAATTAGTGATAGCCAATTATGGAAAATATTCTTGCATTTATGCCACTTGAGTTGACCAATTAGGCAGATAACTAGGTAACCCGATAAAATTAATTCTAGAAATGAATGGTTGAGATGAGTTATACACATTTTACGAAACACGTTGGACGAAAGTGATTTAAAATCAATTCTGTGAAAACCATGATTTTGCACTGTTACAATGATAAAACTAACGGAGGCTAAAACCCTCATTGAACATTGCTACTTTTTACTCGAATATAAGTAAAAAAAAAAAAACTCACATTTATTAAGAATGTTAGTTATTTTCATTTAATTTTCTTATTGTTATCAAAAAATAAATCGCATTCCCTAAATTGTCCTTCATTGAATAATTTTATTGGAACCTGTTTCAAGTAGAAATACTCTCTATATTGGTATATGATTCATTAAATAGAGTAATTGGAAAATAAAATATGTATTAAATGAAGGATATTTTTTATGATCTCATTAAAAAGAATAAAATTAGTTAAAGTTTATTTATATTTTGGATCACCATATATGAATCCCGAGGATGTAAAATCATCGTGATTGTTATTATCCCAACAACAAGGCTTTGTCTTTCTAACAAGGTTAATAGCAATTAGTAAATTACTCTATTAGTTCAAATTGTTTTTCTAATTGGATGAAGGGTGAGGATGTAAGTTATAAACCCTAAAAGTAATTCTTATTACTCTATTTAATAATTTCTTTTAACTCTATTAGTTCAAATTGTTTTTCTAATTGGATGAAGGGTGAGGATGTAAGTTATAAACCCTAAAAGTAATTCTTATTACTCTATTTAATAATTTCTTTTAAAAGTATTAAATTTTATCAATATAACTATTTTATTAATAAATTTTATAACTTGATGCCCACTCATTGTCAAGATTTTTTCTAAGTTCTAAGATCACCTCCATTAGGAGGTACTTGTGTGGGGATTATTAATAGGGATGTTTATATCTAATTTAATCCAATGAAAACCGTTAAAGTTTATTTAAAAATCAAAATCCACAAAATTGAAATTATTTTATTGAATTTGATTGGATTGGTTTTCTGACCCTATGTTGAAAACCATCCAGTCTAATCCAAACCAAACTTATATACATATATATATTATTTTATTTATAAAATAATTATATATTTATACTTATATGAGTATATATTGTGTAACAAAAAAAAAATATAAGTATATATTCATGAAATTACTTATACTAATATATTTTTATTATTTAATATCATTTTAATATCTCTATAAATATATCAAATTTTAATTAGTTTTAAATTGGTTTCATATCTCATATTCTCCTTTTTTTTATATAATTTTATATTTATATTAATAAATATAAGTTTCAATAAAAAAATTTATTATTATTGTAGAATTTTTATCACTTTTATCTAATATTTTTTGCTTGTTTAAAAAACCGAAAACTGATCAAATCCAATCCAATTTAAATTAGAATGGACTGGGTTGGATTTGAAAAAAAAATCAAAATCAATTGGATGATGAAATGATAAAATCACAATGATTAGATCAGATGATTTTTTTTATCTCAAAATCGATCAAAATCGAACCGTCAACACCCATAATTAATAATATTAACCCATTGGAGAGGTGTACAAACAATGGTTATAAACATTGGATCTTACATAATAGAGTGATGCTAAAGGTTGCAAACAAAATTAGATATGAATTCAGGGTCGGCCCAAGGCGATTAGGCCACTAAAGCAATTATTTTAGGCTTTCCCAAGGCCTCAAATTTTTTATAGATATATATCTTATATATTAAAATTAATAAAATTGTTATATCAAATATAAAAATATTATTAATTTTTAGTTTATGAATTGTATTTATTTATTTATTTATTTTAATAAAATTAGCTTTCACACTTTAAAATAACTTTCTTTTGTTAAAAATAGACTCTCCTTTTTCTTTTTTTTGAAAAAATAGATGTGTCATTTAAAGTCTTTTATTTTCTAAAAATAAACTCACTTTTTATAATTTACTTTAGACTTACAGATAGGGGTGGAAGTAGGCCGAGCCGAGCTAGGCTTTGCAGGGCCCAAGTCTGACCTGCATTATATTTTTATGGCCCAAGTCTGGCTTGTTACCTGTCATAGGCCATTTTTTTAGACCTGGTCTGGCCTGTTTCAAAGCCTGGTTTGGCTTATTAGCCTGTTTAAAAGCCCATTTCATATTATGACATTTAAACGGGTCAATAAATATATTTCTAAATAGGTCAGTGCGTTTACAAACTAATACTTATTTTTTTATAATGTAAATATGTCACTAACATATACGTTTAGATAGGAAATTAAGCTTATCTCTAAATAGGCCACAGAAGAATTTAAAAAATTATATATTATTATACTATTTATTATATATAAAATATTTATATGTTTATTAAAAATAATATTATTTATAATAGGTTAGCCTGTTAAGCCAAATAGGCTTTTTAAAAAGCCTGAGCCTGACCTATTTAATTAAAAAGGATTTTTTCAAAAACCTAGACCTGACCTTTTTATTAAAAGAGCCGAGCCAAACTTAGGCCCTGTAGAACGGCCTGACCTATTTCCACCCCTACCTAGGTATATATGTTCTGCTGGCCTAATATGAATTGTACGAACATCTTATTTTATCTTCAATTATTTTACGCAAATCATGGGCAGGAGGTTTTTTTGAAATAGTTTTGAGTATTGACCAATCGGTATTAAATAAAAAATTGCACGAAAACTCGTAGCATTTCTTTACAAAATAATAATAAAAATGATAGCCTTTTACATAATAATAAAAATAAAAAACATAATTAATACAAATTAATTTTGATTAAATGTAGGGATGTGAGATTATTTGTCAAAATGGACGGATAGTTCATAAAAGCTTGCAAAAATGTAGAGTTCGGGCTTTTATTTTAGAAGCTCGAATATCTCTCCGACTTTTTAGTTTGACTTGATAAAACCTGCTACCCACAAAATGCCCGCAAAACTCATGAAAACCCGTAAAACCTACAAAAAAAATCCGGACTACCGTAAAAATGTAGGGGTCTGGCCTTTATTTTTAAAACTTGAATATCTCTCCGGCGTTTTGGCTCGACTCGATAAAACTCGCCAGCCGCAAAACTCAAAAGCCTGCAAAAATAATCCGGGATGTCCGTAAAAATGTAGGGCTCGGACTTTTATTTTAGAAACTTGAATAACTCTCGCGCTTTTTATCTGGCCCGCAAAAACTCGCTACTCACATTGTACCAACCCAGGTTGGGTGGTCCGAATCGACAACTATAGTTATTTGTGGAACCCAATTAGTTAAACTTTTAAAGGTGCTAGTTTGGAGGGAAGTGTTGCTTAGGTTATCTCCAACGGAGCAACTAGAAATAGTTGATTTAACTTTATTTTAATAATTTTTATGAGTCTCCCACATGCACATCACTATTTTTTTTTACTTTTTATAATTTAAACAACTCTTCACTTCAATGCTAGCACAACTCTTAAATGGACCTCACAGTTTACCTCATATTCATTCTTTTTCCTCATTTTTTTCATAAGAACCCATAAAATTCATTCTTTTTCCTCATTTTTTTTCATAAGAACCCATAAAAATAAGCAACTGGATCCTTTATAATAAGAACTATGTTGCCATATCAATATGTTCCATTTTGTGTGTGGATTGCTTCCGTGAGTTCTTATTTTTAAGAACCAAATAAGAAACCTAGGTTGGAGATGCTCTTAAATAGTAAAAAGTAAAAATAAATAATGTGTTATGGTGGGACTCATTTAAAATTTATAAATATATAATAAAAAAAAGCAGAAATGAAATTGACCTAATAAATTCAAGCTATTTTGTCAATATTCATTTGAAAATAATTTTAAACTATGCTCGAAAGTAGGATTTTTGCAATTAAGGTCATATTGTAATATTTATAATTAAAAACTGTTTGTTTCAAACAGAAAATAAAGAAGATGAATTAGGTAAAAAAAATAATAAATTCATACAATCAAAACATTCATCAACTTATATAACACATATTTTCTCTCTTTTATTATATGTTGTACAAATGCTAATTCTCAAAAGAAAATAGGAAAAACATGTTATTTTCTCATTTAATTATAGAAAAAAGGGAAAATTTGATATAGTACACAACAGTTTTGCTCTTCCCACCCAGGGAGTGAAAATTAAAATTTAGAAAAGATAATTTACCATTTTAAATTTCATTCATTCATTCATCCCATCTACTGTAGAGTGTAGGCCTACCTGATGTCTAATCCTTCTTACTATTTAGTAGGATTAAAAAGAGTAAAAAGAAACATCATATCATATTATATTTTTTCTTTTCATTTAGAACTCAACTCTTGTTTGTAATATCATTCATTTTTTCTCTCAATTCAACAGCTAAAAAGAACTCCTTATTTATTATTCAATTTTTCACCTCAATTTTTTTCACTATTTATCCCACAATCAAACATATAAAGCTTTATTAAAATTTTTAAAAAAAAAAAGTTGTACGATTATTATGTTTTTGTATAGAAGAAAATTGTTATTATATATTGAAAGCTGGAAGAATGTAATACACGCAACCAGGCCACATGATACTGAGATCACCTTACCCCGAATTCCGCGG
This sequence comes from Sesbania bispinosa, assembly GCA_026901365.1. Classification (NCBI taxonomy): domain Eukaryota; kingdom Viridiplantae; phylum Streptophyta; class Magnoliopsida; order Fabales; family Fabaceae; genus Sesbania; species Sesbania bispinosa. The sequence goes on from QLOH01000822.1 coordinate 90,578, forward strand.
TTCAGTTCAGATTCTTGCTTGCATTGCATAAAGCTAAATTCAACGGAGTAGGTAGTAAGTAAGTATTCACTGCCACTCTACTTCCTTCTACCCATCACTATAATCATCATTACATTACATTGCTCAATCAATAATTTTATTAAGCTAATTAAAATCAATTGTCTTTTCCATAATTAACAGGAAGTAGTTCCAATTTGTTTGAGAAATAGTTGTATATTTCATCTCATATACAGACAGCAGAACAATGTCTAATTTTGATATGAAAATTTTGTGCAGGTGTTAATCATTCACCATGGTCTATATTAACTGATTCACACCCCAAAAGAACCAAAAAAAAAAAAAAAAACAAACAAAACAAACAAAATTAGAGATTAAACATACATTTCCTTTTCTCCTTTTAAGTACAAAAGAGAAATCATCCAGCTAACAGATCATAGTATGATGCCCATTAGTTACATCCCCTAAAACAAAATAACATTTTCATAATCAAACCTAAAAACAATGAATGAACCATTAAAAACCACCCCATGCATACCCCAATTTACATTAGTTAATTGGAAGAAAAACCCACAAGTCACCTTTGCCCAAAAAAACTTCTTTCTGAATCTTTTAGGGTGATGTCCAACTTTGTAAACCGATGTCATTGTGTTTCCTTGAAGGAGAGGAGTATGGTATGTGCATTCTTCTTGGCAAGAACCCCAAAAAGTGACCTGTGTGGTGAGATTTTGGCTTGAATTTGAAGACGTTTGTGGTTCTTGAGCCATGACAGTGGCCTAATATGCAGAGGAACAAGATCAGCCAGAGCAATAACATTTGAGGCCTTCTACTATGTAGAACCATGATGTAAATAAAACTCAGGACTATCAGGAGCCAATGTACAAGGTGGTGAGTAAGTTGGAGTGACTATGATGATCTTTTGAAAAAAATGAGGTGGAAATAGCCTGAAACATGAGCAATTAAATGCAGAACTGTGATTGTCAGATTTGAGCAGGTTGGCTTTGTTTGAGAGTTCATGTGGTGTGTGTGTGTAAAATTTGGCTGAGAGAAGAGGGAATAAAGCGATTGGGTCAAAAGAAGAATTCAGATGCTTCTACAAGTAGTAGTAGTAATGTTGGAGACAGAAAGTTTAAAAGCCTGAGGAAAGCTTTTTGGAACGGGTCTGTATGTATGGGATATTGGGATAGAGTGATTATTATAATGAAAGGAAAAATATTATAAAAAAATTATATTTAAAATGACAAGGAAGTAGTATAATAAGAAAAAAAAAACAAATAAAAATGGGATTTGTAATGGGTCAAATACCAATAAAAGAAAGGAAAGCAAAGAGGAAAAGCAAAGGATATGTGTTATGTCATCTTTTTTAATTTTAGTTAGCAAAGTTTATGTGTTATGTCATCTTCCTTTTTTACTTTTTATTTTTGTAAGGTGAATGTTTTGGACCCACTGCATATTAATGGCTCAACTACAGAACTAGGAACTGTTGTTTTAGACCCCTTCAATGCAGGAAAGCTTGTAGATATGCCAAAGACCGAACCTTTTGTAGCCTCTGATTTGAAGCTCTCTTTCTCTCTCTGTATTTGATTCTGTATCTCAACCCATTCCCCTAATCAAAGGCTACTCCTACTTGCATTGCCTTGTCAATGTGCACTCACAGTAAGTAAACTACTACCACCTTTCGTACACTCTGACCTCAGTGTTTCTCTAGCTCTCAGCTGTTCCGATTATAACAACTGTTCCTATTTGATTCCCACTAGATCTTCATATTCATAAGAGAAGAGAGAGAGAAAAAAAGAACCCCAATACTTGTTCACTTGGGTCACCCCAATTTACCTTTGGTTTTAAAGTTCAAAGTCCAAATATGAAATGTATTTAAAGTTATATTCTGATTTAAAACAAAAAGGCCACCTATAAATACATGGTTTTCTGTTTGTCAAAGCTGTTTTTGTCTTTACTTGGTTTTTTTTTTTAATAATGTGAAATCATGATTGGTAAAATTGATTTACAATTACTTCTATAGTGGATAAAATGTACTCCCTCTGGTCCTATTTACAAGACAAAATTTAAAGCTTTTCTATGGTCCTATTTATAAGATAAAGTGCACATATATAGAAGTATTTATTATTTTTTCTCATATTTGCTCTTGTTGACCATTAAAGGTTTTAAGATAACACAATTACCATGGTAGTGAAGTTTAATTTTAAATATGAGTAAATTTATAATTTTATAGAATAATTTCTTGAAAATCAACGCATTAATTACTTTTCTTAATATGTATGTTTTTGTCTGAATTGTCTTATAAATAAGACCGGATGGAGTATATCACTCATCTTAACTATTAATTTTTAGAATTAATTCTACTCGATCTTTTTTAGCATATATATATATATATATATATATATATATATATATATATATATATATACATGATCTACATGTATGCAGTATCCAATCCAACTCCAAGCAGATAAAAATTAAATGCAATGACAGAGGTTTCATGTGGACCCATACTTGTGCTTATCTAAGCTCATAGCTTCATTAACCCTTCCCACTCAGACCCCTCACTTTCTCTGTCCCAGCAATACATGCAAATTGCAATGAATTTCCTTTCTGTTCTCTCTCTGTTGTTATTTTCACTTTATACTTTTATAGGTTGGGCTGTGATTTGTGAAACTCTTAATTATAGCAATTAGCAAGTGCAGATTCCAATCCGTCTAATTAAGTTTCATAAATTCAATTTGTCTATTTGATTAGTCAAATATAGGTGACAGCAAAGGAGTTACACTAGAGGAGCAACTATTTGAGTAGTCACCATTTAAGGCACATCACTGTAAATGTGCCATATTTGATAATATTACTATTGGCTTACAACAACACCATTCTTGTGACGTCAATGAAGTTGAAATTAAGTAAATAGACTGCATTGTAGAGTTAAAAATTGAAAAAAGAAAAGTTAAAATTTAATTGCCATAAACGACCAAATTGTAGGTAGCCTATAAACTTGACAATTAAAGCCTCATAACATAACAAAGGTTCTTAGTTATACATACATACGTAATAGAATTTCGGATATTACTGAATGAATCATTAGATTAGATCCATTCCAGCAATCATAGTAACAAACAGAAATTAATTTGGGGGTCCTACTTTAAAGTTGAAAATGAACCTTCAAAATGAACAAGGACGAGGTGAAGCATGCACCGCCACAGTTTTCTGGAGCTATGCATCAATTAAAAGGTCTCCTCCTAGGCTCCTACATAGATCGTGCATGACACTGATTTGATGGCATTCTAAGATTGGACCCCACTGCCTAAGAAAATTATGTATCCTTGCATCATATTTTCCATTTCCTTTTAAGCTTTCAAGATCCATGAAATAGTACATTAATTTTCTGGGAAAAAAGTTTCAGACCCTCATCTACACATGACAACAGAACAATGCCAAAGGGTCAGGTTATCAAGAAACTGAGAAAATAAAATAGGGCCAGCATAAGGACTGTGATTTTTTTAAGTGATTTTTTTAATTTTTTTTAAATAATGGTTTAAAAAAATAAACGACCGAGATCTCATCCAATTTAAAAAATTAGAGAGGATCCGGCCCAATAAAACCATACCAACGGAAATCTGAGGTGCGTCAATAAGGTAATGACGGTGACTTTTTTCCCCTTCTTTTCTCTTCTATAAATTTAGACTAACGGTGACTTTTTCCCCTTCTTTTCTCTTCTATAAATTTAGACTAGATTTTATTTTAATGTGGTACTTTTGGATTTTTTTTTAATTAGGGGAAAATTTCCATCCTATGTATGACCAAACACATGGTTTTGTGCAAGAAAACATTATATATCATTTCTACTTTTTAACGGGGTGTTTGATTTACACTAGATCCACGTTTCAAATGTAAAATTCGAGCCAACACTATTTTAAGTGGTGTTAACCCGGATAAGTCTGGATCCACATTTAAAACGTAATTTTTATAGAAATCAAACACACTAACGTATAGTATTGTGTTTGGTTTACTCTAAAATTACGTCTCAAACATAAATCTGAATCAGTCACATTTGTACGGATTCACGTTTGAAATATGATTTTAAAGTAAAATAAACACACTATAAGAGGTACTAATGTGTGATTGGATTTCTACTGCAATCCCGAAAACATGATTTCAGTAAAAAAAACTGTCTTTGAACATAGCCATGAGTTTAACTCAAAAATAGTGATTAGATAAAGTACTTCAAGAATAACAATTCTATAATTCAAATCCCTAATGTTACAAGTATAAAGTCAGCCTGCAAGATTAATTCAAGGAAACATAGAGGGGGAAACATAGACACGTGCAGCTATACAAAATAAACATGAAATAATGTTGAAGGAGTAAAAATGAATACACAGACAGAACAATGCCATATTACACAAATATTTTCCCTATGAAAACCTTCACAAGCATCGAAATATGTGGTTGAATGTTTTCATGTTTACTTTATTCACACTCCAATTTTTCCAGCAACTCATTCAGACTTTTTGTACGTTCCGTGAGGTGAGGAATACGTGAAACCTTCACTTTGGAGCCGACATAAGGTGCACCTCTAACTTCGTGAATATGTATTTGATTCTCCTCAAATCAATTATCAAGATTCAAGTCTTTATATGAAATAAATGATTCAGTTCGCACATGATTGTATCAAGTGAAAAATACACGAGGCTTATGATAAATCGGAAATAAATTGTGCAATTGGTGAGCCATGGGGAAACAATATAATAACAATACAGAGCACACTCTAACAGTTAATGCAGTGGAAATAAATCCCCCTAACTTGCAAGAATCTATGAGAAGCAATAGCAAATGAACAGTAATAGCAAATCACCAAAATCACAAACAAAGACACCAAGATTTTAACATGGAAATTAAAACCCCTCAAAGCATTAAGGGTAAAAACCACGGGTCATCCAAACCAAAGAAATAGCTCAACTGTGATCAACAAATGGTACAAATAGTGGCGGAACTTGGATAAAAACTTTGGGGGTGCCAAATTAAGTTTTTATATATAAATTAAAAATAAAAGCCTTTTCTAATTAGAAAAAAAATTTATAAAATTCCTCTACTTAAAACTGACAACAAAAAATGACCATCATTCACTAGTTATTTCATAAAACAATCATAAAAGGTCGTGATTTCAAAGGTTACCTGACATGAAGCGAACCAAAGTAGTCGAAGTAAAGTCCAAAACAAGTTGTACACGTGTGTGCTACTAGATCCCAAATAGTATACTAACAAGCCCAAGCTACTTGTATAGTATGACTTGCATACCTAAAAATAATACGATACAGGTCAAGCAAAAAGAATCATCTCAAAGCCAATAATAAGTTATAGGCTAGCCAAAATGCAATAAGCACCTGCATAAATTAAATATCTAACATTATTATATACATCCAAAATTTTAAATACAATTCTAACATAAAGTTGTTCTTCAAAATAATATAAAAGAAAATGAGTATAAGTTACCTTTAGTCAAAGTGTTGCTCTATGTTATTTCAATGACTTGAAATCTTCAATAATTGAATCAGAACTAAAACTTGTTGCAATATCCCTTTCAATGTAGACTACCATAGTATATGATAAAAAGTTAGCTTCCATCTTATTTCTCAATCTAGTCTTTATTATTTTCATTGCAGAAAAAGAATCTTTCATTTGTAGCTGTAGAAACTGCAAGAGTCATGATAAAGCAAAGTAGTCTATCAATCAAGTAGTAAACTTCTGACTTTCTTGTTGTTGCCAAACATGTACATAACTCTTGCATTGTTGATAAATTCTTCAAATTTGAATCTTGATGAACATCAACAATGAAATGCTGAAGTTGAAAATGCAAACTAATCTTCTCCTGCTCATTGAAATCCATAGGATAATATTTTTCTACAAGAGTGCAAATGTTATCAACATTAAAAGCTTTATAAGCATCCTTAGGAAGCAAAGCAGAGCTTAGAGTTAACAACTTTATTGCTTGGTCATTAAATCTACAATTCAATGCTTGTAATTGCTTATCAATTGTAACAAAGAATATTTCAACTCTCAAATAATGCTCAATTGTGATGTGATCTTTTTGGTGACGAGAACGCCCCTGCCTTGCTACATAAGAAGCATTAAATTGAGGAACTTCAATATCATGTTTTTCACAAAAGGATGTCACATTTTTTAGTAACTTATCCCAACCATCTCTCAAGTTTTGAATAAGTGCTTTTCTAGAACGGACTAAATGCAAAGCATTAACTACATCCTGAGATTGTTGTTGTAAAGCTTGACAAAAGAACATCAGTTATCCCCATAATCTCTCTCATCAAATGCAAGATCAATATAAACTCAAATGAGGTCAAGCTTTTATAAGCATTATCGGCATCCCCACGCTGAGAATAAGTTGACCTATCAACAATAATTTTTTCTAGAACAGAACAAGTTGTATCATACATATTTATCAAGCTACAAACATAAGAGAAATGTGAGCTCCAACAAGTATCACCTGCTCGTTTCAAAGTACTAATTTGATTTGCTCCTTTACCATTTTCAAGCTCATCAATCTCTAACAAATATGCAATTTCTTCTAACTTGGCAACTTGTAACTCATCATGGCGCTTACTAGAAGAGCAAACAATATTGACAATAAAAGTCAATTTTGAAAAGAATTGATGAATTGGAATAACTTCTCTTGATGTAGCAACCAAGACAAGTTGTAACCGATGAGCAAAACAATGAACATAATATGCATAAGAACAATTACTCAAGAATAATGCTTGTAATCCATTCCACTCTCCTTTCATATTGCTAGCACCATCATACCTTTAACCACGAATGTTAGAAACATCAAGATTATGCCGAGAAAGTACATCACATAATTCATTGTTAAGAGTTAATGCTACAGTGTCTTTAACATGCACAATATAAAAAAAATCGCTCTTATATAAAACCATTTTTGTCAACAAATCTCAAAACAAGAACCATTTGTTCCTTTTTTGATTCATCACGGGCTTCATCAACAACTATACAAAACCTGGAATCCCCAACTTCCTCACGGATATGGTTTTTCACTTTTCTAGAAAGAATATTCAATATCTCTTTCAGAATTTTATGTGAAGTATACTTGGAATTATATGGAGAATTTTCCAACACAACTTTTGCAACTTCATCATTGTATTATCATCTCAAGAAAATTACCTTGATTTCTTGATTCACTAGCTTCGTCATGACCTCTGAAAGCACAAGCTTGAAGTGTTAAATAACGAACTGTGTCAATTGAAGTCTTGAGACGCAAACGATTCTTCATGATTTGAATTGAGTCTTGCACATGAAAAACATTCCTTATATGAGAATCTTGATTCAACAAGTCTTGACAAGCTCTCACTGCATTATTGTGAGGTGAGCAAGGATCCTTCCCTATGTGTTTAAGAAAAGCACAATTCTTTCCATTATTGACTTTCCTCCAACTTTTAAAACTTATTGAAAAAAATCAACAAAGTTAAAGTCTATTGATGAAAAATCAACTCATTGCCAATGTTAGAATTTATATCCAATCACCTATAGCAATGAAAACATCTGAACCAGGGTGTCCGCTTGGTTTTTTTACAAAAAAGATAGTAAGGCAAGCAATATGCAACATATTTTGAAGGAGAATACTCTAACCATGAAGGAAATATGCTAAACCAAATGTATTGAAATATTCTTGGATGATCATCTTTAGCAGATAACGGATAATATTCCAAATGCATTTGATATGGACCCCATTTTAGATAAGCCCTTCGTACTTCATCCATTTGATTTGGTGGGTATTGCCAAATTTGAGGGCGCTTTCCCGGATCATGATCTAAAGAATTTTCAAATTCATTATAAGTAGCTTTAGGAACTTTGAAAAGTTGCTTCTCATTTTTTTCAATTCTTGGATTCTCAACATTTTTTTCAAGTTCAGTTGATGTGGAAGTTGTATTTTTTTCATCTTTCTCACAAGCCTTCCTCTTGAAAAAAGAATCAATTTTTTTACTCTTTATCATATTTTTTCAAATATAAATTTATCACATCACCTACATAGGAAAAATAGAAAAACAATATTCACAATCATCACAATTCAAAACATACCAAAACTCATATGACAACAGTTAAATAGCTAGGCAACACTAAAAAATTAAATAAACCTTAGATTTTTAAAACAAATTTTATCGGTTATGTTTTTACCCTAACATTCTAATTTGTTTTTAAACCTTAATTTTTAAAATAATTAAATATAGACAAACAGTTAAATAATTACTCAATACAACCATGCTTTCCTCCTAGTTCATTGAAATTAATTGAACGCATTTTTATTTGTTATTTTAAACTTTGAACTTCATAGTCCCGAAACAGCTATTGTAGTGTTCAAATTCAATTGACAGCTGCATGTGAAAGCTTCACAAGGGACAAATAATCGAGAATAAAAAATCAAGCTTGATTGTAACATTTGGGCACAAACCGTGAATGAAGGGGTGCCACTGCCTGTGAACGGTGAACGTGAACGGTCTGCTTCTAGCGGCCGCCATCGGCGTCCGTAGTCCGCTGTCCTCTGTGTGCGGAAGGCAACAAGAAAAATGTTTGTTGAATAAAATAGACAGCTAACAGTAGAAGAGAAAGTTGGAAACGAAGAAGGATGGAAGATGAGCGCAAATTTTGCTTTGAGAAATGAGACTTTTCGTGTTCAGGAAGGCAAATATGAGAGAGAGAACGTAAGTAAACTTGCTCCGAAAGCTTTTAGCACGGAAACAAGTCTGACCAATGTTTCAAATGGTAAGTAAATTAGTGAAATAATATTATTATATTAATATAATAATATAAATATATATTATATAGGGCAACGTCTAGGGTGAGACACCCTCTGGGTGACACACCAGTGTTTCATCATCTCTCAGCCATTAGATTTATTTATTTTTTAATCAACGGTTCTGATGTGTTACCTGTTTATTTGGTTTCCCCAAAATTGATATGGGTGTTCGTCCGCTCATTGTTTAATGTGCTAATAGTACAAAAATATAAAATTTGTAAGTGTTCTTCATAATGTTTGTAAGTATAGTTCGCAAAGCTCTCATTTTTTTAAGACAAATGTCTCATTAATTAAGCTCAAATGTAGGTGCAAGTATGGTCGGTAGGTGTACGTCCCATTAATTAAAGAAGAGGCCATTTTCTATAAATTATTAGAAATTATTATTTTATTATAACAGGTCAAAAAACTTGCTGTAACGGGGAACATAAGTGATACACCGGTGTGTCACCCATGTGAGTGACACACCCTAGAAGGACCCATTATATAGTATATATAGAAAAAAATTTGATAAAAGTTTGCGGGAGCCACGGCTCCCCCTATCAAACCCAAGGTCCGCCAATGGGTACAAAAGAGTCTCAATCAAGTGCATAAACAGTGCTAACACCCAACCAAACAACAAAGCAATAAAACTTATAAATAGAGAACAAGGAAGATGAAAAACCGCAAATACATAGCTACTGTGCGAACTGAACATCTCCCTGCTTAGACTTTGTATCAACGATCCAACCGTTCCGAATAAAGAACCAAATGTTCCAAAATTTCTGTCAAAATTTCAGCCCGATCCAACGGTGAACGAATCTATAGTAGCGGTTTTACAGTTGCAGCTCTGTGTAAAAACAAGATTAACTTTCTCTCTTCCTCTCTTTCAAAGTGCTTGTGTTCTCTATGACTTTAGACCTTCCCTCTTCTCTCTTGATGACTTCAAACCCCTCTCCACTTAGTTAAGTGAAACATCAAGTGGGATTCTCAATTTGGGCCTTTTCTCCACATAGGAAGGGAGCCCAATACCTAACATATCACTCCTTCACAACTACGAGGAGATAATCGCCAACCCGGCGATCTCACAACAAGCTTCAAACTTTCCTCTTGGAAATGCTTTAGTCATCATATCAACACCATTATCATTAGTATGAATTTTAACCAACTTCAAAAGCTTAGCATCCAAAGCATCACGTATCAAATGATACCATACATCAATATGTTTGGATCTAGGATGGAAAGTTGGATTCTTACCAAGATGGATAGCACTTTGACTGTCCACAAATAATGGATAGTTGTCCTGCACAAAACCAAGCTCCTACAAGAATTTCTTCAACCACAACAACTCCTTGCATGCTTTAGTAATGGCAATGAACTCCGCCTCTGTAGTAGACAATGCTACACACCTCTGCAGCTTTGACTGCCAAGCCACTGCTCCCCCTGCAAACTTAATCAAATAGCCTGAAGTAGACTTTCTAAAATCAATGTCTCCAACCATATCTGAATCTGACTAGCCAACCAAGGTAGGCTTATCACCTCCAAAACAAAGCTTCATATAAACAATACCATGAAGATACCTCATAATCCATTTCACAGCATTCCAATGTTCTCTACCTGGGTTTGATAAAAATCTACTGACTGTACCAACAGCATATGCAATATATCAAGCTACCCACCACATATGCATAAGGAATTCTCTCCATGTCGAACTTCTCAACTTCATTTGAAGGACTCTGTTTAGCATTCAGTTTAAAATGAGTTGCAAGAGGAATGCTCACAACCTTAGAATTTTCCATCTGGAATCTCTGCAACACCCTTTTTATATATTGTTCTTGTGACAACCAAAGCTTCTTTTCTCTCTATCACGAATGATTCTTATACCAAGAATATGTTTAGCAGCTCCCATGTCTTTCATGGCAAGTGACTCGCCCAATTGCTTCTTTAACCTATCAATCCTGAAAACATCTTTCCCAACAATAAGCATGTCACCAACATACAATAATAGGATAATAAAGTCATCATCAGAAAACTTTTTAATAAAGACACAATGATCAGAAGTAGTCTTCTTGTAGCCTTACTCACACATAAAAGACTTAAACTTCTTATACCACTGCCTCAGAGCCTGCTTCAAACCATACATGCTCTTTCTCAGCCTACACACACAGTATTCCTTTCCTTTAACCTGAAAGCCATCAGGTTGCTTCATATAGATCTCTTCCTCCAAATCACCATGAAGGAAAGCAGTTTTCACATCCATTTGCTCTACCTCCAAATCAAGAGTAGCAACCAAACTCAAAACTGCTCTAATGGATGACATCTTCACCACAGATGAGAAAATCTCATTGAAATAAACACCCTTTCTCTGTCTGTAGCCTTTGACCACTAATCTAGCTTTGTACCTTGGAGACACAGATTTACTCTCATGCTTCACCCTGAATATCCACCTGTTTTCTAAGGCCCTCTTGCCCTTAGGCAATTTCACCAAGTCATAAGTGTGATTATCATGCAAGGATTTCATCTCATCTTGCATTGCATCTAGCCACTGTTGCTTTTCTTCACTTTCCAAAGCCTCTTCAAAACACTCGGGTTCTCCACCATCAGTCAATGTCACATACTCATCAGAAGAATACCTGATAGAAGGTTGTCTTTGTCTATTAGACCTCATGAGTTGGACTTGAGGTGGTTCAGGTGCATCATCAATATTCTCATCATGTGACATCTCATGCTCCTCCTGTTCATCATCAATAGGAACATCTAATCCACCTCCAACTTGTTGATCATCAACATCATCATGTTGTTCTCCATGTTGAAACTGCCCTCAACATTATCCAGATTGTGAATAGGCAATCACATAGGATCAACATCAGTCAGATTTCTATCTTTCTCGAGTGTAGTCTTCTCCACCTTATCAATGTCCTCAATGGTTTGGTCTTCCATGAATTGTACATCACGACTTCTAAAAAGCTTTTTCTTAACAGGATCATAAAACATGTAGCCAAATTCATCTTCACCATAACCAATAAAGATGCACTACCTTGTCTTCACATCCAACTTGGATCTTTCATCCCTTGGAATATGGACAAATGCCTTACAACCGAAGACACACAAATGATCATAACTCACATTCTTGCCAAACCAAATTTTATCTAGAACTTCACTGTCAAGAATAACAGTATGAGTGAGATTAATAACATGCACTGCCATGTATAGTGCCTCACCCCTAGGAATGGCAATTGAGCCCAGGCCATATGGGTACCCGCAATGGGTAGGGTAAAAACCCGCAAAATGGGTATGGGCGAGGGTACGGACAAAAGCCCACATTTTTTCATGGGGACGAGCACGGATACGGGCACTTTGATGCCCAACCTACCCCATACTCACACTTATATATATAATTATTTAATAAAAAAATACCGTATATAATTATATATAGGGTATATTAATTTTATTAAAATATCTACTATATTTATACATATTTTTATAACTATCTATTTGTGTTTTTTTACTTTATAATAATATATGACTAATTAGTGTTAATAATCATTTTTTACATATCTTGAAGAGTTCTAACACATGATTGATATCCAAGTTTATAAAATAGTGTGACGTGAAAGTATATTGTAATATTTAATAAAAATTTTGAACTTTAGATCATTTGTTGTGTTTTAGAACATTAACATATTGTGTTTCAATGTAATTAAATTATTGTACAACTGGTATTTAAATATTATGTTTGGATGATCTTCGAGTAACTTTTTCAATTGAGATATAGTTTTCTTAAATTAATATTTTTTTAGTAAGTTGCTAATTTTTTACTTAATAAAAGTGCGGGTAACGGGCGGGGGTACGGGCATATAGGTGCCCAGTGGGTATGGGGACGGACACTAAAGTTACTGCCCATGCGGGTACGAGCTTTTTTTTTTTAAAAACGCGGGTATGGGCATGGGCACTGTGGTACCCTGCCCAGAGGGTACCCATTGCCATCCCTACTCACCCCATAAATGCTTGGGTAATTTAGCATCTGAAAGCATACATCTCACCCTCTCAAGAAATGTCTTGTCCATCCTCTCTGCTAAACCATTCAGCTGAGGAGTTTTGGGAGGAGTCTTCTCATGTGCAATACTATGCTGCTTGCAATAAACATCAAATGGTCCACAATACTCACCACCATTGTCAGTACGAATGTGTTTCAGCTTCTTGCCTGACTGTCTTTCAACAAAGGCATGAAATTGGTTGAACTTCTCCAACACCTGGTCTTTTCTCTGCAAAGCATAGACCCATAGTTTCCTGGAACAATCATCAATAAAGGTAACAAAGTAAAGTGCACCACTAAAGGATTTTACCTTCAATGGACCACAAACATCAGAATGTACCAATTGCAGCAACTCTAACTTCCTTGAGGGAGGATGCTTTTTAAAGGATACTCTGGTTTGCTTGCCAGCCATGCAATGAGAACATTTCTCCAATTCTGCACTCTTTAACCCTTTAAGAACATCCTTTTTAGCTAAGAAATTCAGCCCCTTTTCACTGATATAACTGAGCCTTCGGTGTCACAAAGATGCCTCCATATCCACAGTATTCACACTGTCTTTAGCAGCCAAAGCTTTTGTCCAATATAGTTTAGATGATTTCTCTCCTCTTGCCACAACCAAGTTACCTTTTGTGAGTTTCCACTTTCCAGAACCAAAGAGGTTATCATAACCACCATCATCAATCATCTGCACAGATGATGGGTTTCTGGCAAGCGAATAAAAAATCCAGTAGTATAATAGTAAGAAGAGTTATCGTATCCACAGGGAACAGTCAATTCGCGTATAATCGTGATCTAATTATCAAGAGAAAACAACAGGTTTTGTGAGAATATTGTTGTACGGAAATTGTAAAAAGCAAACTAATAATCAATAAAAATAAAAAGGAAGAGTTAGAGACACTTTACTTGGATTAGGATTGAACTTCGTATCATCACACCCTTTGTGTATGTAAAAACTATTTATTATTTTAGGTTTACTCTATAATACTGTAGACAAACTAATTTGCTAAGACCCCGAGTTACCAGCAGCCTCACCAATCAAAGGTAATCCGTGTGGGCTCTCCCAAGCGACAAACTTACCCTCAACTTATTTTGCTTTTATTATTCCGTTTGTAAAGGAACTCATTAATAAACCAGGCCTAATCCTGTAGACGCATCTTCATTAGGATACTCACACTACCCATCAATCCCTAGATACGGCCATGTGTCGGAATCTAGAATTACTATCAACTAATCTTTGCTATCGATAAACAGGCCTAATCCTGTGAACGCCCTTCGTTATGGTACTCATACTACCCATCACTCATTAGTAACGCTCATGTGTCGGTCACTGATTACCGAGTACTTTTATTCACTCATAGAATGAGTTTCTTCAGTATCCGCTCCCCCATCCTCAATCCTAGTCGAAACTAGCTTATAACTCCGGCGCAAGCGCGACAGTTAGGAATTAAGCACAGAATAAGATTACCAATGTTATAGATAGGGAGCTCATAAATAATAAGATAGAGTTTACATACACTTGGGGATAGAATCAACTACATCAATCCTACTGGAGAGTTAACCACTCATGGTAGACATACAAACCACTGAAGATGTTGTCACCATCTTCAATCCTCGTGCAACGCTGTGCCTCTTCTATTCTAAAATTATAATTGGTGCATTATCACTGAAATATAACTGAATTACAATAATCGTGCACACCTAATCTGGTGCAAGAGGGTCCTATTTATAGGCTAAGGAAAGACAAAGAAAATTCGGGAGAAATCTATCTAAAAACGGCAACAGGGCAAGAATCACGTGTTCTGCGCTTCACCCTGCGCTACAACGCTGGTTGAAGCGCGCAACGCGTTCTGCACAATTGCAATCTTTCTCTTTTTAACTTGATCTCTCCTCGAGATTGGTTTTGGTTGATTTGTCTTTCCTTGTTTCCCTTTTCTTCATGGGATCTTGCATTTATTGAGAATCCTGGATTTAATTGGGAAGGATGTCTGCAGAATCCTTGTTTAATTGGCAGTGATATCTTCATTAATTGTTCTCAAATAATCCTCCAATCTTCATTAAATGTCTTCAATTAAACTTCAAATCTTGCAGATATCTCCCTTATTTAATGCTATCCTCCCTTCATATCAAATCTTTGCAATATCCTGCAAAAATCAGCACAATTTATATCAAAATAGCATCGAATTCAAATCCAAGAGTAATAAATACAATTTATCTAATATTAAATAAAAAAGGATTAATTTGGGGCAAAAATACCATTTTATCCTTGATAAGTGAACTAAAAAGTGCTCTAATTTATCATATGATTTTCACTTATCAAAATACCCCCAACTTAACTTCTTGCTTGTCCTCAAGCAAGAGACCTCTTTGCAATAAAAAAAATCAATTCTATCCCCTATGTAATTCAAACAATTCAAAAACAAATTCAAGGAACTCTTCATCATCTCCTTGTTAAGCAGCAGTCACTTTCCAAACATAAGAAAAAATCAGGATTAAGAGATGTTACCAATACTCAATCAGAATAGAATACAAACATCAATCAAACTTCTCAAAAATAGCAATTAAAGCAGTAAGTGATAAACCAAGGAAATCTCTCATTCTCACGGGTAAGTGTTTCCCTCAATCTTTTTCACCACCGTTGAACAACTAGAATTGATAGTCATTTCCAACATCTGAACCTGCAAGTAGTTAATATGGATCAAAAGGTATTTTCTTTGGTTGTAATGAGGTTGGGTTATCAAGAAATCATGGTTTTTCTAGATATGCAATGAACACTTTGAATAGAGAGCATCTCATGGTTGTGCTTTGGAACTTCTCTCAATTCACCAAGTTATTCTTGAATTGTCACCCTTTTTCAGCTGGCCTCTTTGTTTAAAGAAGTACTCCCCCCAAATTATTCAATTTCCACACCTTTGTGCAGATTTTTTTTATAAACAATAACATAGAGAATTTATTTATGAGGGAGTACTCTTCTTTTTGATTTCTTGTGCCTGCTCTTTGAATCTCTTTGACCTTTCAATTCACCAACCTCTTGTCTCATTTTGTTGTGTTGCACCTTGCTCTCTATCCCAAGTGTGAAGGGACAGGATATAATCATTAAGTATGGCTAGGGTGCATTCAAAAAGAAATATTAAAGGCTCAAATGGGCAATCAATAAATGGAAACATTTAATCAAGGTTGGCTATTTGGCACTAAGCAAAATATTATAATCACAAAACATGCCTTTGTCACTTCCATATCTTCCACTAGCAAGACAAAATTCAGAAACTCAAGCAATAACAGTTGACAAGCAGCGGTGAAAAGCTCTCAATTTTAGTGTTTGGGCTCACAGCTCACCGGTTATCGGCTAAAATTCCTTGATAAAGCACTTACTGGTTTTAATTAACTATCCTGATAGGTTCTCCTGAGAAGTATCCTAAACCTAACTGATTATGGAATTAATCACAAAACTCTATCATCTTTCTTAGTCTGGTTAGTTAAACTACTTAATTACAGAGAATTTTGAAAAAGTTACCTTAAATCCTAATTTCCTAAAGTCCTAAAATTTTTTAAAAAATCCTAAAAAGATTAAAATTTAACAGAAAAACAAAATATAACTGAATATGCACCGCATGATATCAATGATGTATCAGTGGGGTAACAATATACAGTACATATCAAAAGGAAAATAAAAGAAATAACAAGAAAATAATAAGAAAATAAAATGAAAAAGAAAAAGAAAAAGAAAAGGAAGGAAAAACACCAAATAGGAAAAAAAATCAGTCATCCTGGTCCATGTGAGCAGCTCTATCCTCAGCTCCAGCATCAGCTGCTCCATCCCCCCTGGGAAAATAAGCCTGTCCCCAGGCCACTGTAAATACTTCTGAAACTGCGCAGGGGGCATGGGGTCCATACGAGCCTGATACTGTATGCCCTGAAAGTCAATATCTGCTCGGTGAATAGCGGACAACTGAGCCATCATGTGAGTGTGTTGGGCCTCAAGACGCTGGGCCCAGACAGGAGCGTCCATGTCTGCTGGTGGTGGTGGTGGTGCCTGTTGCTGCTGTTGCTGCTCCTCAACCTGTAACTCCTCAGCCGGGATACAGTTGGCTTCAATGTATACTCTGGTCATGGGAAGTGTGATGCGAACCCTAGGGTTTACATCCACACCCCTAGATCTGCAGAGTGTTCTGATAAGAGAGGGGAAACCAAGCCTGATCTTAGAGTTAGGGGTTCTACGCCCCACAACAGATGCAAAGTTTGATATCTTCTGGGTGATGACTCGTGAGACATCGTCATCGATAACGGCGTCGGTGAGGATAGTGTAGATGAGGTGGGCCATGGGCATAACTACATCAGAAACATGCCCGGTAGGATGAATGTTGGCCAGTATCAGCACTGTCCACATCCGAGCTATGCTCCTCATATCTTTCCTGTAGATCCTAGCAGCCTCCGGATATGCATTCCTTTCAAAGGAACTCTCTGGTAAACAAAGCGGCTGAGCAGTCTCGAGATCAAGGGGATCATTGCCATAAAGCCCCACAGCCTGCATCCTCTCGTGGTATTGACACTCCACGAGGTCTTTGTCCTCATCTATGGGATATCCTATAAGTGCATTGATTGCATCGCAATCAAATCTGATAATCTGTCCTCGAACATAGGACTCCCTTCTGCAGTTAACGCCGTGTTCCCCGATGGCGTTGGCATAGAATTCTCTAACGATGTCTGGATCAAAATAGTTGTCAGGGCGACTGAGGCGGTCCCCTCTCCTCCTGTGAATCTCAGCAGAGAACTCCTCATATTCATCCTCCTCAAGAATGACTGGTTGCTCGAGGATGAATTTGCACTCCTCTAAGTCAGTGTATGCTTCAAAGGACTTGAGGTCCTTGAAGCGATGATGGTCAAACTCAGGTTCCCTCTGGGGGGGGGCCTTCCTCTTGGCACCCCCTGTGCCTCTCCTAGAAGAACTAGGTCCACTGACATTCTTGGTGCGAACCATCTGTGAAACAAATGTAATCAAAATTATTTATGCAGCATAATAATATTTAATTGTTCATAATTATGAAATAAATGGCCAATTAATTTCAATAATTAGAGCAATCAACTAATCAATAATTGTGCATAAAAATTTTGCTTTTACACATTACCAATAATTGCCAATTAATTAATTAAGACATGCTAAAGTGATCAATTAAAGCAAGTCCTAAACAATCCTAAATAGGCAAAGTGAGAATCAAACTCATGCTCAAAAATCATGTCATCAGTAACATGCAATAAGGCATAATTATTTTTTTATGGGCATGCAAAAATATCAGAACAATTAATTAACCATGCACTTGCCAACAAAATAATTTTCAGAAATTATTGAGCACTCAAAAACTACCACCTAAGCAAACAGGAATTACTCACAATTAATCCTGGCAACATGCAATATATATTAAAACACCATGAACAATTATTTCTTTCCTAAAGGTTCCTAAAATCGTAAGTTTCCTAGCCTACGGTTTATGCTCAAATAAAATAAAATTTCAAAATTCCAATCGGTTAAAAGTAAAGAAAACTATAAAAACATACCTGGTATAAACTCAGAAATGAAGAAATGAAGGCTATAAGATTGAAAGAGGGAAGGCAAAGGGTTAGGAACTCAGAGAAAACGTAAGAGATGGAACGAGGGGAAGTTTGAATGAACTTCCCCCGTTCAAAAATTACAATTTATAGACCCGCGCTCTGCGCTTCATCCTGCGCTACAGCGCAGGGTGGAGCGCGTGTCATTTGGAAAATGAAGCACACCCGCTGCGCTTCACCCTGCGCTACAGCGCAGGAGTGAAGCGCAGAAGTCAGAAACTCACATTTTAATTTTTAATCCTGCGCTTCACCTGCGCTACCGCACAGGTTGAAGCGCAGATCTGCAGTGTATTTTTCTGCTTTTGCTACTCCTAACTAGTTCCATGCATTCCTTTAAAAATTAGATACTTCATT
Source organism: Sesbania bispinosa (assembly GCA_026901365.1). Classification (NCBI taxonomy): domain Eukaryota; kingdom Viridiplantae; phylum Streptophyta; class Magnoliopsida; order Fabales; family Fabaceae; genus Sesbania; species Sesbania bispinosa. Next base: position 109,372 of record QLOH01000822.1, read on the forward strand.
TTAACAATTTCCTAATTAAACAGGTAATTTCTAAAACTAAAAATTAACAAAATGAAAATTAAAACTTTCAATGACTGGGTTGCCTCCTAGGAAGCGCTTGTTTAACTTGTTTTAGCTCGACGCCTGGTTACTCAACCCTTTTATGGTGGCCTCAAGTGGAGGATGATGTTTGGCTCCATTCCAGTCCTGCCTTTGAGCTCCCATCCTCCATGCCAATTCTTGACTCTTCCATCGCTGTCACTATCTTCCTCAGTATCAGATGTTGATCCCTTTCTCTTCTTAAATTGGAATTCCTATATTGACTCCGGATGCTTTGCTCTCATTCTAGGCTTCCTCAGAAATTCGGAGCCTGGCAACTTTGTTTGATTTTTGAAAATAGCATCAGTTTGTTGTAATTTGGGAATACCTCTGTCAATATGAAAAACAATACTTTCATCTTTTGACCTTAGTTCATATTTTCCTCGATCAACATCAATAATCATCTTAGCAGCTTTCATGAAGGATCTTCCTAAAATTAGGGGGACATCAGTATCCTCCTCTTCTGTCTCTGCAATATAGAAATCTACTACATATGAAAACTTATTCACTCTGATTTGATTGTCCTATACTATCCCATGAAGGTATTGAGCAGATTTGTTTGCAAGAAGCAACTTCACCTTTGCAGGCTTGACCTTCACATCACTCAACTTGTTAAAATATGATAGCGGCATCAAATTAATGCTCGCTCCAAGATCCAATAAAGCTTGAGTAGGAGGTAAATTACCAATAGTAATGGGTATAGTAAACTTACCTGGGTCAAGTGACTTACCCGTAATAAAGACCTTTTCTTCATGGTATTTCTGTTGCTCTAATGCTGCTTCTTCTTCATTTTGATGAACAATCTCTATGGATATTCCTTCTTGAGACGATTGTTTTCAAAAGATGATTTCGTGCCTGTTTGGTTTAAATTTTGAACCACCCAGAATCAATTCTGCAGAATTGATTTTAAATCACTTCCGTCCAACATACTTCGTAAAGCGTGCATCATCCATCTCAACCATTCATTTCTAGAATCAATTCTACTCAACTGTAAACCAAACAGACCTGTCATCAAGCTTCTCTTCTAGCAATTTGTTACCATTAGTGACAACCATGTTGCATTGCTCCTTTGGATTGGTCTGGGTCACAGCTGAGAAGTGATGTTGTCTGTGCTCTGCCATTTCAGTTGCTAGGTGACCCACCTGGTTTTCTAGAGTCTTGATTGATGCCTCTGTATTTTTCTTGAATCCATTGAATCCTTGAACAAGATCATCAATCTTTCCTTCCAAGTTGTTCAATTTATCATAAGTTGACGGTTGCTGCTGGTAAGGTGTTTGTCTTGATCCTCCATTCTGACCCCAACCTGAGTTGGTTTGGTTATTCCCCCATCCTTGTGAGTACTGGTTGTTGTCATTGGAGAAATTACCTTGCCTCCCCTGGTTTCCCATGAAATTGACTTGCTCTGGTTGCATCACTTGATTAGCACATTGACCATTTAGATGGTCACCTCCACAGAAGTTGCAAATCAGTGGTTGGGTGTGGATAGGTTGTGAGTTGACAGCTTTAAGTTGTTCAGGGAGTGCCTTCAGCGTCTCGGTGAGTGCTTCCATTTGTCTTTTGATAAGCTTGTTCTCTGCTAATAGAGTATCACTTTGACTGAGTTCTAGCATTCATTTCTTTGATGATTGTGTAGGCTGTCGTACACTTTGAGCTTGTTGATCATTTTGAGCAAAGCTATTGATGATAGCTAGTGCTCGTTCTGCATCTACAGATAAGATGGTACCTCCTGCTGCAACATTTATGAATGACTTAGACTCTTTTCGATGTCCCTTGCAGAATATGTTGAGCTGAGCTATATCGTCATAGCCATGATTGGGACATCTTCGGAGCAAAGATTTGTATCTCTCCCATGCTTCACAAAGTGGCTCATCTATCCCCCTGTCTGAATGTAGAGATATTTGTTTGGACTTCAATTAGCTTATCTGGTGGGAAGAATCTTGTCAGAAATTTTTCCTCAACCACACTCCAACTGGTTAGACTTTGATTTGGGTGTGATTGCAGCCACTCCTTAGCCTTACCTAACAAAGAGAAAGGAAAAAGGCGTAAGTAAACAGATTCTAAAATACCTTCCTCAAAACCCATAGTGCCAATTAATTCATAGAAATTAGAGAGATGAGTATATGGATCCTCGTGATCCATTCTAGTAAATTGATGTGCACTAATAAGGTTGAGGTGAGCAGGTTTCAACTCCAAAGCTCTTGCAGCTGGTGGTAACACTATGCTTGAAAAGTGGCGTGGTCCTTGATGAGTGACATATTCCCCTAGAGTCTTTTTTCTAGGTGTTTCTTCAGCCATGTTTTTGGGTTCTTCTACAACTATCCTTCTTCTCCTTCTCCCGTTTCTGCCTCTGTTCCTCCTGGATGTCCTCTCGATTTCCGGGTCGAATTGTAATTGATTGGGGGACACCTGGCCTCTTAACAGCATAAACAAGAAACTTTGAAAAAGGTAAGTGTGGAAGAAAAAATTTAATAATAATAGAAAAACGATAATTTTCCTAAAATAATAAAAATTTCCTAAAATAACAAAAAACGAATAAATAAAAGAAATCCTAAAATAAATAAAAAATAAATAAAGAAATCCTAAGATAGATATTCTTGATAACTAGACCGCCAAGGTCTACACGAATTGGAGACCGTTCCCCGGCAACGGCGCCAAAAATACTTGATGGGTTTCCAGCAAGCGAACCAAAAATCCAGTAGTATAATAGTAGGAAGAGTTATCGTATCCACAGGGAACGGTCAATTCGCGTATAATCGTGGTCTAATTATCAAGAGAAAACAACAGGTTTTGTGAGAATATTGTTATGCGGAAATTGTAAATAGCAAACTAATAATCAATAAAAATATAAAGGAAGAGTTAGAGACACTTTACTTGGATTAGGATTGAACTTCGTATCATCACATCCTTTGTGTATGTAAAAACTATTTATTATTTTAGGTTTACTCTATAATACTGTAGACAAACTAATTTGCTAAGACCCCGAGTTACCAACAGCCTCACCACTCAAAGGTAATCCGTGCGGGCTCTCCCAAGCGACAAACTTACCCTCGGCTTATTTTGCTTTTATTATTCCATTTGTAAAGGAACTCATTAATAAACCAGGCCTAATCCTGTAGATGCATCTTCATTAGGATACTCACACTACCCATCAATCCCTAGATACGACCATGTGTCGGAATCTGGAATTACTATCAACTAACCTTTGCTATCGATAAACAGGCCTAATCCTGTGAACACCCTCCATTATGGTACTCACACTACCCATCACTCATTAGTAACGCTCATGTGTCGGTCACTGATTACCGAGTACTCTTATTCACTCAAAGAATGAGTTTCTTCAGTATCCGCTCCCTCATCCTCAATCCTAGTCGAAACTAGCCTATAACTCCGGCGCAAGCGCGGAAGTTAGGAATTAAGCACATAATAAGATTACCAATATTATAGATAGGGAGCTCATAAATAATAAGATAGAGTTTACATACACTTGGGGATAGAATCAATTACATTCAATCCTACTGGAGAGTTAACCACTCATGGTAGCCATACAAACCACCGAAGATGTTGTCACCATCTTCAATCCTCGTGCAGCGCTCTGCCTCTCCTAATCTAAAATTAGAACTGGTGCATTATCACTGAAATATAACTGAATTACAATAATCGTGCACACCTAATCTGGTGCAAGAGGGTCCTATTTATAGGCTAAGGAAAGACAAAGAAAATTCGGGAGAAATCTATCTAAAAACGGCAACAGGGCAAGAATCACGTGTGCTTCACCCTGCGCTACAACGCAGGTTGAAGCGCGCAACGCATTCTGCACAGCTTCAATCTTTCTCTTTTTAACTTGATCTCTCCCCGAGACTGGTTTTTGTTGATTTGTCTTTCCTTGTTTCCCTTTTCTTGATGGGATCTTGCATTTATTGAGAATCCTGGATTTAATTGGGAAGGAAGTCTGCAGAATCCTTGTTTAATTGGCAGTGATATTTTCATTAATTGCTCTCAAATAATCTTCCAATCATCATTAAATGTCTTCAATTAAACTTCAAATCTTGCATATATCTCCCTTATTTAATGCTATCTTTCCTTCATATCAAATCTTTGCAATATCCTGCAAAAATCAGCACAATTTATATCAAAATAGCATCGAATTCAAATCCAAGAGTAATAAATACAATTTATCTAATATTAAATAAAAAAGGATTAATTTTGGGCAAAAATGTCATTTTATCCTTGATAAGTGAACTAAAAAGTGCTCTAATTTGTCATATGATTTTCACTTATCAACAAAGATCAAATTAAAACGGACATCAAGAGCATGTTTGACTCCTCTAAGCAATAACTGCATTCCTATGTTGGTTTGCAGGCAAACATCACCAACACCAATCACCTTAGGCTCACCATCATTACCCATCTTCAACTCTCGAAAATCACCAGAAGTGTAAGATGTGAAGAACTCCAATTCGTCCCAAATAGCTAACTCATCTAATTAACATTTTTATTAATTTTTAATTATTAAAATAACCCTAATTATTAAATTAGGGTTTTCAGCTTAGTACTTTTACCTAATAAAAAACCTAATTTAGTAATTAGGGTTATTTTAATAATGAAAAATTAACAAAAAAGGTTAATTAGATGAATAAGCTATTTGGGACCTACTATTGAGGGTGACATGTAACTTTTGTTAGCCAACTCATCAGCTGGTTAACGAATCTTACTAACGACATGGACCACAGATTGAGGGGTTTAGAAAGTTCTGGGACAAAAGACGAAGGATTTAAAGTACAGGGACGAAGACTAAAGTTGACCGAAACTATAGGGACGGAAAGCATATTTTTCCCTTTTCTTTATGTCTCATGGGTTTTTTCCATCCCCTGGTTTATGTCTTCCTAAGTTCTATTTCAAATGCTTCCGATTTTGCTATGTCTCCAAGGTAGAAAGTTTTAAATTTTAAGTTAGTTTTTTTTTCCTTATCATTGATGAATGTAAGCTTTCACAAAAAAGGTTATGACCGTGTAAGGTTTAATTTGAAGCGCTCACAAATGGAATATTTCAATTGGAATTTCAACCAAAGCTATGAAATTTAGGGTTCATGCAACATGTTTTTGCGAAACAACTTGTTTTATCATGTGAAATTTGATAGACAATAACATTGAAAATGTGCGGTTTGATTTGGGTGGTCTTTGTACAGTTCAATTGACAGATGTGTAGACGACATAAATCTTGCAATTTAGAGTTCTGGCAATGAAGTAGTGCTATCCGTGCAGATGATGTATGAATCAATTGGAAGAGATTGGTTAATTTTATTTTTTTACTCCAGGCTCACTTGATAATAAAGCAAAATTGTGTAACAATTTTTACAGGGCGGCTCTAGTATGCGCGCACAAATTTTGAATTTGTGTAACAGTGCACAAACTGTTTTAACCTACAGTTACAGATTTACTAGTTTGTTTGTTTTTTTTATGTAATGAATATTGATAATAACCCCAGAAGTATACAATATTGTAATATGAGGCAATAGCCAGTAGAGCATCTTTTCTACATTAGTAAAGTTGAAACCCTTGAGAAAGTGCATTGCTACAAGCTTCTCAGGTCGATTGAGGTGACGTTACTGATGAGAAGGCGCACAGTAGATGACGGTGACTACGAAAGTGATAGTTTCCTCTAGCTGTAGTTTAAGTGGGAGGATAAGGTGTACGGTTTGTTGCTTCATGGATTAGAAAGCGGGTAACCATGTTTATTGTTAGTTATCTTAGCGAGCTATATGGAACTTTTAGTGGTAAACTTAGGAAGCGGGAGGAACCTGATCGTGCAAAATAATGAGCACAAGAGGTACGAATTTGTCGAATGTTTTTTTCCCTTTTTTTATCGTTATTTGTAATGGAAGTGTATAGAAGCATCAATGTGTTTTCTATTCTGATATGATAGTAGGCATTTATGGAGAAGTACAAATTTATTCATTGGGACGTTTTAAAGTAAAAATTAGGAGTCTTCCTTTATTCTGTTTTCCTGTGATTTGTAGATTGAATTGTTTGTGCCCTATATTGTTGTTTTAAAGATAAAATTCCAAAATATTTAGTATGAATTAATGGATGGTAATTGAGCATTGACCTGAGTTATTGATGAGGATGGAATATTAATAAATTGGCAGGTTTTATTTTTATCCAATAAGAGGAGTTATAAATGAGTATCATATTGAGTTGTGAAATTCATGATTAAGAATGGTTTTGTTTCTGTAATAATGTTAAAGTGTTTAGTACATAATTGTAATTAGTTAATACGATGTTATGTTGTAGGAAATTTTGGTCAGTCATAAGTGAATGAAGGTGGCATGAGCAATTATTACACACAAGATTCATGCATCTTCAATGGTGAAAAAGAAAATCAGGTTTTTGAATTTTGAACACAAAGGTTTTTCATTATGTTAATTGGTTTTGGCTGTTAATTTGAATGACCTCTATATTTAAAATGATTACAATTCTTACATGTGGATAGATGTGACGCAATGATATCTGTGATGCTGATGAGCAAATGGATGATAATGATGAAAGTGGATTTTCTTGGTTTGTACAAAATGGAGGAACAAATGATTATGGAGAAGAAACAGACAATATAGATGAAGAGGAAGGTAGTAGTAATGAAGGTTTAGAGTATAGTGAACAAAGGGTTGATGATGATGATGATGAAATAAAGTGTACCAAGAAAGGTTTAGATGATGCAAGAAATGACACAGATAGTGGCAATTGAGGGACACAATTGAGTGAACAAAATGAGGAAGACAATGATTGTAATGGGAATGAAAACAACTTGAATGGCATGCATGGTGAAGAAAGGATTGAGATTGCTATTGAGGGGCAAGAGGAAATAAGGAATATTGACTTCAAATGTTTAACCTTGAATGATGCAATGATGTACTCTCTATCCGTCCCTTATTATAAGACCCTTTCAACCGTTTCACACAATTTAAGAAAACTTGGTTAATGCATTGGTCTTTCAAAAAAAATTATAGCATTCCAAATATACAATTATTTAAAGGTCACTATATTTTAGGGACATTAATTTTCACATGGTGGAAGACTCCAAAAGTCAATTTCTAATGGTGTAGTTGAACATGTGGGTAAAACTCCATTAACTATTCACACTAATCAATATATAGGGAATTAAAAAGAGTTAAACATTAATGAAGGGTAAATATGGAAAAAATGATTAACTCATCTAAAAATCTGCAAAGGGTCTTATATTAAGGAGCACTCAATTCTTCTATAAGGGGTCTCATAAATAGGGAGGAAGGGAGTGTCATTTTCCTAATTTAGATATGGCTTTTACGTTTTACAATTGGTATGCAAGGTTTAAAGGATTTGCGGCTCGAAAGGACATGATAGTCTATAACACTAAAAGAGAAGTAATTCAGCAAAATTTTGTTTGTTATAGGGGAGGTGGAAAAAGACGGAAGAGCATAACCTTGAAGCGTGGGCCCAGGAAAAGTACTCACGTGACGAGACCATTGATTCCACAAACAAATATTAAATTCCAAAATCTGATAAACCAAACCCAATGTTGTAGAAACCAATCCAACAGAAACCTATAATAGAAATTGGACGTGGAAACAGAACAAGTAACATAACCATCTCCTGTACATAATAAAAGTATAGCAGTTAAGCCAAATCAATTAGCAAAACAACAGGCATAGCTCATAGTTACTGAGTGCAATTGTAGGTAATTAAAATCCAAAATTTAAGACATGTGCCAACACTAAGAAGAACTCCAGAACCAACCAGCTAGATACCAACAATACACCAAATGAATTGACCGTAGGGACTCCAATTCAACAAGGCCTAACATATATCAGAATTGAATACACCGGCAGAAGGCAAGGACTCTCATATAGCAAGGCCTAACATTTAGCAGAAGTAAACACACCAGCAGAAGGCACAACTGATACTAACTAAACCAATCCACCGGATTATTATACCAAGAATGAAAATCATAGCAAAAAATCTTTATGATTTGATCTCACCCAATTCCACGACCAAATTTTTACCAAGTCCACCATTTCATTGACATAATGATTTTTTAGGAGAACGATAGCTCATTTCTAGTTAACCATATAGTCCATACAATTGCTAGCCAAATAACAATCTGTAGATGCCTTGATTGCAGATTTTGATGATGCCAATAAGAATGAAAGAAAAGAGAAATGCAATGGCAAAGGAAAGAGTTAATTCAAGAATCAAGGATAAATAGAAGATCAAGATCAAAGCCAAGTCAAGAAGATCAATTAATTTAAATTTAATTAAGTTAGACAAAATGTTAAAAGAAGTCTAAGATATGCAAGGAATTTGGCACTAAAAAGAAAGTTGAACAAAATATTTTTATAAAGTAAAATCAGTTCAATAATTAAATTTCTTGAACTGGTAATCGATTACCAACATAGTGTAATCGATTACCAGAGGTTTCATAATTCAAATTTAAAAATTTTTGAACTGGTAATCGATTACAAAATCTTGTAATCGATTACCAGAGTGCAGGAAATTCAAATTTTAAATTCCAGGCACAATTGTTCGCAATTTTGAAATGTGTAATCGATTACCATATTCCTGTAATCGATTACCAGAGTACTTTTTCAGAAAATCTTGAAGAGTCATGAATTCTAATCAAGGATTACAATGTTTCATCATCATCCTTATATATATGTGACTCATTTTCGAAAATTACCCAGATTACTAATGTGAAATTCAAAAGAGTGAATTTATTACATCAATTAAAGCGTGCCAAAATACTTGAAAATCTTAAGAAATTCTTATAGGTCTTTCAACTTGTATTATCTGCTCTAAAGGAGAGTCCATCTGTATTCAAAGATTGAAATTATTATTGTGGGTTGAAGAGAGGGTGCCTCTCTTGTTTTGTGGGTGATTCTCAACACAAGGAAGGGTTCCAAGGTGTTGGAGGATTCATCATTTGTAAAGAATTTTACAAATAGTGGAAATCTCAAGTGGGTACTTGAGGACTGGACGTAGGCCAGTGGTTGGCCGAACCAGTATAAACTGAGGTTGCACTTTCTTATCCCTTAACTCTTATTTAACTTTCACGATTATATATTCATCATACTAAGAGTACGCATTGTTCTTCATCTTAATCAAAGCCTTTTTCGTACACTAAGGGCAAGATAAATTAGTAATCGAAAAGATTAGATAAAATCGAATAACTTAATTCACCCCCCTCTTAAGTTAGTGAGGCCACTTGTCTAACAAGTGGTATCAGAGCTTGTATCTTGTATAAGGATTAGAAGCCTCAAGATTAACTATGGCCTCATCCAATTCCCTTTTTGGTGAAGGAAACTCATTCAATAGACCCCCAGTATTTAATGGAGATGGATTTCATTATTGGAAATCTAGAATGCAAATCTTTATAGAGTTAATAGATCTAAACATTTGGGATGCTGTAGAAAATGGACCTTTATTCATTCAATGCAACTAGGGGAAGAAGTTAAGATAACACCTAGGGATCAATGGAGTAAGGAGGATAAAATGAAAGTTCAATATAACTTAAATGCTAAAAACATAATCACATCTGCATTAGGCATAGATAAATATTTTAGGGTCTCAAATTGTAAGAGTGCTAAAGAGATGTGGGATACATTGGAAGTAACTCATGAGGGAACAAGTGATGTCAAAAGATCTAGAATAAACACCCTCACACATGAATATGAACTATTTAGAATGAATCAAAATGATAGCATACAAGACATGCAAAAGAAATTCACTCATATAGTTAATCATCTTGCATCATTAGGAAAAAGTTTTCCAAATGAAGATTTAATTAATAAAGATTTAAGATGTTTGAGTAGGCAATCGCAGCCAAAAGTGACTGCAATTGCAGAATCCAAGGTTCTTACAACCATGTCTCTTCATTCACTATTTGGAAAGCTTCAAGGACACGAGTTGGAGTTGATGAGACTAAACCAAAATGAAGAGAATGATAGAAGTAAGAAAAGTATTGCTCTCAAAGCTTCATCATCAATTGTCCATGAAGAAGAAGAAATCATTGAAGATGAGGACTTGGATGATGACGAAGAATTCAGTCTATTTGTCAAAAGATTCAACAAATTTCTAAGAAACAGAGGAAATAGAAGAAGACCTACACCTAACACAAAGAAGAAAGGAGAAGATTCCCAATCAATCCAAAAATGTTTTCAATGCAACCAGCCAGGGCATCTTAGACTAGACTGTCCAATTTATAAGAAGAGAATGGAAAAATCAAACAAGAAGACATTCAAAGATAAGAAAGCAAAGAAAGCCTACATCACATGGATTGATAATGACATAAGCTCCAGTGACTCAGAGAATGAAACAGTCAACTTAGGACTTATGGCCAGAGACTACGAAAGTGAAGAAGAGGTAACATCTTCTAACAATAATACTTCCATCTCATTTGATGAATTACAAGAAGCCTTTAATGATTTACATAAGGAATCATTTAAGTTAGCAAAACTAGTTTCATCTTACAAGAAAACCATTACAAAACTTGAGAAAGAAATTTCTAAATTAAATGAAGAACTAGACAATCTAAGAAATGAACTTAAATTAGTAAATTCTAAAAATGAAAATTTGTGTTCTATCATTAATTTAGAAAATAGTAAAGAAACTCATCCGTGCACATCATGCCTAAAACATAAAGAAGAAATTAAAAAGTTAAACACTACACTTGCAAAATTCACCTTTGGTAAGAATAATTTAGATGTTATTTTAGGAAATCAAATATGTGTATTTGACAAAGCAGGATTAGGATATAATCCTCAAACTCAACAAAAGAATTATAAAAATTTTTTGTAATTGCTCAATCCACCAGTTCTCCATTTTTAACATACTTCTATTGTGGAAAGAAGGGTCATAGTGCATCAAATTGCTATTTTAGAAAGAATTCAAAAAATCTTAAAAATATGATGTGGATCCCAAAAGGATCTTTGATTAACACAAACTCTAAGGACCCACAGAAAGTTTGGGTACCTAAATTAAACAATTCTGTGACTTGTAGGATTCCATGAAACAAACTTGGTACATCGACAGTGGATGTTCCAAGCACATGACAGGGGATATCTCAAAGCTTATGGACATCACTCCAAAGAATAGTGGACATGTTACCTATGGAGATAACAACAAGGGTAAAATCTTTGGAATCGGAAAAATAGGTACAAATCTCTCAACCTCCATAGAAAATGTCCTACTTGTTGATGGCCTTAAGCATAATTTGCTTAGTGTTAGTCAATTGTGTGATAAAGGATTCTCAGTATCGTTTGACTCACAAAATTGTGTTATTGAATCTAAACTTGACAAAAACATTAAGTATATAGGATATAGAATAAATAATGTATATAAGATAAAATTAGATAATACTACAAATCATAACCATTGTCTTCTTAGTAAAAATGATGAATCTTGGTTATGGCATAAAAGAATTGCTCATATCAATATGGATCATTTAAATAAATTAATATCAAAAGACTTTGTAATAGGTTTGCCTAAGATAAAATTTGAAAAAGACAAACTTTGTGATGCTTGTCAAAAGGGAAAACAAGTAAAAGTATCATTTAAATCAAAGAACATAGTAACAACCTCTAGGCCATTACAACTAATACACATGGATCTTTTGGGCCTTCTAGAACTATGAGTTTTGGGGGAAGTTATTATGCTCTAGTCTTAGTGGACGATTTCTCTAGATATACATGGACCTTATTTCTTGCAAATAAAAGTGATGCTTTTAATGCCTTTAGGAAATTTGCAAAAATGATTCAAAATAAGAAAAATATTAAAATAGCATCCATTAGGAGTGACCATGGAGGGGAGTTTGAAAATAAAAACTTTGACTTGTTCTGTGATGAAAATGGAATAGAACATAATTTTTCTGCCCTTAGGACTCCTCAACAAAATGGAGTAGTTGAAAGGAAAAATAGATCACTAGAAGAATCAGAAAGAACTATGCTTAATGATTCTAATATTCCAAAATATTTTTGGGAAGAAGCAGCTAGCAGTGCTTGTTACACTATGACTAGAGCACTAATTAGACCAATTTTAAAGAAAACACCCTATGAACTATTCAATGGTAGAAAACCAAATATCTCTCATGTTCATATCTTTGGATGCAAATGTTTTATACTAAATAATGGAAAAGATAACTTAGGAAAATTTGATGCTAAATCAGACGAGGGAATATTTCTTGGAGACTCATTGAATAGTAAAACATATAGGGCATATAACAAAAGAACTATGACAATAGAAGAATCAATACATGTAGCTTTTGATGAGTCTAGCACATTTTATCCAAGAAAAGAGATAATTGATGATATTATAGAAACTTTAGAAAATACTCACATAAATGAAGAAGTTCACAAGGATAAAGAAAAGGAAAACATAGAAAAGTCTACAATAGAAGAAAACCAAACAAACATGGATCTTCCAAGAGAGTGGAGAACTTTAAAAGATCATCCTCTTGATAACATCATAGGCGATATTTCAAAAGGGGTAACAACTAGACATTCTCTTAAAGACATATGCAATAATATGGCCTTTGTTTCTAAAATTGAAGTAAAAAATATTGATGGAGCCTTAAAGGATGAACATTGGATTATTGCTATGCAAGAAGAATTAAATCAATTTGAAAGAAATAATGTTTGGGATCTAGTTGAAAGACCAAGTGATCACCCAATTATAGGAACAAAATGGGTATTTAGAAACAAGTTAGATGAACATGGTATAGTTGTAAGAAACAAAGCTAGGTTAGTGGCCAAAGGATATAATCAAGAAGAAGGAATAAATTATGAAGAAACTTATGCACTTGTAGCAAGATTAGAAGCTATTAGAATGTTGCTTGCATATGCTTCAATAATGGATTTCAAATTATATCAAATCGATGTCAAAAGTGCTTTTCTTAATGGTTTTATTAAAGAAGAAGTGTACGTAGAACAACCTCCTGGATTTGAGAATCTAGAATTGCCTAATCATGTTTTTAAATTAAAAAAGGCCCTATATGGATTGAAACAAGCACCTAGGGCTTGGTATGAAAGGTTAAGCAAATTTCTTTTAGAAAAAGGATTTATAAGAGGAAAGGTTGATACAACATTTTTTATTAAAAGAAAAATGCATGACATTTTGTTAGTTCAAATATACGTTGATGATATTATTTTTGGGGCTACTAATGACAATTTGTGCAAGGAATTTTCTAATGACATGCAAAGTGAATTTGAAATGTCTATGATGGGGGAGTTAAATTTCTTCCTTGGACTGCAAATTAAACAAACCAAAAATGGTATATTCATCAACCAAAGCAAATACTGCAAGGAACTACTCAAGAGATTTGGAATGGAAAACGCTAAACAAATGGCCACACCTATGAGTACTGCTTGCTACTTGGATAAGGATCCCTTCTTTATTTATCAGCAAGTAGACCAGATATCATGTTTAGTGTATGCTTGTGTGCTAGATATCAGTCAAACCTTAAAGAATCTCACTTAAGTGTTGTTAAAAGGATAGTGAGATATTTATTAGGATCTGTTAACTTAGGATTATGGTATCCTAAAAACATGCCATTTAATCTAATAGGATATTCTGACTCAGATTTTGCGAGATGCAAAACTGATAGAAAAAGTACAAGTGGTACTTGTCACTTTATTGGATCTGCATTAGTGTCATGGCATAGCAAAAAGCAAAATAGTGTTGCTTTATCCACTGCTGAAGCAAAATATATTGCTGCTGGCAGTTGTTGTGCCCAAATTCTTTGGATGAAACAACAACTATCAGACTATGGCTTAAATATAGATCATATTCCTATTCGCTGTGACAATACAAGTATCATAAATTTGTCTAAGAATCCTGTCTTACATTCTAGAACCAAACACATAGAAATTAGGCATCATTTTCTTAGAGATCATGTACAAAAAGGAGACTGTGTTCTAGAATTTATAGAGACTAGGCACCAACTTGCAGATATTTTTACCAAGCCATTACCCAAAGAAAGTTTCTTTACAATTAGGAGAGAATTATGTATATTAGATGTTTCAAACTTAGATTCATAAAGTTTTTTAGGAATAAAGATAGCTTAGAATAAAAAAAATGTGAATTATGGGTAGTTTGTAATCGATTACAAATGAGTTGTAATCGATTACCGGAGAGCTTGGAATAAAAAAGGGTGAAATATGGGTTCGTGGTAATCGATTACCAATGGGTAGTAATCGATTACCTGGGAGCTTCAATAGGTGTAATCGATTACAGAAGAGGCGTAATCGATTACCCGAGAGCAACAAGTTATGTAATCGATTACATAGTTATCGTAATCGATTACCTGAGAGTCTTAAACCTTGTAATCGATTACCATATGGAAGTAATCGATTACCTTAGACGGTTATAACATTTCTGGGCACAAGGTAATCGTTTACCAGTCTGCGAGTCTTATAAATACCTTTCATTAAAATCAGAACAGAACCGTTCTTTCTCCTTCTCTCTCCGTTTCGAAAACCCTAACCCCCAAATCTTCAAATCCTCATATCTTCCTCAAATCTCCACCAAATCAAGTCCCGTTTCTCACAAATTCTTCCTCTTCTCCTTCTTTACATATCCCACCGATCAATTTCTTCAATCGTTGTCTCAAATGGCGGAATCCTCCAAGAGACCCAAACGCTCTGTTTCTCGTCATTCTCGCCAAGGCGCCTCCGATGATGCTCCGGCAACAACCAATCCACCTTCATCCGCTTCTCGTGATCTTGCTCTGTTTTCCAACAACAAACAACGGGAGAGGTATTTCTCTTTGTTTTCGACTAGGGACATCATAGAACCTAAGTGTTTGAATACGGAGTACTTTGAAAATGAGTCCTTTGCATGTTATGAGACATTTCGTATATATGGTTTGTTGGATTTCATGACTCTGCAGTTTCTAATTTACCCTGATTTGGTTAGGCTATTTTATAGCAATCTGAAAATTAAAAATGAAGTTATTCATAGTGAAGTAAAGAAAATACCTATTGTAATTGACCAATCCTTGTTCTATACTTTGACCAAACTCAGTAGTGATGGAGTGGATTTTGAAGGAACTGTAGTTGAAGAGTGGGAATTGGAGTATAGTTCTGAAAATATTCGTAGAATGGTAAGCTATGAAACTGCTGAGTACGATAGACGTTATCTTGCTGGGTCCTTTAACCTTGATAGTCGCATTATGCATTACTTAATTGTGCGGATTTTGCTTCCTCGTTCCACAAATTTAGCTCAGGCAACAGAGGAAGACTTCATTGTTATGTGGGCCCTATTAACTGGAAGGAAAATTAACTGGGCTCATTTGGTTCGTCACCGGATGACCAAAGCTTTGTGTGCCAATGCCCCACTGCCTTATGCACATTTAATTACTCTGATTCTGACACACTTTCATGTCCCTCTAGAGAATGAAAGTTCACTTCCTGTTAAGCGTTCCAGTGCAATTGGAGCTTCTCAGATCAACTCCTTTGCCTATCAACAGACTCAACACGGGGAATGGGTGCGTAAAAGCGACGCCATGGATGTTGATGACCGCACTCCCTCTCCATAGAGATGCCACTCTAGATGCTCTCACTGATATTATCGATGAGATTCACAGCTTAAAGATGTATGTGGGAGAGCGCTTCGATGCAATGGAAACTCGTCTTGATTGCATAGAGGATGCTATTGGTTTTGATCCTCGTTCCTCCGATGCTCCATAGATAGCTTTGCTTTTAGTTCTATTTCTTTGCCTTGTATTTGGCATTACTTTCAGACTTTGTTTTGGAGTATTTTGGTTGTGGTTTTGGCTACTTTAGTTGGTACTTCATCTACTTTGCTTTCAGTTTGGTACTTTGGTTTGATACTATGTGGTTATTTAGCATACTCTGTTGCTTGGCATACTCTGTTGATTCATATATGTTGCTTGATTGTCTATTTTTGTTTTTGATGTTGCCAAAGGGGGAGAGATTAGGGAAAATGAAGTTTTGGAAATGCATAAATTCTATGTTAGGCAATCAATTTAAGAAATGTATAAGTTATATGTTCAATTTTAAGAAATGCATACATTCTATGTTAGGCAATCAATTTGACTATGTTTTGAAATTTTGGAAAACATTGATTTAGTACAATTTTCTTAAAAGAAAGGATAAATCTTATTTCCCAAGTATCCCAAGTATTCTAAAAGACAAACACAAAGAGGGAGACTAAGGGGAGTGATCGCTATTGACTTAGAAAATAATATTTTTCATTCTTCCCTTTAAAGATGGTTGTCATCATCAAAAAGGGGGAGATTGTAGATGTCTTGATTGCAGGTTTTGATGATGCCAATAAGAATGAAAGAAAAGAGAAATGTAATGGCAAAGGAAAGAGTTAATTCAAGAATTA
Source organism: Sesbania bispinosa (assembly GCA_026901365.1). NCBI lineage: Eukaryota > Viridiplantae > Streptophyta > Magnoliopsida > Fabales > Fabaceae > Sesbania > Sesbania bispinosa. The sequence continues at coordinate 125,826 of QLOH01000822.1, forward strand.
AGGATGAATAGAAGATCAAGATCAAAGCCAAGTCAAGAAGGTCAATTAATTTAAATTTAATTAAGTTAGACAAAATGTAAAGAAGTCTAAGATATGCAAGGAATTTGGCACTAAAAAGAAAATTGAACAAAATATTTTTATAAAGCAAAAACAGTTCAAAAATTAAATTTCTTGAACTGGTAATCGATTACATAGTGTAATCGATTACCAGAGGTTTCAAAATTCAAATTTAAAAATTTTTGAACTGGTAATCGATTACCAAATCCTGTAATCGATTACCAGAGTGCAGGAAATTCAAATTTTAAATTCCAGGCACAATTGTTCGCAATTTTGAACTGGGTAATCGATTACCAGAGTACTTTTTCAGAAAATCTTGAAGAGTCATGACTTCTAATCAAGGATTACAATGTTTCATCATCATTCTTATATATATGTGACTCATTTTCGAAAATTACCCAGATTACTAATGTGAAATTCAAAAGAGTGAATTTATTACATCAATTAAAGCGTGCCAAAATACTTGAAAATCTTAAGAAATTCTTATAGGTCTTTCAACTTGTATTATCTGCTCTAAAGGAGAGTCCATCTGTATTCAAAGATTGAAATTATTATTGTGGGTTGAAGAGAGGGTGCCTCTCTTGTTTTGTGGATGATTCTCAACACAAGGAAGGGTTCCAAGGTGTTGGAGGATTCATCATTTATAAAGAATTTTACAAATAGTGGAAATCTCAAGTGGGTACTTGAGGACTGGACGTAGGCAAGTGGTTGGCCGAACCAGTATAAACTGAGTTTGCACTTTCTTATCCCATAACTCTTATTTAACTTTCACGATTATATATTCATCATATTAAGAGTACGCATTCTTCTTCATCTCAATCAAAGCCTTTTTAAGTACACTAAGGGCAATATAAATTAGTAATAAAAAAGATTAGATAAAATCGAATAACTTAATTCACCCTCCTCTTAAGTTAGTGAGGTCACTTGTCTAACACAATCCAAAAGTCCCGTTTATTATGAAAGTAAGATAAAAAAAACTTGTAAAATGTTCCAAATTTACTGCATAATATTATGAATCATTTGTGTTCAATCCTAACCAATTATAGCACTCCATCCAGACTTCATAAGAAACTTGAAACTCAAAAATAATAAATGAGCAATAGATTCAACAACTCCTGGACAACTATGACACTTCACCTGGGAATTATTAATAATGCCTCTTCGAACCAAAATTTCCTTTTATGTTACTCTGTTCAGATTAACCTTCTATGCAAAGGATGTAACTTTTGATGGGACAAGTTTTGACCAAAACAATTTAAATGTTTAACAGACAACAAAAATGTGATCACTTCTGATGAATTTATATGCTTACTTTACAGTATAATTACCATCTGTATCAGCTAACCAACACCATTTATCTTTCACATTAACCTGTAATTTCAGCAATCTGATTTTATCTACAAGAGATTGTAGAAGCTCTTCCTCCCAAGTGAATAATCACTGACGCCAACTCCATTGCCCGTCAAGTTCTCCATTCCTACACACAACAATTTCTAAAATTCTAGTGTCTTTATTTTCTGCAAGGAGAAACAATCTGTTGTTAGATAACAGCCTTGCATCATCCCAATTATTCTTCCAAAAAAGTATGTTGTCCATTGCTAACTAATAACAAAGTTCTTAAACAAGCACAAATAATATGTTCTTTAAATATAATAATTTAAATATCATTTCAGTTCAAATTCAATCAACTTTTATATTTGAATCTGAAAATTAATTTAATCCAATTAATTTTTCTTTTTCTTTTTTTCTTTAACTTCATTTTTTTTTAAATTTTGATTAAATTAGTTCAATTTTAAACACTTATAAACATCGTAGTAATTGATTAATTATCCTAAATATTACTCAATCATTATAATCCGAACGTAATATGTTTTTGTCCTTTCCTTGGTGACTCTGTCTCGAAATACTAGAAATGATTTGCTTAGCAATAATGAACAGCATATTAGAAAAGGAAAGGGACAAAAAAGGAAAGGCAGTTCCTGATATAGGGGATAATTTGGTTAGATGAAACAATTGGCAATTATGGATGACTTGCAAGCAAATATACAATGATTTATTTTTGTCCGAAATAACAATCGTTACAAAAAGAAAGAAAGACCGTAGAATTGAAGGTTCAAACTTCAAAGGTGTTTCTAGTTCCTATTAATCTAGACCTGTCCGTCAAGTAAGCTAAGCAGAAGAACACATTTTTTAATTTGGGTTTTAGTGCCTGAATTTTAATTCCTTGGTTTTATATCTCTGAACTTTCAAAAACCCGTAACAGTAGTCTCTGTCGTTACTTTGGTCCGTTAAACCCGTGACGTGTCAATTACCTAGCATGCCATGTGTATCTAGCATGTCACGTGTTAATTGTCTAGCATGCACGTCACAGGTTTAACGGACCAAAGTAACGACAGGGACTACTGTTACGAGTTTTTGAAAGTTCAGGGATATAAAATAAAAAAAATTAAAATTCAGGGATTAAAACTCAAATTGACCAAAAGTTCATGGACTAATAACATTTTTTTCCCTTGAAATGATGACTACGATTACACCTTTGGAATGTAATATGTATCAACAATTTGTGCACTCTTACTAGAATGGAGTAGTTGGACTTGGATCTGATACATATGCCTCAAGTTAAAGATTTTGTGACGAGCAAAATGTATTTCTTTCTAATTTTTTTATTATTTTATTTTGTTGACTATTATTAGCTCAACTCTGGGCCAACGATTGACTCAAAAAAGAAAAAAAAACTAATGTTTAAAGGGTTAGGGTGTTAGACCATTATTCGAACTATGGCTTTTTTAATTTCATAAATTAAAAGCAATTTACCAAGCCGTATATCCATGCTTCTAATTAAAGACAATGGAATTTGAAAATTGATACTTGTTAGGATTTAATTTTTTTTAAGTATTGAGTCCACATTTGTTCTCTCAATTTTTTTTTAAACATATGGTATTCTTCTATTTTAAAAATTAAATTATCTTCCACTTAAAATTTTCAAAATCACACTTTCTACTCATCATTTTCATAAATTAAATTGATTAAATCATTTTAAACCTTCTTAAATTCAAAACTCATCAATCATGATATCAAATTTCACCTAAAATAAAAAACAATGTCAAAATTTGTCTTCTTTAAATCCTAACCTCACATCTTATGAAATACTTCAAATTTTATCAAATTTATATTAAATTATTTACTTTTGAACTTTTAAAATGATTTCATATCAAATATATATAAACTCCCAAATATATGTGTAGAAAATAAGAGTTTAAGGGATTTCATGTATTGATACTATCTGCAATGGATTGGAATACCTCTCATATTCCCTTTAATTATTCTTTTACTTATAAAAAATGATCATATTTACTTAATTTTGAAAAAAGATTGACTAGATAGACTAAAAAAACTTGAAAAATAATCAAAATTGTGAATAATCTAAACTAGAGAGACCAAAAATGTAATTAAATACTTTTTAATTTCTATAAACATTGTATGTGTTTACAATTTTTCAGTAATTTCAAACTCGTGTAAGAACTCAAGTAGTTTTACATTGATGTATTTTAATACAAATTAATATAACAAGTTAATATACATCGTTTATTATCTTTTAATTAAGTAAATACAAGTATATTATCAACTCTCTATATTTTAATTTTGAAACTTTTATTTTAGTGGGTGAGGATGAGACACTCACTTTCTCTAATCTTTCAAGTTTCAACTAAAATGCCATACTTTTTGTATTTTCTCATTATTTGTTAAAGTGTGTCTTTGACATGTCTCCCTTACAAATATTTTTAAACATTCCCTTAAATTTCTCTCATTTTCTTAAAAAAATTGATATTTTAAAATCTAAATATTTATCATTCCAATCCATAACCTTTTTTTTTCTATTTCCAAATCTTAATCTTACTTAGTAAATTTAAACTATATAAAAGAATAATATGATATATATATATATATATATACACTTCTAAAATTATATATTTGGTTGAATAGTAAAGTTATAATGATTTTCTATTTAACCATATGTATCCTCCACGGGAGTCAATTATGCTCGAGCCGAGAATATCCACATCATGGTGGGGCTAGCTCCCTAATGGAGATTTTTTCCATCTACAAGACTCGAACCTGAGACATTGCTTAAGGGGAATCAAACATGTACCTTTTGAACTAACCCCCGTTGGTTAGTAAGGTTATAATGATTGATTTTTAGTAATTAATAATTAAAATTCAAAACAACCATTTTATTTTTTTATAAGCCAGGGGTGATATCCTCCACGGGAAACAATTCAGTTCGAATCGAGAATATCAACATCTTGGTGGGGATTTTTTTCATACGCAAAACTCGAACCTAATACTTTGCTAAAGAAAAATTAAGCATGTATTACTTGAACCGACTACATTGGTAAAACAATATCCTTTGATATATACATTCAAATTAAATTCTTAATTCAAACTAATTATTTCTTAAAATTTACATATCAAATTTAAATTTTATATTTCAAATCCAGCATGTACTTTATTTATATATATATATATATATCTTATTAATATATAAAGATACGAATTATATGAAATAGATATATTTTTCATGCATTGAATGAGAAAAAATACTACTTTTTAAACTAAAAACTATAGTCAAGAGTCAAAACTCAAGATTAAGACTAAGAGTAAGTTTTGTTTATGCTTAAAAAAACATTTTTAAATTATTTAAAAAATATTTTTACTTTAGAGATTATTGTATAATCAAAAGTAAAATTTCATTTGGTCACAATCATAAAAAAACATATTTGCTTGCGAAAATAAAAGTTTCCGCATTTTTAAAAACTTTTCTCTCTCTTCTACCACAATTGTTTTTTTCCATAAGCAACTCTTAGTTGCTTCTTACAAAAAAAACAAAAAATTGATTATTTTCTGATTCAACTTATTGGAAAAAATTTAACCAAATGTCTTAAAAAATTTTATAAATGATTTTTTTTAAAAAGAATCTTTTGAATTTTTTTTTTGTAACATTAAAATTTAGGGTGAGGGGATGATACCTCAATTCAAGGCAAGAAAAGTCTCCGGGCTCTTTGAGCACTTACAGAAGTACTTACATTTTATTTCACTCCCAAAAAAATGAGTGAGGGTTCCAACCTGCGACCTGTTAGGTACGAGACCCAAATAGCTCAAATTATATGATTTTTATTTTTTTTAAGCATGGTTGTGTGCGCTCATGAATACACGTGCGTGTTTGTCTTCATTCTATCTTGTTGCAGTCGGATCTTCATATCAATTCAATTTTTATTGGCATCCAAGTTTATGTTCAAAGAGTTTTTTTTTTTTTGTCAAACAACAAAAAAATTTATTAAAGAATAATAGGTATACGTTTGAACTGCATTTATCTACTCTAAAATGTAGGAATACACTTAACATGATAGAGTGCAAAGATAATAATTGATTGAAAAATCAGTGGTAAAAATTGTAATAAAATATATCTATCTTTATAATTAACCATGGAGTTTTTAAAATCTTAATCATTGATTTTTCTTAATCAACAATTATCACTTCACATTATTCCTAAAAGTCCATCTCACAATTTAGGGGAGTGGAATATTTCTATTTCAACCTATTATATAACTAATATATTAATCCGTAGAATACGCGATATATAAAAGTGCACTTTTATTTAATTAAATTAAGTTTACAATAACTTAATATATTTAAATAATTTTAGATAATTATTCAATTTTAAATCATAATAGTAAAATATATTTTACTATTGAAATATAATTTACATTATTATTTGATAATAAGATATAATTAAATAAATTAAAATCATAATAATAAAAATAAAGTTTTATATTAAAAATAAGTATTTCAGAATAGAAAATGATAAGATAAAATTTTGATTTTTGAATATGAAAAAATTTTAAATCTTACGATTAACATTTATTAGCATTAAAAAATTTAAGGGTAAAATATGTTTTTTGTCCCTGTAAAATTAGCGAGTTTTGCATTTGGTCCCTGTAAATTTTTTCGTTTGTTTTTCGTCCTTCCAAATTTTTATTTTTTGCAATTAGTCCCTCCTTTCAAATGACGTGTGCCCGGAGTTGACATGACACATTTTCTCTTTCCTAGGTGTCTGTTTGTATATTTCTGGCGGTTTTAGACCGTCCTTCCAGAAAACCTTCTCAATTCTCCCTCATCTTCCTCTCCCCATTCCCGTCTCTCTCTCTACCTCCTTCTACCTCTAACACTATCTCTCTTGAAGGGAAACTTCACATGTCTAGGCACTTTATGTTCTGTTCCTGACTTCTCAGGCCCATATAATTCTAAGGAAGCTCTAATCATAGATTATAGATCCCATTTTCCGATCGGTAATCTTTCTTCCTTGTGTATTTTGTTACTTGCCCAAATTTGCACCTGTGATAACGCAATTATAGAGTTTATTTCGAAATTCAATTAACAATAAAAAGAGAGCATAAAGCATAGGCAAATGACAAATGGGCACTTACAATTGGAGCATCAGCCACAGAGTAGCCACATGGGTTGACTATCAATATAACCCCACTAACATCAGAAATGTTACCAAGGACATTTCCAAATTCAACAGAGGTGGTACTAGATGGAGCTTTCCAATATGATAGTCGTGAATCAGAATTAAATGGAGCAAGCAATGACAAAAATGGAGCAGAATTGGCGCTTGGGTTTTCAACGCGAGAAGCATAATCCCTTTCAATAAACTTGGCGTGCCATGCTGGTGTGCTTTGGCTGCATTACTTGAGAGAAGGGTGTAACGGAATTGGCGCTTGGGTTTTCAATTCCGTTTTGAATGTTATTATTCTTTTGCAGATGTTGAAGTCCTATGTGAAAAAGTACTGGCAAAGGCAAAGGAAGGTTAAAGGTAATAAATAATGGTTGCTTTTCTTTGAAGAGAGAGAGACAATGTTAGAGGTTAAAAAGAAAGAATGAAGAGAGAGACAGTGTTAGAGGTAGAAGGAGGTAGAGAGAGAGACACAGGGATGGGAAGGGGAAGAGGAAGAGGGAGAGGAAGAGGAAGAAGAAAGGGAGAATTGAGAAGGTTTTTCTGGCGGTTTTAGACCGCCAGAAATATATAACCAGCAAAGAGAAAATGTGTCACGTCAGCCCTGGCACACGCCATTTGAAGGGAGGGATTAATTGCAAAAAATAAAATAAAATTGAGAGGACGAAAAACAAACGAAAAATTTTACAGGGACCAAAAACATATTTTACTCAAAATTAAAATAGAAAGAGAGAAAATACTATTATTAAAGATTGAGAGGGAAAATCTCACTCTCACAAGTAGTGTGTGAAATTAATCGTCATATGAGAGGAGAGAATGTTAATAATCATTGGGAGGCGGAGTAGGGTGAGTGAGTGTCTTATTGATAAATACAATTTTTACTCATTAATCTTCTTTCAACTTTAACCTTTTAAGGTTAAATATTTTGCCAGTTTAGGTTTATAATGGGCTTAGTTGCATTTTTTAGTATAAATAGAAAATTACATTATTTCGATATTTCAAGAACAACTTGAGTTCTAGACATCTAAAAGTTATAAATTTTATATTGTAGGAAAGCTAGAAGAAAGCCCTATAACTTTTTTTGTTTTCTTTTTGGACGAGATATAACTTTTTTGTTGAATCCAAAAGTTGAATCCAGCGTATGGTGGGTCGAAATGGGCTTGGAAGTCAAAACAATCATCTTTTCATGAGAACCTGAACAACACTCAACGATCGGGCTATAATTTGGGCTACATAAATCCTTTTGGGCTGAAACCAACATGCAACGACCAAATTCCTAAATTCAAGAATAATGTTTGTTGGAAGCATATTCCTGAATTTCTGAAATTATTTCACGCATTATGAATATCGGAATCAACACATAATAACTTAGGCAATCCAACAGTTATTTAAGCTTAATATAAATACATTCATCCAGTCAATAAGTATGCCAACAGTGGCTCAATACAAAAGAATCAATTTCTATAGGCACGATGGGATACCCTTGTACATGTGTCATGGAATAACTAAGGACATCCACCTAGGCATCACATGTACCAAGATATCCCGTCAAAAGAATACAAGAGTAATGCCTATACAAAAGAAGTTTGAATACATCAAGTAAAAGAGATAAAAAAGACCCAAAAGAAGCCCTGCATACTCCAGTCAAGCTCCAGGATGAGAACCCTGCACACCTAAAGAATCCACAAAGCGTGTGGTGAGAATAAAGCCCCAGTGAACGTGGTCATGCAAGCAGTGTAGGTGTACAAGTAAATGAAATGCACAACGGAAATATATATACATGCATAAACATCAATCGTTAGAATTATCATCAACTTCATAATTATTGACAAACATAAGCCTTTTGGTGTTTTACCCATCACCATGAGGTCTTTTCTCTTATAACCTCTAGTCAGAACTAAGCTCAATCTGTACCAAGAACGTCTTCCCTGTATCATTTTCTTCCCATCTTAATTAACAATCAAGGGTTCTTTTTACTCTTACATAGTTCCTCAAGGATCAAGAGCCCAAAATCCCTCTTATACCAAGGCATGTATAATTGTTCATAATGTAAGATTCATTCAACACTTATCTACACATTCTTACCATGCATCATGTACTTTCAAGAATGCCCAATCAAGCATACAAATCCATAAAGCCCTAATGTCAATGACTAGGGGTTTGTACCCTTTAATATTTCTCAACAAATACCATACATTTCTAACCTTTAAACATTCAAAGGAAGCATGCACATTCCAAGAATCAAGAAAGGGAAGAGAGATTAGGGTTCATACAGGGAGATCACACAATATGGAGTGAGCGGGTGAACCACACTCACCTCAAATGACGCCCAAAGAAGAGATTGATGAAGGTGAAAGGGGTAGGAGACTTGTGGTGGATGATTCTTCTTCTTTCTCCTCAAAGGGATGGTCAAATCATCTCTTCCTCTCTTTAACCTCTCTCTAGGATGACGAAGCAACAATTAATGACCCTCATAAATGACCTAGGTTGGGTTTTAAGAAAACTGACTCGCGCATTCTCGCTCAAGCGAGGATTTCTCGCTTGAGCGAGAATACTAAAGGGGTTCTGCTTTTGGGTTCTCGCTCAAGCGAAGGGCTCCTCGCTTGAGCAAGAATGCTCCAGAAAGCGGATGCTTTTTAGATGATTCTCGCTCAAGCGAGACTCTTCTCGCTTGAGTGGAAATCTTCCAGAGAGCACCCTAATAGCAGGACATTCTCACTCACGCGAAAAAATCAGAAGCTGATTTTCCCAAGTTTGTTGATATTGTCGCTTAAGCGAGGCTATTCTCGCTTGAGTGAGAATGCTATAGAATGGAATCCTGAATTTCCATCCCAAGCCTTCTCCAATACTTTTTACCCTCTTTTCTTAGTTCCTTTTTATAAAAACACCTTTCTAATCCTAATTGGCTTATAAAATTGGTTATGAACTTTGGAATGTTACAATTCTACCCCCTTAAATTATTTTTGTCCTCGAAATTGGTTATTACAGTCTTAGTTACCTCAATCAAACAATTTCGGATGAGTGGTGCGTACTTCCTCCTCTTTCTCCCATGTAGCCTCCTCAAGTGTTTACCCCTCCCAAATCAACTTCATAAATAGAATGGCCTTATTCCTCAGGATTTTGATCCGATCAATGATCTGTGCATGCCTTGTGGGAATTGAAAGGTCGTCCCTCAATTGTACTGATTCAGATTCTAAGATGTGTGAAGGGTCATGGATATACCTTCGGAGTTGAGACACGTGGAACACGTGATGGATATTGGATAGGTGGGGAGGCGAGGCAATTTTTTAGGCTAAGGGACCAATCCGTTGAAGGATTTGGAAGAGACCAATGAACCTTAGGTTGAGTTTCTTGGCCTTAATGGCCCTCCCAATGCTTGTGACAGGAGAAACTTTAACAAAAACATGTTCCCCCTCCTCAAACTCTAGGTCTTTCCTTCTTCTATCAGCATAACTCTTTTGTCGACTTTGGGTCATCCCTAACTTCTCTCTAATTCTCATAATCCTCTCAGTGGTCTCCTGGACCAACTCCGAACCTAACAAGTGCCCCTCTCCCACCTCACACCAACAAAGTGGGGACCTACACTTCCTACCACACAGAGCCTCATAGGGTGTCATGCCTATACTGCTAAGGAAACTGTTGTTATAGGCAAACTCTATGAGAGGTAGGTACCTATCCCAATTACCCTTCTCCTCTAATTAAGACATGGGCCCTAAGCATATCCTCTAGAGTCTGGATGGTCCTCTCAGACTGTCCATCAATCTGAGGATGGTAAGCAGTACTAGACTTCAATTTAGTATCAAAGGCTAAATGTAACACATTCCAAAACCTAAAGGTTAACCTAGGGTCTCTATTTGAGACAATGCTATATGGTACCCGTGGAGTCTGACGATCTCCTTGATGTACAGGTCTGCTAACTTACTCAAAGGGTAGGTGACCCTGATTGGCAAGAAGTGGGCCGACTTAGTCAGTCGGTCCATAATGACCCAAATGACATCAAATCCTGTCCGGTTTCTAGGTAGCCCCATGACAAAGTCAATGGCGATTCCCTCCCATTTCCACTCGGGAATCTCCAGAGGCTTAAGTGTACCTGGGGGCTTCTAGTGCTAAATTTTAACTTGTTGACAGATCAAACATTTAGATACAAATTCGGTTATTTCTCTCTTCATGCCTGCCCACCAAAACATCCTCTTAAAGTCTTGATACATCTTGGTAGCACCAGGATGTATCGTAAACTTGCTCCCGTGGGCTTCCTCTAGAATATGTTGTCGCGGACTACCCCCTTAGGGACACAAACTCTCCGTTGGAAGAGAATCATTCCATCCTCTAACTCAGAAAACCCTATTTGCCCCTTTCTATCATGGAGTTCTACATCTAAGTTCTGGGTTTCTCTAATCTAGGTCCTCAGCTCGCTAGCAATCTCTATCTTATGCAACCTCAGACTGTTAGTCCCAAAGCTCACATCTAAGCTCAAGTCCCTAAACTCCTTCGCCAGTTCTAACTCATGCACCATCATCAATGATGCATGCAGGGATTTCCTACTCAGGGCGTCAGCCACCACATTGGCCTTGTCAGGATGGTACCTAAGCTCAAAGTCATAATCCTTCAAGAACTCCATCCACGTTCTCTGCCTCATGTTCAACTCCTTCTGGTCAAAGAGGTATTTGAGACTTCTGTGGTCACTAAATACCTCAAATCTCACCCCGTAAAGGCAATGCCTCCAAATCTTAAGGGCAAAAACCACAGCGGCCAGTTCTAAATCCTAAGTAGGATTGTTCTCCTCATGAGGTATAAGCTGTCGTGTGGCATAAGCTACCATATGCCTCTCCTGCATCTAAACACAACCCAATCCCTTCTCTGAAACGTCACTATACACCTCAAATGTCTTGGATGGATCCAGTTACACCAGTACCAAAGCAGTGGTCAACCTCTCTTTGAGTTCCAGGAAACTCTTCTCGCACTTCTCATCCCACACAAAAGCTTGTCCTTTGCGGGTCAACCGTGTGAGGGTGAGACTAACTAGGAGAATCCTTTACTGAACCGCCTGTAGTATCCTACAAGTCCTAGGAAACTCCTAATCTCAGTTATGATTCTTGCTCAAGCGAGACCCTTATGAGCGAAAATCTTCCGGAGAGCACCCTAACTACAGGACATTCTCGCTCAAGTGAAAATATCAGAAGCTTATTTTCCCAATTTTGTTGGATTAAAGGTTTTCATTTAGTTATTTATTTCAATTGGGTTTTGACGATAAAATTGATTTGGATTTAACAAAATATTTGGTGGTTATTTAATCTATTAATCTTAATCAATTGAATTTCGGGAGTTATTTAAGTAGAGAATCTGAGGATCTTTGTAGGGGTTCTATATGATCCTAACTTGATAAAAATTAGTCCTCTTTATGCTTGCTTTTAATAATCACATCAATGATTAACCATAAAAATAGTCTCTAATTTCCTTATATTATTGAATTGATTCAACATTTACTATTTGTTTTGATATTTGTTTTCTTCACTTTATTGCAATTAAAACCAAACCTTCCTAAGAAGAATTAAATTGAGTGGATCTCCAAGTTTTAATTCGGTTTATACCCTTCCACACTACAAACAATTCACACATTGGTTAATTATAATCTTGAACAAAATTGTCATTCACTTTCTAATTCGGGTTTTAAAATTATAATATAGAGAGTTTTTTTTTTTGTTTAACCACAGGTATCCTCCACGGGAGACAATCCTATTCGAGTCGGGAACATCCACATCATGGTGGGACTAACACATCCACATCATGATGGGGCTAACTTATCCAGCGAGAATTTTTTCCATCCATAAGACTCGAACCCGAGACCTTACTTAAGGGAAATCAAGCATGTACCATTTGAACTAACCCCGTTGGTTTATAATAATATAATAATAATATAGAGAGTTGATTTGATGTGTTATGATCAATTTAATTCTTATGTAAATATTTTATATATTAAGGGGGACACATAAGTCAAATTCTTATATAAATATTGAAAGAGAAATGGAGGACTCTAGAATTAAGCCAAAGCAAATTAAATAACAAAATTGAATAAGATCTACAACTTCAAGAAAATCAACATTTTTTTGTTGATGATATTATTCTTGTGAATTGAATCAAATAGTCATAAAATTTTTCGCCTTATATATTCACGATGCTAATTAAAATAAGATAATGTTTGCATTTTGTGGGGAAGACAACATCAAAACCCAACCAAGCATAATAGTAAGACCAAATTAATTTAGAAAAGAATAAATATATATTATTGGAGAATAAATGGACAGATCATGAATATTCTTGAAAAGGTTTACACAAATTAAAACTCAACACAGATGATGGTCCCAAATAACTCATAGAAAAATTATGTTTTTTTTAAATATGTTTTTGTCTCTCTAAAATATATTTAATTTAATATTTGTACTTAAAAAAATTGTTTTCATTCATACAAAATAAGAAATTGTTAAGGTCGGTGTTCAATATCCTTTACATTAAAATCACTAAGATACGCATATTTTAATTTGTAAAGACTATAATAAAAAATAAAATATTTATAAGAACTAAAATTAAAGTGGGTGCATTTTATGGGAATAAAAAATTAATTACAGTGACCAAATTGTCACATTTTTTATTTCATGTGGATAAAAAAAATTTACAATAACGAAAATTAAATCAAGTATATTTTATACGCACAAAAACATATTTAATTTTAACTAAGTAATTCATTACCCTTAATCAATTTATGTAAATACTGACAATATATTATTCATTCTGGTTAATCTATTACTGTGGGCCAATTATTGATTGACATCTCTCCATCTATACCCAAGAAATACGGTGACTGAGAATAGAAATAATAGAATCAATAAAAAACAATTGAGACTATTTAGTAGCAACAAGTGGTGGTGGTTGATCAGAATATGAACACTGAAACAGTGAAACTTTCCCAAAACTGACTTGGAAGAGGTGGTAGGCGCTGGCAAGACAGTGCCGTATGGTGAAGATTCACCAACTTGGACTTTGTGTGTCCATTTTAATGTTGACGCCGAACTAGATTTTGGTAAGATTAAGCGTGATAGGTTTGGTCAAATTTCACAATGCAGGTCGCAGTGTCCCACACATTGAATTTTTCTTCCACGCTCCCGATAATACGCGCGTCATTGTCATGCAAATCTACGTACTTTGTGTCTTTGCCGCATGAATCAACTACTCCTAAACACCAGATAAGTATTTCTCTGTTTATGTATCTTACGTAATTCATGCGTTCAAATATGAAAAACTAAAGAACCACAATTTTAAAATTAATAATACAAAACTATTTATATATAATATGACTTAAATATATTTTTAGTCCATAAAAAATTAGTGAATTTTATGTTTAGTTTCTATAAAAATTTTTACTTAAAATTAGTTCCTCGTTAATTTTCTGTTTCCAAGTTTAGTCGTTACCTTTAATTTGCATTGTTAAGTGATGACTTGACACTGTTACTATACATTGAAGCGTCTATTTAGGCTGACGTGGCTGCCACAGTGGATTTTTCTAAAATGATTTTCCCCCATTTTTTTAATTATTAATTCCAATATTAAATTACGTTAAAATTGGAATTAAGAATTAAAAAAATTGAGGGAAAATAATTTCAGAAAAATCCACCATGGCAGCCACGTCAGCCTAAATAGACACGTCAAAATACTGTAACAGTGTTAGGTCATTGTTGAGAAACTGGCAAGCGTACCAAAATTCCAACAGTATAATAGTAAGTAAGAATATCGTATCCATAGGGAACGATTCAATTTATAAAGATCAGTGGTCACAACTATCAAGTAGAGAATATGGTTGTTGATTATTGAGAATTGCAAAAGTAAATAAAAATAGAAAATAAATTGAGATAGGTAGAGCAAGTTACTTGGACTAGGATTGAACTTCATCTATCGCACCCTTTCGTATGTGAAACCCAATAATATTTATTATTATGTAATTATGATACCTTAACCAAACTAAGTTATTCCAAGTAGGTTCCCGGATCGCGAAATACTCAGAAATAATTCATGCGGGTTCTCCCAGTGACAAATTACCCCGGCTTTAAAGATCCGTTTTCGGTTTGTTAACACTATCAATTCGCCCTAATTCCTCAGCACCTACTATGAGTATTCTTACCAATCAGAATTCAAGTTTCCTATTCCTAGGCTCCCCCAAACTCGCTATTGATTTTATAAAACCATTTTCCAATGCGCCCCATAAAATCAACCTATAACTCCGGCACAATGGCGGAAGCTAAGCATTACGCACAGAATAAAAATACCGATATCATAAAAACAGGGATTCATAGATATTAAAGAGAATTCACATACAATCGGGGATTGAATCGATTACATTCAATCCTATTGCTTGGAGAGTTTAGCTCGGAGAAACTGTCACACTTTTCTCCAGCCCTAGCTCTGCTCCACCGTCTCTCTCTCCAAAAAGCTCCTCACTTGATCTATGCAAAAGGTTTTTTAAGTAGAAGTTGGAAAGCCATTTGAAATCTAGAAGGAATCTGATTTGAAATCCTTTGAAAAATTGATTCCGTATTCCTGCGCTTCAACCTGCGCTCAGCGCAGATGAAGCACAGGAAACAGAGAGCTAATTAAATGTTGCGCTTGCGCTCAGTGCAGGTGGAGCGTATTTCTCGTTCCAGCTTTCCTGATTTCCTCCTTTTTCAACTTGATCTCTTCCTGATCTTATTTTTGTTTGTTTTGCTTTCCTTATTTCCTTCTTTTTTAGTTTGATCTTGTGCTGATTTGATCTTCAAATTCAAATTGAGAATTTTATCTTCAGAATCCTTGTTTAAATGACTGCGGATTTTATCTTGATCTGCTGCCATTTAGAATCTCTGCAGATTTTCTCTTCAAATAGATGCTATCTTGTTTCTCCATTTAAAACTTTCCCTTTTATCTGCAAAATCAACAGATTTTTTTATCAAAATAGCATCAAATTCAAATCAAATAATCACAAAATATGCATTTATTACTAAAAAGAGGTAATTTGGGGGAATAAATTTACTATTTTACCCTTGATAAGTGTTGTAATTATACAAGAATTTATCATATATTTTGCACTTATCAGTCACCACTTAACTGTGCAAATTAACAGCAAGGATTAAACTTGAAAATGAAAAATTAATGAGAGACTAAACTTAGGTGAAAAATTTTATAGAGACTAAACACAAAATTCGCTAATTTTTTAGGGATTAAAACATTTAAGCCTATATAATATATATGTAGACTCACAAATGGCCCGTTAACATTTTTTAGAAACCTTTATTTTTAAGTTCTTTTAAATTATTATTTTATTTTACTTCATATATATAATAACTTCTATTATTGTTCGTGTCTGTTTGATTTACAATTAAGAACACTCAGAATCAATTCTGTGTAATTAATTTTAAATCATTTTTGTTTAATCGTAAATTGCACATAATTCCCTGCCATTTATTCTATAAATTTATTAAAATCAATTTTATCTAATTGTAAGGGGGTACTTCACCGAATAGAGCGATAGGTCAAGTATGGGACATTCGGTAAACAATCCCTTAGCTCAAGTCCTCGGAGATTCCCAACTGGGAGCGGAGAAAGCTGAGGCGGAGATGGGGCCGCTTTGGAAGCATCAACAAGAAAAAGTTTTTTAACATTTCAGATTTTTATTTTATTTTACTATATTTATTTTCTAAATTTTTAAACGAATATATATTAATATTGTTGAAAAAAACGAATATCAATTAAATGTATTTATACTTAGTTATTTATAAAAATACATAATTCATTACATTACACATAGAGAAAAAAATATACATTATTTTTTTTTGGTGAAAAGGAAAATAATATTACATTATACTTAGTAATTTATAAATACATACAGGACGATTCTACCGTGGACCAGATTTTATTTGGTCTACCTAGTCCAACTTTCATTTTTACCTTACAAAAGGTGAATGAATAATTTTATTTTTATTAAATAATCTTTATATGACTATTTGAGTTTAATTTAAGAGAAAATATGAATTTACAATACAATCTATGTTAATTTCGTTGAGGATATATCAATTTAAAGTTAAAGGGTAAAATTTTATATTACACGGTAATATCGAATTGAGTTTTTTATTATTTTCAAGTGATATTTCATAAAATCAATTTGAAACTATTTTAATATCAATCATTAATAAAAATGGGCATTGAATTTGGTGATTAGGGATTTAAATTACTATATTTTTACATTTTGGACCATGTGAACCATGGTCCACCATAGATAGACCCATACATTAATCTAATGACCTTTAAATACTATTTCTATGTACTTATTTAAAAATTTTTGCGATGCTTTAGGTAGCATATGATAGATAGGTTAGGACGATATAGATAGATAGATAGATAGATAGATAGATAGGTACTCTATTTTATGTTTAGTGTATTTTAATAATAAACCGAACATAATATATTATTAGAAAAATGATACACTTCGTTTTCTGAAAAAGTGTTGAATAAAAAAAACACATAATAGAACATCATCTCAATATTAATTTTTTATCTGCAAAAATTACCACTTTTTCTCCTAACCTCTCTCTTGAAATTGTAAGAACCTCTGTCACTACTGCCACCTGGCATCCTACATTATTGTTGCCATTAGCATCACCACTTAACATCCTTAATTGTCGTCGCCGCCCACCAATTACACCCTTAACTACTACCGTTGTCGTCCGACACCATCCATTATGGCCATCACTGCATGACACTTACCATCACTAACCAAACCCTCCATCACCCCACCACCACTATTTCTCTTCACTCTCGATCACCACCCCACCACCATATGCCCAACAAGTCAACAACCTATACCGCTGCCCACCACCCAACACATCCCTTACTACTTAATACCTTCCAATACCCTCACCACATTCTAGCACTCTCCATCACTACCGCCATTACCGCCACTATCACTACTTGACACCCTCAATCCCTGCCACTGCTATCAACCACCCTCAATTATTGTTACTATCATTTGACAACTCTACCACCGCGTCTAACACCCCATGTTTAATTTTTTTCAATATTAAATGTGAGAAAGATATATAGATATATATAAAAGTAATTGAACACAAATAATCATATTTTGTCCTATAGTTATTAAACATAACACACAAGACATTATTTATCCTATTACGTAATATTCTTTTCTTTTCTATTTTATTTTATTTTATTCTGTTCATTTATCAAATAATACCTTAATCTCATTCTTGTACATTTTAATTAATGAAAAATTATTCAAAATTTGTATTTAAATAAATGATTATATATATATATAAATATTCTCACCCGAAAATATGAAATTATTATTTTTTATATTGAATTGGGCTAAAATCTCAAGAAAACAAAACTACAACCTATTTCTTTCAAAATATTTAATACTATTACTCCCCCCGTTCCATTTTATAAGGTACCTCTAACCGAATTACACAGACCAAGGAAAGTAGTTTAAGTGGTTAATTTTATTGGTTTCATAAAAAAATAATATAACATTTCATTTTTACCCCTATTTAATACTATTAGTATACTCTCTCACTAAATAATTGAGATTAAATTCTGCACTAAATATAGTACTAATTCCCACTATCAATTATGTTGGAACATCCAAATTTTTAATTCTCTCGGTTCCCCAATTCCCACTAATCTCATCTGCAATTCAAGTTCCACTAATCTCATTTGCAATTCAAACAGAAAATGGAAAAGTTAAGAAACGATTTCATAAACGTATAAACGTAAAATGTGGGAGCATCATATTTTAACTAAAAAATTTAAAATTTAAATGAAAATAATAGAAATCATGAAAAAGTTAAAAAAGATTTCATAAACCGAAATTGAGGGTTAATTGGAAAATTCTAAATTCAAATGAAAAATTGGTCCTCTCCAAATTAAGATTAACAACCAGAGATTTCGTAATTTTAATCTTTTTAAGAGATGTAAAATCTCACATTACAATTACATTGTGTAACCTGTTAAAGTAGCCTTTGCAATCAAAAGAGTGAAAATGTCAATTGACATAGATTTAAACATCACTCCACCACATTCATACATAGATGAGGAAAGCAACCAAGGGAAATTTGACTTGAACAAAGAACCATGGTCAGATGTCGTTCCAACAGAAAGAGAAGTAAATTGTGTGGATAATAACGAAATAGAGCATAACAATGAAGCAGAGCCAATAGAGGAACAGAGCGAAACAAAAACATGGTCGGATGGTGTTCCAACAAGAGAACCAAACTTTGAGGACAATAACGAAATGGATGACATAGAATCAAATTTGAATTTTGATGATACAAACTCAGAGAATGACACTGGAATGGAATCAGAATCAAACATTGACGATACTTATTTTCTACACATTCTTCATTTTCCTTCACTCTTTTATCTTTATTTTAAAGAATTTTAATTAACTTTTGTATCAATCATATGTTTAACACAGGGCATATAAGTGAAGGTAACTGTAGCCACCGTAAGTTTCTCAATAATAAACAACGCATGGACATATCTCGTATTTTGCTGCAGTCTATGTATGATTGGAAATTGAAAAAAAAAAGGTACAACAAAAATGGTGGCTTCATTATACTCTGTTTCAAGAAGGGAAGTTCAACGCATTTGGCAACAAACAAGGCAAGAAGGAGATGTATCTCATAAAAATACAAAGAATTATGGACTCAAGCAAGTGGAGTTCGACCATGCTCGCTTTCATGAGGTTCCATTATCGAAGCGAACTTCATTTCGATCTCTAGCATGTGCAATGAACATAAACAAGACATCACTCATTAGACTAAAAAAGGATGGAGCCATACGACGTCATTCAAATGCCATTAAGCCATTTTTGAAAGAAGGAAACAAAGTGGCTCGAATGAAGTTTTGTCTGTCAATGCTTGAAAGGGATAGCATACCACATGATCCAATCTTCAAATATATGCATAACATTATTCATATTGACGAGAAATGGTTCTACATGACAAAGAAGTCCGTCAACTATTACTTGTTACCAAATGAAGAGGAGCCATTGCAGACTTGTAAAAGCAAGAATTTTATCGGCAAGGTAATGTTTTTAGTTGCTATTACTCGTCCAAGGTTTGATGTAGAAGGGAATGAACTTTTCTTGGGAAAAATTGGTGTATTCCCCTTTGTGACTTATGAGGCAGCAAAACGCAATAATGTTAACAGAGTTGCAGGGACACTAGAAACAAAACTTATAACTTCAATTAATGAGAGAGGTGAATAGGAAGTTTCTTATTGAAAAAGTTGTACCAGCCATCAAAGCAAAATGGCCAAGAGATGAGTTACATGATGTAATTTACATTCAACACGACAATGCAAGAAGTCACATTAATGAAAATGATGTTGACTTTAATCAAGTGGCTACAGAAGATGGATTCAACATTCATTTAATGTGTCAACCTACTAATTCTCCAGATCTAAATGTGTTGGACCTTGGCTTTTTCAGTGCCTTTCAATCATTACAATACAAAGAAGCACCTAAGACAGTTGATGACCATGTTGGTGCTGTGGTTAAAGCATTTGAAGATTTTCCATCTTCTAAATGTAACAAAATTTTCTTAACTCTACAATCATGCATGGTAGAAATCATGAAAGGAAAAGGTTGCAATAATTACAAAGTTCCTCATATTAAAAAAGCAGTGATGGAAATGGAAGGACGATTGCCTACTCAGCTGAAATGTGATTCTTCATTACTGCAAGAAGCCATTGACTACTTGAGAGACACTCATTGCTCAAGTCCATTTTGAAGGAACTTTTTTCTGCTGCAAGCCATTGACTACTTGAGAGACACTCATGGCTCAAGCCATTGACTATTTGGTTCAATATTTTTTCTGCTGCAACTCTAAAGAAATAGGAGTAAGTTATAAGGATGAGAATTTTCAAATTGATTCATGATGAGGGGTATGTCTCCTGCACTGTTACAGTTTTTTAGCCTATTTGATTCAATTGGTTAGTAGTGGTTTTATTTTGCTACAAGTTTTCTATTATGTCAGAAGGCTATTTTGTTCTCCAAGCAACGTCTACCCCTATATATGGAAGTTTAATCAAGATATTGAATTAGATGAATGTTGTGAGTTGTGAATTCAAATGTAAGAATAACCTTGTATTTATCTATGACCATAATTTACAATTTACATAGTTCTTGTCTATTCTTTTACTTAATGTTTGCATCTTTTAGGCAAATTACCTGTTGATACACCACAACTGAGGAGGCATGCCTTGTTGGGAGGAAGTGCAGTATAAATTTTGGTTAAATTGGCAATGTCAATGTCTAAAGTGGCATAATGCAGATAATAAAAGAATAGATTGGCATAATGCCTAAGGAGGCATGCCTTGTTGGGAGGAAGTGTAATATAAATTTTGGTTAAATTGGAAATGCCAATGCTTAAAGTGGCAGAATGCAGATAATAAAAGAATAGATTGGCAAAATGCCTAAGGAGGCATGCCTTGTTGGGAGGAAGTACAATATAAATTTTGGTTAAATTGACAATGTCAATGCCTAAAGTGGCAGAATGCAGATAATTAAAGAATAGATTGGCAGAATGCCTAAGGAAGCATGCCTTGTTGGGAGGAAGTACAGTATAAAAACAATCAAAGCAAAAAAAGTGTGACGATAAAAATTTGGTAAGACTTGACTCATCTAAAGTGAGTGATTCACTTAAAAAAAAAAAGCATGACATCTCAATTATTCAGGAGATAATCAAGAGAGGACATTTTAAATCTAACATTCTAACTAACTTTCTATTTTCTTTATGCTAACAACAATTGTCAAAAGAGAGTAATACTACTGACATACTCTTTTGAGAACTTTTTTTTTGTACATTGACATGGTTATTATGCTATCTTAATAATGTAATCCCCCTTTTTCTAATGTGCTTGTTGTCAAAAACAATAACAATAATTTGTCTTTTAGCATCCTATAAAGTGGCCAGTATGTACTTGGAAGGATCATCCGGATCCTATGCTTGTTTAGTGTCATTGCAACTTCAGCAAAGATACTTAGTAGCTTTGGTTGTTTTTATATTATATTCAGTTGCACAAGGATATACTTTAAAAAATGTAATTTTTTTTATCCATAATGAAAGTGAAGAGATTATAGAATTTAAAGACTGCAGACCTGCACGTAAATCCTATTCCTCGGGCGCAACTGAATCACAATCTCTTAGAATAAAAAATAAGTGTGGCCCCATTGAAGTGTTCAAGGAATAACTAATTTTCATTATTAAAGCTGAATATTTTAGAATCACACTACCCTTTCCAATTTCCCATTGCAGTTTCCACTATCTTTTTACAATAATCGCTTTTACAACAATCACTGTATCATTCTCTTAATAAAATCTAGGAAGAAATATTTTCAACATTCTCCAGATAACTTTTTTCACTTCCATATTCTCATGGTTGTCATCTTCATCATCTTCAACAGGGAACTTGTTGAGATCAAAGTCAGCATCTTCATTGTTCTGTGACACGGCTGTAGGAGTTTTGGCATTTCGGTCTTCATATTCTACAGATTGCACTTCTTCATCATTTGGAATTTTATTTAAATCAACACTTGGGATTTCTTCAAGACCTTCATATGAATCTTCAACTATTTCTATCTCCACTGATGGTAAAAAGACTCAACGTTGCAGAACAAGAATGAAAAATTTAAAGGCATATACATATATAAGTGATAATAATATTAACAAATCGTTGAAAAGTGGCAAACTGAAAAAGGTTTATAGAGAGAATACATCATCTCAAATAAATGGATATGCATGGAAGAGTACAAATGTTTAACTCTCTCTTGGTCATATGTGTAACAATATTAAATGATGGAAGAATTTAATAAGGGTAATTCAGGAAAAAAATTAAATGCTTCATAGAGATTATTAAGTGCCTTATAAAAAAGACCGCTAATATCTTCTAAATGGTGCCTTATAAAAAGGACCGGAGGGAGTATTAATTATTAAATCAATCATAGAATTATCTTGATACTAAGTAATTAATATTGAGCTATTAAAATCATATATAAAAACAATTGACTAAAAACAATTTTTTTCTAATTTGGTTGGGGTAATTTGGGCTACTTCAGTTCATTTAAGTTTTTTTTTGTTCGATTTAGTTAGGTTCTGTTCGGTTTGATCAGGATGAATTTAATTTAATCCAATTTAATTTACTTTAGGTAGTTGCATTTATTATGGTTCAATTCGATTTATCGAATAAGGTTTAATTGAGTTGCACTAGGTTCAACTCGTTTATGTTCATAATTAGGTTTGGTTGGGTTGAATCCAATTCAATTTGATAGATAGTTAGGTCCCTTAAACATCTTGATAGGGGTTCTATCGATCCCTGGCGGTGTATATGGAAAAGACTTTTTTGGTAGAGGCAAAGCCCACTTCGGTGATCTATACGCCTCTAAGGGATTAGTCTCTAGCATCGGCTGAGGGATACCTTTGGTTCACACAAAAAGAACTATTGATTGAGGTTGTACTCAATCAAATAATAGAATTAAAGTGTAGTAGGATTGAATCAACCCCAAGTCGTCTCTCAAAGGAATTCAACAACAATTCAGATAATCAGATTTCAGACAGGAAATTTCAAAACACGAACTTCAGACAGAGTAACTTCATATAGGTCTTCATATGGGTACTTCAGACAGGTAAACTTCATACAGAGTCTTTAGATACCTACTTCAAATAACATACTTCAGATACGGTCTTAAGAATACAGATTTTCAGAACGTAACAGAAACATGGAGATTTTTTTGGTTATTTAGAAACAACAATTCTCAAGTAAGTATGTAAGAGAAAAACGGTGTAAGAAAATAGATTGATTCTCTCGTTCATTCACAATTGGATCTTTCATCAATTAATGTATCGATCTCAATTCTCTAATAGATTCGAATTAACTAATAAAGCATCAATTAATTCATCAATTATCTCGTACAAGAATTAAAGCAAACTTGTATGGAATTCCTAATCCTTTACCTTATAAATTAAGCAAACATAATGTTGTTTAGAATTAAGCAAACTAAACCGGAACTCAAGATGAAAAATAGAACTGAATTATCATCAAGCATTCAATGCAATGTAAGATTCAAAACCTAGAATTCTAAAGGAGAAGGTCAAATGGAACCCGTTGGAGAAAATGAAATACGAATTTGAATTAAAGTAAACCTCAAGATCCAATGTGAAATCACTTAAGAATCAATCACCAAACGTTTAGCCTTCCATGGAGGAAGAACAATATACGAAAATACAGAGAAAAAGAAGAAGAACGTAAAGAGAAGAAGAGGGAAAAGCTAAGAGTCTAAAACTGAAATTTTGTAAAAATGAGAAAAAAAAACTCTCCAATAGAAATGTAACTGCCACTATATATACAACTCATCCTAACCATGAGATTAACTTGATCAAAGTGGCAATTGGGCCTTTATCAACAAGTATTAGGCCCAATACATTAAAGCTACCTATAAAAACTAAGTTGTTTCTCGCGTCAGCTTCAGCATACGAACTTCATAAGTAAACTGCACCTCGTTCCTTCAATGAAATATCCTCATGCAACATATCAAAATGAAGCCTCAATTCTTGGCTTTCCGACGCCACTGGAATCACCTTAATCGACCACCTATAGCTCCAAATACCAACAAAACAATATAAATAGGCCAGTAGGCTTAAAATCCAAAATTAAGAAACAATTGCAATTAAAGCCCAATCAGGTAGATTCCAATCAAAACAATGGAATTAATTACAATTAAAATCCAATAAAACTAAGATTACAGGTGCAAAGAGTGAATAAAAATATGCTCATCAACTATATATTGAGAAAGTATTAATTATTTTTTTCCAATAATATCATTATTTATTGATGTCTTTATTAACTTATTTATTATACAATACATTAGCTAGCCCTTGTGAAACACTTTTAATAAGCGTATTTGAGTAAAATAAAAGTCATTTCAGCATAGGCCCAGTTTAGATATAGAAGAACTTCTAGAAAGGAAAAAAACAAAAGAGTTCAAATTAATTTAACTTCTCCATAAGTTGAAACTGGTTATTTATGGAGAAGTTAAATGGGAGGGCTTTTGGAGAAGGTGGCTACAGAGACTAATTTCAACTTATGGAGAAGTTAAATTCATTTGACCTCTGTGCATCCAAACTGCCCATAGTAGTTAATATATGTAAATGTTTTCTTAAGATATGTGCATTACCTTAAAAATCAAATAATATGAAATGAAGAAATAAAGGGAGTCACAAATATGACAACTTGATGTTAAGTATTAGAATTGGACTAGGCCTAACTCAACCCCAAAAGCTAGCTTGTAGGGTGACGATTGTCCAAGACTTTTATACTTTTAATTGGTCTTATCTCTAGGCAATGTGGGACTCTAACACAACCCCTCATGCCGAGGGTTAGACATTTGGAGCGTGGACAACTTTACGGGTGGCGGCCCAATAACAATAGACCATCTAGGATAGGCTCCGATACCATATTAGATTTGGACTTCATCTAACTCAACTCCAAAAACTAGCTTATAGGGTGAGTATTGCCCAAGACTTATATACTTTTAATCGACCTTATTTCTAAGCAACGTGGGACTCTAACACTAAGGATAACGGATCAAGTTACTCACAAGCTCAAAATTGTCGGAAATATAATTAATACGTATATTTTAGTTTAATAACACCATTAATTATCAAATCTATCTTCTATATATACAGTAAAATTAATTTGAGCAATCTATTAAAAACTATACTTATTAAATATAATGTATAGAATAGTATATGACACATCAAATACAATTACCCTAACATGTATTACTCTGATCTTGAATACAAGCAAGAATTAACTAATTCATGCTAATTAAGAATATTAGTTAGACTCATTAAATTTTCTCAAACTCAAATAAAAAGTGAACAACATTTACCAAACTATTCTTCTTAATAGTTATTGCAAAGTGGATCATTTGAAAGGAAACATAAATTAAATAAGGGTATTGTGGAGATAATAGTATTTATTAGGGTGGTGGTAGTTAGATTTTACTTATATTTGAGATCAACAAAATTGAATTTTGAATTGCTTATATTTGAGACCGGAGTTGTATGATTATTATCATATTATTTTTTTTGCTAAACAAAGAGAATTATATTAAAAGGGAGTAGAAGGAGTACTCCAACCCTTACAAAATTACAAGAATCAAAACTAAATTACAAAAATAACCCAGCCACTATAAAAGCTTCATACAAACCAATAGATCACCGCCTAGGCAGGAGATTAAAATTTGCAGAAATCTCAACAAAACAGAATGCCTTCATCTAGCAAAACAATCTGAAATATGCATAAAGCAGGCAAAAGACAACTAAGACAACACTAATCCAAAGTTAAGTCAAACAAAAGGATGAGAAGACCAAGATGAAAACGGATAACAGAAATTAAGGTCTTTAGCCTTTAACCACTTCCAGGAACGTAACTTTATCAGTTCAAGAATATCAGATGGAGCACAAAAATTATTTGAGAAAGTAACTTCATTTCTTGCCAGCCATAAACTCCAAATCACAGAAAGCCATACCAAAGCCCATCTAGATCAAATTTTGAAAGAGCAGATCGGTAATCCCAAAAATTGATCAAAATGGGCAATAAAGGTATTATGATGCACTGTTTGAAAACCAAACCAATCCACACAAAGCATCCAAGTTTGGTAAGCAAAAGAACAGTAAAAAAATGTGAGGAGATGTTTCCTTTTCTTGCCCACACCATACACAACCAGCAGTACCAATTTGAAGAATATTCCTCTTAGTTAGATTAGCTTTTGAAGGAATTCTATCAAGAAACAGCCTCCATGCAAAGCAAGATACCTTTGATGGAACGAAATTACACCAAATAAATTATCATATTAAATGTTATATTTATTACACATAAAATAAAAAATACTATATTTATTATATTTTATTAAATTTGTAATATCAACTACGCCTATGTAGATATTCATCATTATTTTTGTTCTTATATTTTCACTATAAATTTAAATTAGTTTGATAGTTGAAAACTATATAAGAATCTTTTGTAATTTTCAAAAAAATAAAATGGTCCTTATATATTTTTTTAATATATAACTATCCCCATATAATATTTTATGATTATACTATATATAAAAATTCAGTTATTTTTATTTTTTTAAAGACTATAAGGATTTTCAAAATACTTAAAATAAAATAATTAAATCGATTCAGAATAAAATTGATAAATTAATATTAGTAAAATTAATATAATTTATTTTTATATTTTATTAATTATTTTTGTTACATGGAGGCCAAAAGGTCAAAGACTAAAGCAAAATACTACGACTAAAAGAGACACCAACGAAATCTTGTCATAAGAGGCTGAAACACTCCTCAAGGGGCTCGAAGAGCATGTGCATGCAGGCCTAAATTCTTAGAATGGGAAAGATTAGCAAGACAATTTGCAACTTGGTTCCCCTCTCTAAAGGTATGAGAGATCACAACACTCTAAGGTTTTTGCTTCCAAAGAGCAATTTGCCTCAAGATATGAGCATAAGGATGCCTCTCTGTAATTCCCTAATTGATAAGGTTGATGGCTGTTAACGAATCACTCTCCACCCAAAGATGCTTGTACTCCTGCTCCCAAGCTATTCGCAATGCTATTTCATTTCCACACAGCTCTGCCAAAAGAACATTGGAGCGGCCCAAATTGTAGATAAAGCCACTCAACCACTTCCCATCAGCTCCTCTAAAGACACCTCAACACCCTACAAGAGATGAATGATGCAAAACGGAGCTATCTACATTGGCTTTAACCCATCCTGGATTTGGAAAAGACCAGCCCACTAGAGATTGCTTGTAATTAGGCCGTTGATTGACCTGTTGGGCCCAAGATGCATGTCCTGCTGACAAATAGGAATGAACCAAAGCAATAATACTATCAACACAGAAAGGAGAGTCTTCAAAGATAAGAGCATTTCTACCCTTCCAAATCGCCCAAACTCCCAGCCCAAAAACAAGGTTCCAATTACTGTCTGACTGAGGGCCAATATTCCTATAAATCCAGTCATGGATATTAGTTGTGTAAAAATCAACAGACAGTCGTCCCTGCACTGGAGCATGCCAAACTTTCCTAACCTTCCAACAGTCTCTGAGAACGTGAATAACATTCTCCTCATGGTTAAGACATAAGGGACACACATCAGTGTCTATAAACCCTCCCCCATAGCCTTTGCTGGGAGTTTTAAGGCCATTATTCAAGATTATACAGAGCAAACATTTAGCTCTTTGGTGCCTTCCCACCTCCACACAACACGCCAAATGGGATCCGACAAAGCATTGCAGCTATTGTCAATCAAGGTAAACGCTGACTTAGTAGTAAAATTTCCATTTGGAGTCCCACCCCAAATAATAGAATCTGACCCCAACTCTGGACTAGGACAAGGGTGGGCAAAAATTTCAGCCACCACATCACAAGGCAGGAGGCCCCTAAGAACATCTAGCTTCCACCCAAGCGAAGGATCAACAAAATCACTCACCAGAGAAGTGGACCAGATATCCTGGAAAGGCACCAAACACAACTCTCGAAGAAGTAAACCCGAATGCAGCCATCTATCCTCCCAGAATCTAGCTAATTTGTCATCACCAATTACCCATCTCAACCCCTGCAGAATGTAGTTCCTGGTTTGTCTGATCCCACGCCAAGCCAATGATTCCTTGCATCTTTTCGTGATCCTCGGGAGAATATTATCACCACAGTGATATTTGAATCTAATCACACGCACCCAGTAGGCATTTGGGGTGTTAATTAACCCCCATCCAAACTTCATTATCATAGACTGGTCGAACTCATAAAGAGACTTAAATCCCAAGCCACCCATCTTCAACGGTCTTCTCAATTTATCCCAAGCAACGGAATGACACTTCCTTGTCTCCGTGTTGTTCCATATGAAATTACGATGCATTTGTTGCAACTCATTACAGACAGACTTTGGAAGCAACATAGTCTGCATAGTGTAAGTTGGAAGAGCTGAGAGAACTGATTTAGCTAAAGTAACACACCCTTCAAAAGCTAAGGAATCTGCACACCTGGAGCTAAGTCTCTGTTGAGTTTTCTAAATAATGAAATCAAAGGTTGCTCGAGTTGGCCTATTATAGAGAAGAGGCACACCTAAATATCTCCCAAGGTCGTTAGTGAAACTATAACCAACCAATCTGCTGAGATGAACCGCACGAGAAACATTAACATTACGAGAGAAGAATATCTTAGACTTTGCAGCGTTAACCTTCTGACCAGAGCTTTGGCAAAACAACTCAAGGCACTCAGCTACAATTTCAATCTGACTATTGGAGGCCTCCCCAAAGATGAGGAGGTCATCTGCAAAGAATAGGTGGCTAATATTTAGACCATTACAGCATAACTTAACCGGGTTACAATCCCCCCTGTCCACTTGTTGGTGAATCATATGAGACGGTCTTTCCATACAAAGGACAAATAGATAGGGGGATAGAGGATACCCCTGTCTAAGCCCTCTAGTTGGTCTAAACTTATCAGTTTTCTCCCTATTGACCAGAATTTGCATAGTGCAAAAAGACACACTCTCCCTGATTAGCTTACAGAAGTTGTCATCAAAACCAATATCAGATAGTGTATCTAGATCTGAAAGAAAATCCCACCTTATTCTATTGTAAGCTTTCTCCAAATCCACCTTCAGAGTAAAGAATCCCTTATCCCCACGGATGTGTCTTATTGTATGGAAGATTTCCTGAGCAATAATTACATTATCCGAGCTATGACGACCTGGAACAAAACTACATTGATTCAGAGAAACCAGCTCATTCATGATACCTCTCATTCTAGTAGCGACAATCTTAGTAATGATCTTGTAGATGACATTACAAAGGTTGATAAGACGAAATTGGTGAACTCTATCCGGATTATCAATTTTAGGGATCAGGGGTAATAAGAGTATTATTGATTTCAGCCAGCTTACTAGGATTCACAAATATTTCCTGCACCAATTAACACTTTGATGGCCCTATAATATCCCATTGGGATTGATGGAAAAGAGGATTCAAACCATCAGGCCCTGGTGCCTTGAGAGGCCCCATGCTAACGATAGAATTCTTTATTTCACTCACCAAAGGGGTGGCTTGAATTTCCAAGAGTTTATAATTAGGTACCCTAGGAAATAAGCCTCGTCTGGGAAGAGCAAGCAACATTCCATCTTCGCAATACAGATTCATGAAAAAACTAACAATTTCATTTTTAATCTCCTCTTTGTCAACCATCAAAGGTCCATCATCTTTCGTAAGAGCTTCAATATGGTTTCTCCTCCTCCTAACAATAGTTGTCATGTGAAAAAACTTAGTGTTCCTGTCCCCGGATTTGAACCAATCACATCTAGGCTTCTGTTTCCAAAAACCTTCTTCCTGGTCTAGGATGTCATTATATTCGCGCCAAAGTCTCTTTAATAATTTCTCCAGGCCCCTATTATTCTCCATGCGAAGCCGATTGTTAATGCCTTCCATTCTAGACATAAGTCTTCTTTTTCTGTGAAAGATATTACCAAAGAAATTTACATTCCACTCCAAAGCTTTACTTTGAAACGCCTTAATCTTAACACCCCAATCACCATCTGCACACCAAGCTTCCTTCACCACATGATCAAAGGATTTATCAGCCAACCAAGAAGCCAAAAAGCAAAAGGGTCTATTTGAATGTAAAGCATACCCAACAACCTGCATTTTAATTAACAAAGGTTTGTGGTTAGATTTAAGAGTTAGGAGGTGGTACATTGAGGCATCTTCAAACTGAAATCTCCAAGAACCATTACACAGAACTCAGTCCAGCCGCTCCTTGACATGCCTCCATTCCCACGTGAAAGGGGGACCATTAAAGCCCTCATCCAGTAACTGACAGTTGTCAATGCATTCCCTAAATTTGGTCATAGAAACCAAATTTGGAGCACCTCCCCATACTTCTCATTTGCATGGATATAGGCATTGAAGTCACCACTTAAAACCCAAGGCTCATGAATAGAAACAACAAGTCTCTGAAGTTCACTCCAAAGTACATTGCGAGTGTGAATTCTAGGACTTCCATACACATAGGTAATAAACCAAGGTATGGTTCCATTTAAAGGATAGACTTTCATGTGAATAAACTGATCATGACCCTGCACAACTTCCAATATGAAATTATCTTCGTTCCAAAGAATCCAAATACCCCTCAAGAAACCATTAGCCTTCACTCCATAATGACACTGAAAGCCACAGTTTTTTATGACAACAAGTGCCTTCCTCCCACTCACTCTAGGCTCAAACAAAGCTAGCAGACTGACTTTATGTTTTAAAGTCAAGTCACGTAATAAAGGGGGAACAATGCGGTACCCCACCCCCTAATATTCCAAGTGATAAAATTCATGGGGAAACCT
Organism: Sesbania bispinosa; assembly: GCA_026901365.1. Taxonomy (NCBI): domain Eukaryota; kingdom Viridiplantae; phylum Streptophyta; class Magnoliopsida; order Fabales; family Fabaceae; genus Sesbania; species Sesbania bispinosa. The sequence goes on from QLOH01000822.1 coordinate 156,890, forward strand.
GCTGGAATGGAACGCCCGAAACCGGCTCCTCCTGTGGGATAAAGTACCCTCCATATCTACACGAGAATTGTTCTCCTGAACCAATAAGGTTGTGTCTCCATTGGGCTCAGGCCCATTATTAATAACGTCCGGCGGCCTATCATAAGGTCTCACCACCAGCCCATCTCCTCTTGGGTCTCCCATGCCCATATGAGTGCCCAAAAAATCTTCTTTCTCTATTGGGTCATCGCTGCAATCCATATCCATGACATTATCTCCTATAGTCAAAGACGTATCTATCAGAATTTGCATATTATCAACAGGGCCTGGCCCATTCCACTAAGGGCCCACCTTTTGATTAACAATAGGTGTAACAGAAGGGTGAAAAGCTTGCTTCTCTCCACGTGGATTCTCCTTAGCGTCACCTAGGGATTTAAATCCTTGCAGATTGGAACCATCATGATTGCCTGGAATTCCAGACTTTCCCCTGATAAATTTCGCACCACTAGGACTTGCCTTTTTTGTCCCCCCCAATTAATGGGATTCTATGTTGGTTAGGTTTTGGGGAATTGGGCCGAATATTCTGCTCGCTGATAGATACTTCCCTTCCGTCCTAATGTTGTTCTACCATGGTCAACTCCGTACCACTCGATTCCTCTTCATTTAAAATCATAAATCTCGAGCCTGATTGCGCAAGATTTACATTATCAATAATTGATCCCTGATTTTTCTCAAGGTTAGGATCCACCTCCAATCCTCTCTGATTCTTGCCATGGAAATTTCGTTGTACCATCATCCAGGGGCCAAAAACCTCCTCCGTTGTCGGGCCACCAACGTCGCCAGCCACTCCATTGCCATTCTCTTTAGCTGCCTCTGAGGCCGTAGTTGATTGTTGAATAGGGCCTTTGGAAGATTCTACTAAAAGGGGACAATACTCCTTACGATGACCGAACCTACCACAGTTGAAGCAAATCAAATGTAAACCCTTGTATTCGACACAATAGACTCTACCATTCAAACGAAAACGTGAGATAAGGACCTTTCTGAGATTCACATCCACACAAATACGAGCAAATTTGCCACGCTCCGTAACCATGCTTGTACCAAGTTCATCTTCATGTTGCCTAGGGGTATTAGGATCTATCTTGATTGTATGACCCACCACATCGCCTACTCTCCAGAGGATATGATCATCATAGTATTCAATTGGGAGACCATGGGATTCTAATCCAGACCGAGACACGTTTAAACTCTTCTTCAAAAGGAAGGAACTCAGGTTTCCAGCGTTGGATAACTAAATAATGCCCCATGATGACCCAGGTCCCTCCCTCACATACCTTATTCAAATCACTCCAGTCAAAAAAACGAACCACAAAATAATAATTATCGAGGTCGATAACCTCCATTTGTTCTTTCAGTTGCCATAGCCTCTGCCGGAGGAAGTTTAGACTAACACGTTTCCCCAGCAGCTTGATTATAATTGCTCTCTTCCATGGAACGCAAACTCCAAGTCTTTCTGATTTTAATAGCTTGACTGAGGGACATTGAATCTTCATGTTATCTTCTTCCACTTCTCCCATCTCTTCATTGTCTGCTCCGTCATCCTCACCATGCATCTCCTCCCAGAAATCATACCCTTGCTTGGATGAACAATAACCATTATCAGCCCCATTCACTCCAATGCACACATCTTTATAGGAAACAACCTTCCTGCTAAAGAATTCTTTAGGACCCGCACCCACCTTAGATTTCTTTTTGCTTCTTTGGAGAAGGTCTTCCTCCTCCATAGAGAGAACGCCAGCAGCTAGGGTTCCATTATCCAAAATTCAATTTCTAGTCATATTATTTTTTGGTACATCATCCCATTTCTTTTTGGTACGTCATCCTATTGTTAAGAGTTATTTTACTAATTATGAAAATTTAGGGGCTGTTCGGGGTGGTTGCGAGTTTTCAGTTTTTGGTTTTTAAAAATTTTTAATCAAGCTTTTACAACTCAAAACCAAAATTTGAAAACCACTTTTTGTGGTTTTCAAATTTTGGTTTTTAGTGATAAAAACTTGATTGAAAAATTTTAAAAACCAAAAACTGAAAACTCGCAACCACCCCGAACAGCCCCTTAAAAATTGTAAACTTTTACTTTTTATGCTATTCATCTTTATTTTTTTCTCCTTGATTTTGAAATATATAAATAATAATTATTTTCACTGATATTTGAAAAATAATATCAAACTTGTTGTCAAATTACATTATACTTTTAAATGTATTTTACAAATAAAATATCGTATGTGTAAAACTGAATTCAACTATAATTATTATAAATTTTAATAATTTAAATATGTTTTAATTATACAATGGTATTTAAATTTCATAACAAAAATAAAATAGAATAAAAATACAGGCTGTCATGTATGTCATTTTAAATTAATTTGATTTAAACAGCAAGCTTTAATTTCATTTTGAAGAAAATATAAACTGATTTTTCAAAAGAAGTATGGATTTGTCAATTTTTTAATTAACTATTTAAAATAATATATCCATGTCATCACTTAATCACAATATAGTTTCATTTTTTTAAAAAAAAATTTCACAACTATAGTTTTTTTTTTCCGGACACAACTATAGTTATTCGTATTATCATTAGAATTGTATAGACTATGCTAAAAATATTGTGAATAGTAAATCATTTAATAAGTTCTTCGATGTGTTATTTATGCTATTATATTTTAAATTTAAAAAAATAAAATTGCAAATTTCAATATATTATATTATAATATTCAAATTATAATTACCTTTTCATATTTTTTATTATTTGTATAAAATATTATAATATAAGATATTATAATTATTTTTCATATTCACTTGAAATTTTTATTTAATAGTTAATACATGCCATAAATGTCATATACCTACCTACCTACTCATAAAAAAAATATATTACCATTCTATTAATTATTCATTTTAACAATATCAATTGTATTTATTCTACAATTATAGAATTGTCACCTTCTCATGTTAATTAATTCCTAGGCTTTCATTACATCATGGGACAAAAATCAATTGTAATCGACAAATTTTTTTGGTTTATATGAAATGCAATGAGTTTTAAATATAAAACCTCATGCTAAACTACCCAAATACTCCACCACTAGGCCGATACTAGTGGGTTTGTAATGGACAAATTTGAATTCAAATATTATACTCGTTGTTGTCTCTTTATTTCACTAGGTTATAAAAGTATTAAAATTTATTCATGTGAAATATTTAAACTTATGAGCATATTGTTATTTCTTTACAAGTATTAATTTTATCATTTTTAATGAGTGAATTTCATATATAATTATTTTAATTTTAAAATGAAACCAATATTATTTCATACTATAATGTGTCTCCTCACTCTATCTTAATTATAATATTAAATTGTATATCTATTTTTTTATCTATATAAATAAGACTCACTCTTAAAGTTTTATATATCTTCATCTATATTTATATGTATGTAAAATTTATATAAACACTAAAATAAATACTTGTAATAATTCTTATCTATATAGTTTAATATTTTTAATAATTATTATTAATCACCTACTTCAATATCATTAAAGGGAACCAATGAGGGTTGGTTCAAATGGTACATGCTTGATTCCCTTTAAGCAAGGTCTCAAGTTTGAATATTGGGGATGGAAAAAATCCTCGCTGGGAGAGCTAGCCCTACCATGATGTGGATGTTCCCGACTCAAACAAGATTGTCTCCCATGAAGGATACCTGTGATTAAACAAAAAATATCATTAAAGGAAAACCAAAGGACACTAACAGAGAAAAATACATAAAAAAAAAATCACTTGAACACTAAATTAAATGTCTATAATAACGGTTAATATACAATTTAACAATTTTTATAACGAGCTATTTCAATTTCAATATCATTTAAGAGAAAACCAAAAGGCATTCACAGAGTAATAAAGAAGGTATTTGTTTTGAGTTTATGGTCTTTATGAATATTCTAAAGAAAAAGCCATTTATAAATGATTTTTAAATTTTGTTTTGTGCGTGAAAAGCTAGATTAACGTGGACGTAATCATGTTTCAACTTTTTCATATGGTTCAGAAAATTTGATTAATGGTGATATATTATACTCAATGCAATTTAACATTAACATAATAAATGAGCAATGTCATTATAGTGTAAATAAACTTTATTGCATAAAATTTCTATTTTGAAATACAAGACTCTTAATTTAAAAGTATTTACCAAGCATATAATAGTTTTTCCACATACAAATATTTCTATTTTTAAAAAATAAACTATTATTTTCCCTACAAAGAATTTTAATTAAAATTCATGACCCTATACAATATTATATAGACTATAAACCCTAAACCCTAAAAGTTAATTAAATAATGATAGGTCAAAATAAAACGCAATACACACATGCATCACATATAATGAGTCTCTCTCTCAATACATACATACACACATATATATATATATACACACACATGGTGGAGATCAAGTTACTCGAGAATTAACTTTTGGTAAAATTTTCCGCTTAAGAACTTTTTCTAATGTTGATTTCTTTCAATACAACCATTGAATTTAAGTTTCATAAAATTTAACTATTATTTTATACTTCGTTATATAACTTCAATTTAACGTATAATGTATTTTTTAAATTTAAGTAAATATTGACTATAAAATTACATACCTATAAATGTCCAATTTATCTAAAATTTGTATCCATGATCATCATGTTAATATCATATTATTCAATGGTTAGATTTGTGAAATTTTTATTTTACAAAAAATTATTAAGAGGAGTAACTTAATCCCCCCCCACACATATATACATATATATATATTTAAATTAGGGTAAAATATGTTTTTGGTCGCTATAAAATTAGCGAATTTTGCTTTCAGTCCCTATAATTTTTTTTTTGTTAAAGCATCCTCTCAATTTTTTTTTTTGCATTTAATCCCTCTCATCAATTTGCACGTGTGAGGTGTTAACATGACACATATTATTGTACTTCTGGCGGTTTTAAACGGCCAAAAAAATTATACTTCACCGCCACAAAAAATTATACTTTCCCTCACGGCCTCACCCCTTCTCCCCTCCCCTTCGACCATGACCCATAACCCATAAAATCTCCTTATCATATAGCCTTCGATCACGTTTCGATTCAATTGATAACTCCACTCATAACAGAGCAAATTGGGGAATCAAATCAATTTGTTTGATTAAAATCAATCACAACTCAGACTTACTCTGTTTTCTAACCCATGTTAAGGTTGAGCTGCCTTTGCAAAATCAATTGACGATTCAACTGAGGTATTCATAGGATGGTGAAGCTGCATTAAGTCATTGTACGCCTCATTAGTTAAAAACTGTAAAGTACATAACGATCTGTGCCCAATGTCCTTTTTTTTTTCTTTTTTGTCATTGCCCTTTTCTTTTGAACATGTCCCTTTTTATCTCCATTTCCCTTTTCTTTTGAACCTTCATGTTAGTATATCCTTTAAAGTTTAAACTATCTTTGTCAGACCTTGTTGATGTTGTGACACCCTTCTACCCCAAACTCTCATATGATCAACGAAGTGGAAGACTTAGGAACATAACGAATCACATTGAGTAAAAAGGTTCACATTTCAACTCAATTAAAACCTCAATTCTTTCAAAGTCAACTTATTCAAAATAGAAGTTGGAGTCAAAAGGTTTTCAAAGTAAATAAAATATGACTACCTCAAAAGTTAACAGTAAAACATCATTCTTAGCCTTATAAGGCACTTAAAACCGTTTACACAAATCTCTCCAAAATAGAAATATAAAATAAAACTCCTAATACTAAGCCCTGATGTTACATGTATCGGAACGACACCCATCAACTCAATACTCGACACCTGAGGTGCCATCGTCATCACCTGTAAATAATAACCACAGATAGAAACAGTGAGGAAAAGAATACTACTCATACATACACATAGGAGGCTACCCTATCCTCACCCTCATATAGACAACATCAGCATTAATCACACCACATACTCAAACATCACATAATTCATGAGATATTATCACCTATAATTCATCATATAACAAACATCAATATCATCATATAATTCTCCTATCCTCATTCACCAAATAATTCGCCTACTCTATTCTCAGTGCCTATTACTCATTTCCTCATCACAAAATCATAACATCATCATATAACTCATTTTTATATCAACATATATAAGACATATTCATCCATCATCATATACACCAACAACATCATCAATATCACCATAACCATTATAATCATCAATATCATCATAATCATCATTGTCATCATATCATCATACTCATCACAATCATCAATATCATCATTTTCATCATGTCATCATATCATCATCACCATCATGCACCTCCCTGAGTTGTACTTCACCCACTCTAGGCTTGTACACCTCAGGTACCATATTCAATTTCATCATTCTTAGATTTTGGACCCGGGCCTAACTCAACCCCAAAAGCTAGCTTGTAGGGTGAGGATTGCCCAAGACTTATATACCACAATTTGGCCTTATCTCTAGGCAATGTGGGACTCTAACAATCATAATCAGTGTTCACCTCCCTGAGTATAACTCAGGGACAATCATCAACATTATCATAGTCATTACTCACCTCCCTGAGTTATACTCAGGTACCATGATCATTAACATAATCAATACTCACCTCCCTGAGTTACACTCAGGTACTATAATCACCTCCCCGAGTTAGACTCAGGTACACATTCACCTCTCCGAGTTAGACTCAGGTACAACATTCACCTCCCTGAGCTACACTTCACCCCTCACTGGGCTTGTGTATCCCAAGTACAATCACCTCCTTAAGTTACACCCCACCCCTCACTGGGTTTGTGTATCCCAAGTACAATCACCTCCCTGAGTTACACCCCACCCCTCACTGGGCTTGTGTATCTCAAGTACAACATCATATATACTCAAGCATCATTTACAACATAAGGTTAATTAAATCATCATCACCATTATCACCTCCCTGAGTTATACTCAGGTACATTATTCACCTTCCCGAGTTAGACTCAGGTACAACACCAACATCATCATCATCAATCATTATAATTAGCACCATTCATCATCATCATGTATCATCATACATATTCACCAATCATCATCATCATATTTCATCATACATATTCACCAATCATCATCATAATTATCACCAAATATTATTATCATCATCATAACACCAATCATCATTAATCACATTGCATTTTCACTGATCATTATGCACACCAAATCATCATCAACATCGTTAATCATCAATATCATAATCATAATAAAGCATTATCAAACAACATCAATCATCATCAAGCACTTAGGATCTCAAAATCCACTCTGGTAATCGATTACCAACCTCTAGTAATCGATTACCTGCAAACAAGGTCTCTGGTAATCGATTACAACCACCTTGTAATCGATTACCTGCAACCAAACACTCTGGTAATCGATTACAACATCTCTGTAATCGATTACCTGCAAGCAATCTCTCTAGTAATCGATTACCACAATCCTGTAATCGATTACCAGCGAATAAACAACACTTCTGGGTTGCCCAGAACACATTGGTAATCAATTACCAATCCTGGTAATCGATTACCCTAGTAATCGATTACCCGCAACGCAGATCGCAGTTCGCACGATTTCTAATGCTTCTAAATCACTCTAATCAATCTTTAATCACTCCTCTTTACTAAAACATCAATCATAGTCGATTATATTCATCAAAACTCATCATAAGCATCAATCCTTAACAATTTACATGGTTTTCCCATCAAAACCCCAAATCATCAACCCTTTATTAACCCCTTTTCGCTATTCGCATTATTCTCGATCAATCCATTCAATATTCATCAAGAATCATAAAACTACTCATCAATCATAGGTTTTCATCATCTATATTCAATACATCATTTATCAATACGAATTCATACTCTTAGATTACCACCCAAACACCCCTACATGTATATACAAGCAGCACCCTCTCCCCCACCGTACCTTATTGAAGATCGATCAATCAACAGGGAAGGTTCTTTCTTGGTTCCTGATGATCACTCTTCAGCAATCTCTCCTTGAGACGTTGTTTCTCCCCTCCTTAGCGTTTCGCTCTCTGACGATTATACTAATAATGATTAGAGTGAACTAAGAACCCCTCATTAAATAAATACTTAATTGGGCTAGGCCCACTGTCAACCCACTTATTCTATTTATTATTCTTATTATTTATTAAATAACTTTATGGATAAAACTACTCATAATATTAATCCTATTATTTATTTATTTATTTCTTCTACTTTATTTTATTTTATTTTATTTTATTTCTTAATAAAATTCAGGATGTACAGATGTAGACATCCATACTTAAGTTAAAAGGTTATTATAATTAGGACAAAGTATAATTTCTTCAAACAATATCAATACCATGCACCACATGTTCACGTAATGAGGTGACACATGGCCTTAAATTCTCTCACATGGCAACAAGTGTCTGTTTGTAGGATACCAAGTGCAAATCTCCACCGCCAAAGAAAGGTATTTCTAGTTTCGATCATTTAACATAACATAAGCTTGTAATATTGTACTGTGGTGCCAACTAAAATGGCACAAGTTGAATTTAGAGACGAACATGGCAACCCAGTTGAATTGACAGATCCATATGGTAACCCAGTTTAGTTTACAGATGAGCATGGCAACCCCGTCCACCTCACTGGTGTCGCAACCACTGCTACTACACCGCCTTCACACGACCTTCAACGCTCAAACAACTCAACCTCATGCTCGGTATATATCATTCAAATTGATTTGATTGCATGGGTTAGAAAACAGAGCAAGTCTGAATTGTGATTGATTTTAATCAAACAAATTGATTTGATTCCCCCATTTGCTCTGCTCTGAGTGGAGTTATCAATTGAATCGAAACGTGATCGAAGGCTATATGATAGGGAGATTTTATGGGTTATGGGTCATGGTCGGAGGGGAGGGCGGAATGAAAGTATAATTTTTTTGTGGCGGTGAAGTATAATTTTTTTGGCGGTTTTAAACCGCCAGAAGTACAATAATATGTGCTATATTAACACCACGCACGTGCAAATTGATAGGAGGGATTAAATGCAAAAAAAGAATTTTGGGAGGATGCTTTAACAAAAAAATATTTTATAGGGACTAAAAGCAAAACTCGCTAATTTTACAGAGACTAAAAACATATTTTACCCTTTAAATTATTAAAATTTAGGGAGGGGTGAGGAACTTTAACTATGACTAATCCTTGAACATGATTATCCCTAGTAATAGGGAAATGAGGATACATAAAATTATACTAAAAATTAAGAGGGATATGTTGTTTTTTTTGTTTTAAATATTAAAATAATTAATATTAGAATTAATAATTAAAAATTTGGGACAAAATAATTTAAACAGAATCCATCGCGGTAGGCACATAAGCATAAATATACACACGTCAGCATACTGTAATAGTGTTAGGCCATCATGTAACAACGTTAATTAATGACAATGATTAAACTTGGAAACCAAAAATTAATGAGAAACTAAATTTAGGTGAAAAATTTTATAGGGATTAAACACAAAATTTACTAATTTTCAAGGAACTAAAAATATATTTAAGCCTTTTATATTTTATCTTCTAAAATGTACTTGTTTTAATGTAACCTGAGTTCTGATCCGAAACACAAGGAAATAAACGCAAAAGACGGGAAAGAAATGATGAGAAGGAAAAATGATAATGACTAGTTCTTTAGGGTTACTTTCGGTGCCATTATAACGCTATAAAACATAATGAGTCCAATTAAACACCCCTCCCCCAAACTTTTCATTCTCTCTCGCCCAAGGAAAAAGGTAAAAGCATCCTTCCTTCCACGAGGAAAAAAACAGAAAGATATAATGAGCCATAAGGACGTGGGATCTAGCACATAAGAAAAAAAATTGTAATCGGTCTAGGCATAATACATATCAATGATATTCTCAAACTTTTTTTAACTAGAAACTGTACAGGTCAAGCAATTTTTTCTAACAAAAATGACACAATTTAGCAAATATAACATCGAAAATAATGATTGAAAGGTAGAGCTGATAAAATGGGTTAGTTTGATCAGACTAATATGTAAAATCCGAAAAAATGTAGGGCTTGAATATTTATTTTAGAAACTCGAATAACTCTCAAGTTTTTTTTAATCCAGTCCGATAAAGCTCGCTTCTTGTAAAACCCAAAAAAAGATCGGGTTAACCACAAAAAGCCTGTAAAAATATAGGACTCAGATATCCATTTTAGAAGTTCGAATAACTCCCAAACTTTTTAGTCCAATCCGATAAAGCTTGTTACCCGCATTAGGCTGGGTAGCCCGAATTACTAGCTCTAGTGGAAGGCATAAAAGCAAATATGTTAGCTCATAATGTATTTGACTAATTTATAAGTCCATTTGACCAAATTGTAGTTATTTGCTATAAAAGGAAATTATTTTAGTAGTTTATAACGTTTTTCTATACACTAAGATTTGAGCTTATAGCTAGTAGCTTATTACTTTTCTTTTTATTTATTTTAATATTTTAATAAAATACTATTTTATCCCTTTTAGTGTTTTTTTATAAATTATCACAAATCCTTATCAAATAAAATGTGTTCTACAAAAAAAATGAAAATAAAAAATAGTGTAATTAAAATTGATAACTTTTTTTAAAAATAAAATTATAATTACCAAAAAATATTTTTTTTGTTAAATAAAAATATCATGTAAATATGTCATTTTATATTTATCAGTTTTCAGTTATTTTAATAGCTAACTCTATCAAACACTTATAATTCAATAAACTAGCTAATGAACTTTCAACTTTTAGCTAAAAATTAACTTTTAAGCTACTAGCTAGTTTTTCAGTTTTCAACTACCTTATTAGCTATTTTTACCAAATATACACTATGAAACTCAACAACTGAATGCATGTTTGGTTTAAATTATGCGTACATAATCAATTTCACTGAATTAATTTTAAATCACTTTTATCTAACGTGTTTTGTAAAGTGTACATAGCTAATTTTAAAATTTTGAAGATTGTAGTAAGAAGTTAATACTGAATTATATACCAAACAGACACTAACATTGATACTACACAATCATTCTATCATCAATTAAAGTATAGATTTTTTGCTTGGGAATTATGATTTTTTAATTAGTAATTGTATATTTATTTTATTAATTAATTATTAATATTAATTAAATTACATATATTTTATTAATTAATATTATGAATATTAAAATAGATCAAAATCATTAAACTAATAATGTATTAATTATTTATCACAATAATTTAATAATAAATTTTATGTTTTAAAAGGTAGAAAAGATAAACTTCAATAAATTATAATAATTTTAATAAATTATTTTAATCAGTTTAAAAAAGCATTATCTTAAAATTCACTTTAATTTTATATATATTAAATTAATCATTTAATATTCTAATTCTTACACTTATTTTAATACTTTTTATTTTTATTGTATCACCTATTATATTTTTTAATTTCTTTATCTCTCTTCTTTTACTTTAGGTGTTTGGAAGATGTGAATTTTATTTTTCATTGAGGAATGAATGATGATAGAATCCGGCCCACAGATCAGAGAAATTTTTAGTATTCACGTGTATTTTTTATTTTTTTCACAAAACAACTATTTTTAAATAAAAAAATTCTTTTTATCTTTGAAAAAAAAATATTATTATAAGACAAATATTATTACAATAAGCTTTTTCGTTGGGACCAATGGTACCCACAGTGGGTCTCAACCACAAAGCAAAGGAAAAAAAATTATTACCTACAAAATCTCTTCATTGATCGTGGTCCCCGCCACCCCACGTTCTCCTCCTCACCTCCTCGCTCCACATCATTCGCATTTTCTTTTTGTCCATCCAAACACTTCCTGCACGTGTGACCCATCCCCGTCTCAACCGTTGATCATCTTCTGGCCAGAATCCAACGGTCCTTATCTCCATCCCATTACCCAGTACCCCAGTAGTAACACACACCCCATGTCCACATCCCTCCACAACTCCCTCATTGACCAAAGACCAAAAGCGAAGCAAAGAATATGATTATTAAATCCAAATATTTATTGCAAAATTGAAAAAGCAAGCATCTTACGTCACCTACCTTTGACTCACATCCCATTCCCATCCTATCTTTAAACACACCTTACCTTGTCTCTTGTCCGCTTCATCCCCCACCTCTCTTTCTGCTCTGTTCCCCTTACTCTCACTTCGCAGCGACCATGGTGAAAGACGATCTATGCATAACCGTTCCCACCTACTTCCGTTGCCCAATCTCACTCGATATCATGAAATCCCCTGTTAGCCTCTGCACCGGAGTCACCTACGACCGTTCCAGTATCCAACGCTGGCTAGACGACGGCCACAACACTTGTCCTGCAACCATGCAGGTCCTTCAAACCAAAGATTTCGTTCCTAACCGCACTTTACAAAGCCTCATCCAGATCTGGACTGACTCGGTTCGTCAACGGATTGAACTTCCCGGTTCTAATTCGGTTCCTCCCCGTGACCATGTCCTCCAAGCCATCGCGGACTTGGACTCCAACGGTTCTGACCGGTTCGGTTCATTAAAGAAAGTGGTTCATTTCGCCCAAGATTCTGAACCGAACAGAGTCTTTCTCGCGAAAATTGACCACTTCGTGCCTCTGCTTGTTCGTTTGCTCGACAATGTCGACGACGGCGTTGAGTTTCTCGAACAGGTTGTGAAGGCGTTGGGTTTGGTTCTGGATAAAATTGAAGATCGCGAGGGTTTGAAAAACCGTATGTTGAAGGGAGAGAAGCAGCGGTGCTTGGATTCTCTGCTTCTCGTTCTGCAACGAGGAAGCTCTGATTCGAGAATCGCCTCTGCTAGGGTTCTTAAATTCATCGCTGTGGACGTAGAGGCACAGCTTCTGATTGCCGAGAAGGAAGACTTGGTAACCGAATTGCTGAATTTAGCGACGCCGGAGAAAGATTCGGCGCTGATAGAGAGTTGCCTAGCGAGCTTGGTGGCAATCTCTGGACCCAAACGGAACAAATTGAAGCTGGTAAATCTGGGAGTAATCAAAATGTTATCGAAATTGTTGCTATCGGAATCGAACATGAGTGCGGCGGTGGTGGAGAAGGTGTTGAGGCTTGTGGAAACGGCGGCCTCTACAATGGAAGGGAGGAAAGAGATATGTGAGGACGCGGCGTGTGTGGCGGCGATACTAAACAAGGTTCTGAAGGTGTCGAGCATGGCCACGGAGCACGGGGTGACCACGCTGTGGAGTTTGTGTTTTCTGTTTCGGGATTGCAAAGCACAGGAAGCGGTTACGCAGGCTAATGGGTTGACAAAGATTTTGTTGCTAATGCAGAGCAATTGTTCTCCTCATGTGCGTCAAATGTGCACTGACTTGCTCAAAATTTTTAGGGTTAACTCAAAATCATGTCTCTCTTCCTATGACACCAAGACTACACATATCATGCCTTTTTGATGTACTTGAAGATACATGATAGAAAGAAAACAAATGTTTGCAACTGTAAATCAAATGAAAATTAATTTTGTTAGTTAATAGACAGAAAAAAAAAAGTGGTTAAAGGTTTTTCTTCATTTATACAACAAATTTAATTATGTTAAAATTTTGAATAATTGAATATATACAAAATTTGTTTTCATAAACTCAGAGTTTCAAAATTTTATGTGTACCATTGCAACAGAAATAGTGCCTCTACATTAGGTTGTTGAAATTAATAAACAAAAGCCGCACCTCCGCCAAGAGGGTGATTATAGACATGTGTGGAGTGGGGGACGGGATCCTCTCCAGTGGAGAGGTCAAGTAGGAGAGAGAGTGAGAGAGTATATATGGTGGGATCCACCATGTTGTAAGAGAGAGTGAGAGAGTATATATCGTGGGTCCCACCATATATACTCTCTCATTCTCTCTCCTACTGGACCTCTCTAGTACTGAAGAGGAACCAGTTTGGTGGAGTGGAGAATGGTCGTTGTTTCTTTTTTTTTTTACATGAAAAAAAAGGCTTATCCTAACAGAAAAGATCCTAGATCTATCATTTATAAGCCGACAGTTAAGATTATAGGGAGGATATCTCAAAATACAAAGCTTATCTAAGGAGGCTATTCCTCGTTTAACGTGGAGAATGATCGTTGTTTCTTTTTTTTTTACATGAAAAAAAAAGGCTCATCCTAACAAAAAAAAAATCCTAGATCTATCATTTATAAGCCCGTAGTTAAGATTATAGGGAGGATATCTCAAAATACAAAGCTTATCTAAGGAGGCTATTCCTCGTTTAGCTAAAGCATCTGCACACAAAAAATCTCTTCTCTAAAAATGGTCAATGTTTCTTTTGGTGTACTCGGTCAAGTTGAATGGTTTCACCCAACAATTCAGCTACCAAGTAATTATGTCTATAGATGAGTAAATGTTTATAATCTTAATTTTAGATTATTTTTAATCTTTGCAAAATTAATTTTAATCATAAAATAAAAATAAACTCGACATAGAATTATTTATGCTAAACACTTTCATCTTATAAATAAATTTAAAGTAAAAGTTGAGTATAATATTATGGATTTTTTATAACATTAACTTTCTTTCTTTATATATTTAACACATGTACTAGTATGTTTGGTTTTATTTAAAATAACATTATAAATGTGAATTCAAACTCAAGAAAATTATATCTAAATTATTATTAATGAATAAGAATATAATAATGAAAAAACTGATTGATAAGGGAAGTATTCATTGTGTTTTTTTTAATATAATGAATATTTTTTTAATAATTTTTTTATTTTTATTATAATTGTTTTCTGAATTAACCATGTATAGATACACGTTCAAAATGAAAGTTGTTTATAATATTTTTTGTCAAGGTTTATAACGTGATTTTGACTAAAAACAAGCGTACAAAAAGTCAAATATATGTTGGTCCAAAGATTTGACTCTTTTAAAGTTGGGAAAAATATATTTTTCATTCCTATAGTTTTGGTCAACTTTAGTCTTCTTCCTTGTATTTTAAATCATGTGTTTTTTGTCCCTAAATTTTTTAAACCCCCAAACCGTGGTCTATGTCCGTCAGTGAGATCTATAAATATGATGAGCTGACTAACAAAAGTTACATGTCAGTTTCAATAGAGAGTCACAAATAACTGACTGATCATCTAATTAACTTTTTTTATTAATTTTTAATTATTAATATAATCCTAATTGCTAAACTATGGTTTTCACATGAGCAATTTTACCCGATAAAAAACCTAATTTCATAATTATGGTTATTTTAATAATTAAAAAATTAATAAAAAAAGATTAGTTAGATGAGTCAACTATTTGGGGCTCATTATTGAGGCTAACATGTAACTTTTGTTACCCAGCTCATCAGGTTAACAGATCTCACTAACGGTCAGGGACCATGGTTTGGGGGTTTAGAAAGTTCAGGGACAAAAAACAAAGGATTTAAAGTATAGGGACGAAGACCAAAGTTGACCGAAACTATAAGGACGAAAAATATATTTTTCCCTTTAAAGTTGGTTTGTTGAAGTGTAGAAATGTATTTGATCACATGATAAATATTTAATTTGTCATGAACATGAACTCAAGTTTAAGTCTTACTCCCTCCGGACTCAGATATAAGGAAAAATAACTAAATTCACACTTATTAAGAAAGTTACTTCAACTCATTTAATTTTATTTATATATCATTTAAAAAGTAATTGTATTGCCTAAATTACCCTACATTTAATTTTATTGAAACTTTGTTTTTAAGTGGACATGCTCTCTTTCTATTGGTACATGATTCATTAAATAGAGTGGTTGGAAAATAAAATCTGAATGAAATAAGGTGAGTGCTTCGGTCCAGCTAATAAATAGTGGGTATCGGTTTAGTCATGACTTGTCTCAGTTAGTGTTTGCCACATGTTTCTTTGGTGTATTAACTCGCCACGTTTGGTGAATGTTTACAATTATGACAATTTGCGAATTAGACCTAGTTGTTGCTCATTTGCGATTAAGGGAAATTATGTGTGTAACATCCCAAAAAATGGACCTAAGAAGAATCTAAAGGAAGTTAGAAATAAGATGAGAATTTAGGGGTTGAAAAGGAAAGGCGTAGATTTAAGAAACGGGGTAGAAGATGATTTTATGGAAAAGGAACAAGGGAATAGAGGAGCCTAGTCTCATGAACGCTTAAGAACCCTTGATCTTAGCCATATTGAGGTGAATTGATGATTTACATCTTGGTTCAGGTGAAGTGTTCCCCGTTGGGCTTCAACTAAGGTTGATGCCTAATTTCAAGTTTTAGGCTTGATGACCTTGGTGCACTAAATTGCAAATATCTAGAGTTGTAGGGTCCAATTGAGGTGATTCCACTTGGATTAGAAAGCTAAGATCCGGGGCTTCAGTTTGATATGTTATATGATAGTATTCCGAGCTCGTTTGCTTCCCAAACAGATGCATTCTTGCTTAGGAGATAAAGTTGTCGAGGAACAAAGGAATTTCAATCTGTTCTCATGCGCTGAGCGCAGCCTGAGCTCAGAAAACAGAGAGGAATTGAGGAAACCTGCGCTCCAGCTGCGCTGAGCACGGCCTGATCGCAGAAAACAGAGGGGGATTGAGGAAACCTGCGCTCCAGCTGCGCTGAGCGCAGCCTAAGCGCAGGAACACATCTGGTTCCTTAAAACACAAATTTGGGGGATTCTTTCCCCATTCTTCCTCATTTATTTTCGTAGAGAGAGAGTGAGGAGATACTAGAGAGAGAAAGGGTGAGAAGAAGATGAAGAAGAAGGCTTGGGTAGAGGCTTTCCCACCACCTCTTGGAGCTTGGGTTTCCAACAACTTCCTTCTCTCCCTCCATTGTTCCTCTATTTCAAGGTGAGTGTGGTTCTCACTCACTTATGATCTTGATTTTCATTCCATTTCATGCTCCCTATTCTTCCTCCCCTTGCTATTATTGTTGATTAGAGTTGGTTTTATGCAAATCTAGGATGAATTCTTGGATTATTTGCATGTATGGCTTTGTTACCCAAACCCTAGGTTAGAAAATTGGGAATTTGAGGATTATTTTGAATGATTGATGTTGAACCTTGGTTATGTGATTATTTGAAGTTAAAAATAAGATTTATGTGTGTATTTCTTGGGGTTGCTTAATTTGGGATAGAACCCTAGGGTGTGGAGATTGGGGCTTTTGGTGATAATGAATGATTGTGCAATTGAATTGCTATGAACCTTTCTTTAAGCATGTAAGTACCATGTTTAAACTCAATAAACCATGTTCTCATGTTTTTGGAAAGACCTAATCATGTATCATGTTTCTTAATCATGTGTTATGTTTCTTAATCATGTATCATGTGTTCATGGGCCTTGGGCCAAAATATTAATCAGCTAAATCATGGGTCTTCGGGCCAAATCATGGGTCTTCGGACCAAATCATGTACAAGAGAGGTAATCCTCATTTGCTCCACGGCCAAGGAGTTAAATGGGGGTTCCTCAACAAATTAAAATTCATGTTGTTTGCTAATAAGACTTAATCAGGGTGGCCCTGGACGACGGTCTTTGGTCACATGGTCGAGCGCTCAATCATGTTTAAAGAGAAAAGAACCCTGGGTGTTTGGGTCAAAACACTTCATGACTAACACTGCATTTATGATTGTCATTGGATGGCTAACATTACATGTCTCAATGTGCCTTTATGAATATTTATATGAATGGATCAAGTTATGTTATTTTGTTGTACGTCATGTGTTTTGTCTCCCCACACTGCACACACCTTTATCACACTCACTGGGACGTAGTCTCATCCCACGATGTGGGAAATCACTTTCAGTTGTGCAGGTTACCCCGATCCTTGGTGTTGAGCTGAAGGCATAAGGGAAGCAAGATGTTTATGCTTTATGTATGATCTTGTATTATGGACTATGGGATTGTAATTGTTGAGCGATATGTATATATGATTACATGGCACTGAATGTATTAATGTGTATGTTTTAGTTTGGCCATTGAGGCTAGTTGTTGATGATATTGTAATGTACTTTATAAGCTGCACTGGTGGACTTTTCTGAGTTTTAGGTCAAGTTAGAGAATTGGGTAACGTCCAGTTTTTAGGGGAAACTTTGCCGGAATTCCGGTAGGGGTTTTGG
Organism: Sesbania bispinosa; assembly: GCA_026901365.1. Lineage (NCBI taxonomy): Eukaryota > Viridiplantae > Streptophyta > Magnoliopsida > Fabales > Fabaceae > Sesbania > Sesbania bispinosa. Next base: position 175,078 of record QLOH01000822.1, read on the forward strand.
TGAATCATGACACTCTGTGTCTAGGTTCATTCCCTATATATTGGATTAAGGTTTTGTATTTTATTTAAAGACGTGAGATGTTATGAAAGCTTAAGCGTTGGACTACCTAAGCAATTGTATAATGTGTTTATCGATACTTGAAATGACGCGAAATAATTTCAGAAATTCGGGAATAGTGTTTCCAACGAACATTATCTTGGGTCTGGAAATTAGGACGTTACAATGTGACCCTTTGACTCTCTTAGTATTCTTCACCTTCGGAGTTACCATTTTAATGTCGGTGACTTGAAAACGAACTTCATTTTAATTATTGCAGAACAAAGTAAAAGCGAAAGCGATTCAGAGCGCGATTATCATCTCTTTAACGAAGGTGGGATAGTTTTTTTCCATATGTGGTTGTCTCATTCCGTTAGTTTTTCTTTTGATTGCGAAGACTTCTCAAGGATTAAACCACATAGGGTGGAATCAAATGGTTTTTCCCATGTAGTCGTTCTTATGTTGGGATATGATCTCTTAAGCAACTACTGCAATTGTGTTTTTTGCTTATGTGTTGTCTCTTCCCCACGCAAGAAAGACCCATCTTGAGAGATACACCTCCTGCTACAGCGCATTGCCTCTGCCTGCGCGTGTGGGAATACATGCATTTTAGCTTGTTGGGACACGATATATGCGAAAACTCAGCTAGCTAGCAAGTGCGTTTCATTCTACTTCATCGCGCGGTCACAAGGGAGGAGCGCTCATGTATGAAGACACGCACCACCTACAGCAATAATACTTTCTGTGTCTTCGTGCGGTTACAAGCTAAAATCGCGTGTTGGGACACGAAGCCAACAATGAGTCCCTACAGTTCCAATTCGCTACTGCCTCAACGTGTGGTCACATGAAAGAAATAAACATGTGGGGACACGAGGCATAAAACCTAAGCTTGCTTCGAAGAAAACCATTTCAGTTCTTCTGGTAATGTTTCCCAATGATTCAAAATACAAAAGAAGGGAACTAAATTAAAAAATATCAAATTTAGGGATTTTTTTTTTTTTTAACAAAAACCTTACGGGGTTAAACTATGATTAAATATAAAAATAATTATGTGTCAAAATAAAGCCATGTGTACCAATAGATGTGAAACATGTTATGACTAGATAGCAACCTTTTTTTTAAAACAGGACAGTAGAATTTATCATAAAATAAATGATAATTTGAAACGATTGCATTAAATATGGTGAAATTAAGTACGTTTTGCTTATATTTTAATCCACCATAAATGATTTTTTTTTCTCATATTTAAGTCGGGGGAGTATATAAAAAGAAAATCCCTCTAAAAAATAAATTACCCCAACTATGTTATGGATAACATAATATAGTATACATGGATATGGATCCCTTACCGTTGAAAAAAATAACTACATGTAGTTGAATCTCTCACCATTCAACTCATTTATTTATTTCACAAAAAAAAAACTCATTTATTTATATTTTTTTATCTATTTTATTTGACTGAAAGTAGATTTTAATGGTTAAGGTACATGCAATTCAAAATGAAATTGTAGGGGATCTTTATCCAATACACATGTATAACAAATCTATGATTTTGAATTTATGACAAATACTTTGTACTTTATTTTTTAAAGAAAAATGATGATAACATACCTATGAGAAAATAGGAGTTATAATAAATGTTATGATAAAAAAATAAGAGAGAATAAATAACAAAAGAAGATGAAGAAAAAAATGTAAGAAAAAATAGGTGCATATATATATATATAAAGTATCCTTCATTTTATTGAAAGCAAAATCTTGTTTGTATTTGTATTGCAACGCTCTTATGCTTTTGTACACATCTTTGAAAAATCATTTTTTAATAAAATAACTAAACATAATTTTTTTAAACAAAAATACCTCACATTCCTCTAAAAGAAGCAAGTGTCTCAAAAAAAAAATGTTTTAACTCAACTATATGATGTGTATTTAATTTACATAATATGTTATAAACGTGAATATGAGCTAATTTTATTCTATGTAGATGTTATAAGCTTGTATCTAATTTTGAAATTACTTATTAAGTAAGTCAAAAAAAAAATTACTTATTAAGTGGTCCACGGCATCTACTGTCAACATTAATTTCTTTTACCGTATCTTTTTCTTCAGAAAGTGTAAGCATTACAATTTACACGGCAACCAACGATGGGGCCGAGTGGCTCTTCCTACTAGTAATGTAATAAAAATAAAAATAAAAAAGCTGTTTTAGTATCTGCGTCCTCTATCCAAATTAGGGAGAATTCAAAACGATCTTTTCCTTTAGTTTTTTTTTTTTAATAAATCTGAACTTCACTGATAATGCGTTGGGTGGAGTTTTAAGAACTCCAAGGCATTTAGAAAGCTAATCGAGAAGAGAAGAGCAACGTTTGTCATTATTCACTCATTTTGACCAATAACAAGGCGGTTTAATACCTATTTTTTATGCTTATTGAATATACATTGAACTTGCATATTGAAGGATAGAATAACAGCGAGATTTCGGAAGTATGTAGGTTATGATTTATGAAGCTGTAGGGGATTGTTACTCAAGTGAGTTTTTTTTTTTTTTTTTTCTTCCTTGGTTTCTGGCTTCAGATGCAGGCATGGTTTCAAATTACGGACCGCATCACCTTATACGGCCGCAATATTGCGGTTGCGGCAGTGTCCGCAACCGCATCAGCCCGCAATTACGTTGTAATTGGAATTCACGATAAAATCCGCAACGTAGCATCGCAACGGCCGCAACGCAACGGCTATAATGGCCGCATCAGGCCGCAACTCTGATAAAAATTATTTTTTTATTCTTTTTCTTTTTTTATTTAGTAGATTTAGAGGAAATTTTGAAGAATTAGAGAGATTTAAAGATGATAATAGACTAATGGTAAATGAGAAATGCAATTTAGGAGGGGGAATAAGAGATGTAGGATTATAAACATGATTCATTATATGTCACATTTGGTGCAAGAATAAAATAATTTCACACCGCAATGGCCGCAATGCATTTGTGACAACCGCAATGCCCGCAATCGCAGCGGCCGCAATCGCACCGCATCCGCTACCGCAACCACAATTTAAAACCATGGATGCAGGAATCCCATGATGTTATTTTTAATATACATAAACTCAAAATTATATGATTAAAGAATTTCATTTAAGATTATATATTTAAAAAATCTGGACCACATCTTGCAATTCAACCAAACCCCGTTCATCTTTTGTGTTTGGAATTAATGCACATAAAAGCAAACATTGTCTTGAGAGAGAAAAAGAGACAGTGCCGCAAAATGCTGAAATTGGGTTGCGTTGCTGACTGTAACGGGAGCTTTCTCTTTCAATTAAAATTGTCTGTTTGCAAGAAAAGAATGAAAAGGATGGGAATCCCAATTGAAAAAGAAATGGGTTAAAAGTGTGGAGAGGGATACCTTATAGGTTTGACCACTCCAATCCCTACGGCATACATTCAAACTGAATGGTTTTAGGGCCCCTAAACAATATCCGCCCTCCATCATAAAAATAAAAATAACGTGATCAGATTTGTCAAATCTTAATAAAATAATTATCTTATCAATGATCTTGAGAAAAAGTGGACATAGCGTATATCAGATCCACATCAAATAAAACTAGTTTGTCAATTGAAATAAAGTTATGTTTGCTCCATTTAGCTATCTTTAATTTTACTTCTGACCCAATTTAAATGCACGCTAGTGAAGTGGACTTTATAAATAATGTATTTCGAGCATTAAGTTTCCACCCTTATTATCTCATTTGAAGATGGTAATTGAGCCTAACTCCATATTTAATAATTATCCATTATAAAACTATGTTAAATGTGTTAGAGAAAAGAATCATAGAATGCACACATAGTATAGAGAGAAAGAAGGCAAAAGGCGAGTGAGGTTTAAAATTGAATTTTATTATTCTATGTAACACAGGTACAACAATCTCAGTTCTATTTATACTGATACAAAATACAATATGTTAATCACAACTTTATTAACGGCCACTAACTAACAGTCTAACAAACTCACTAACTGAATTAACACTATCCATTCCATAACACTCCCCCTTTAATTCAGATGAGTTAAGGACACTACCCCCAACATCTTTCTCAACCGATTGAACTTATCAGCCCTCAAAGGTTTAGTTAGAATGTCTGCAGCTTGCTCTTCACTTTTACAATAGACCATTTCAATCTTTTCCTTATTCACCTGATTTCTAAGGAAATGAAACCAAGTCTCTATGTGTTTGCTTCTCCTATGGGCCACAAGGTTTTTAGCTAGATTAATTGCAGATTTGTTATCAACCATCAATTGAATTGGATCTTCCATTTTCACCTGTAATTCCTCGAATAATGAATGTAGTCAAGCTGCTTGACAAGCTGCAAATGAAGCAGCTATGTATTCTGCTTCACAAGAGGAGAGGGCTACTGCAGGTTGCTTCTTAGAGCACCATGACACTGCTGCATTTAAGAATTTAAACATATAGCATGTTGTACTTTTCTTGTCTACTGGATCACCACACCAATCTAAATTTGCATAACCAAACAATTTCCCTTTTAAAATGCCACCTGCAGTAGGGAATAATAGGCCATAGTCAACTGTCTCTTTTAGGTACCTCAGTATCCTCTTTGCTGCCAATAAATGAGATGATTTTGGATCATCCATAAACCTGTTAATTAAGTCGACATAATATGCAATATCAGGTCTATTATTGCATATGTATCTCAAGCAACCAACAATCTGCTTATATAGTGTGTTGTCCACTAATTTTTCACCTTGATTTATGCTGAGCTTACTTCCGCAATCCATGGGTGTAGCAGCTGAGTTACAACTGTTCATATGGAAATGGAATCTTTCCACTACTTCAAGGATATATTTCTTCTGATGCAAGATTATACCTCTGCTAGTAGGTTTAAACTCCATTCCCAGAAAATAGGTGAGAATACCCAAATCTGTCATTTCGAACTCAACCATTATTCTTCTTTTGAATTCATCAATCTCCTCACTATTATTTCCAGTGACTAACCGGTCATCTACATAAAGACAGACCATCAGTATATCACCCCCTTAAGCTGCCATTTACATATACTCCATGCTCCAAAATACATTTAGCAAAGCCGAGCTGCAGCAGAAATCATCTATTCTCTCATTCTAGGCTCGAGGAGCCTGTTTTAGACCATACAAGGCCTTTTTTAACCTGTAAACCTTGTCTTCACTCCCTTCTATCATGAAGCCTGGTGGTTGCATGACATAAACTTATTCTTCAAGTGGTCCATTCAAGAAATCCGACTTGACATCAAGTTGGAACATTGGCCAGCCTTTGTAACTTGCCAAAACAACAACCGATCTCACTATTTCAATTCGAGCCACAGGTGCAAACACATCCTTATAGTCCAAGCCAGCTCTTTGCAAAAAACCTTTGGCAACTAACCTTGTCTTATGCTTTGCTATTGATCCATCCGGTTTCAACTTGGTTTTATACACCCATTTCACTACAATTGGATGCTTTTAAGGGGGCAATGATACCAACTCCCAAGTCTGGTTCCTTTCAATAGCTTTAATTTCTTCCTTCATAGCCTCTTGCCACACTTTCTCTTTAGCAGCATGTTCAAAATCTACTGGTTCAGCATCAACTAGTAGTGCCATGTGGACTAGATCACCTTCAGTAGTGACTGCATTATCAAGAAAAATATCATATTCTCTGAGCCTGGGAGGCAATTGTCTAACTCTTTGTGACCTTTCACTCTGAGTTGTATCAACTCTATCTACCTGTTCACTAGCAGTATTTTGCATATCTCCATCAAGTATTACCTTCACTATTGATTCCCTTGTTTTACAGTTTCCAGCCCAATTCCAAGCACTACTTTCATCAAATACAACATCCCTACTAGTTGTAATTTTCTTGGTAATTAGGCAGAACAAATTATAAGCTCCAATAGGATGATAGCCAACCAGGATCATAGCTTCACTCTTATTGTCCAATTTCTTTCTCCTCTCATAAGGAATATGTTTGTAACAAACTGGTCCAAAAATTCTAAAATGAGCCACATTTGGTTTGTTACCTAACCACACTTCCTCGGGAGTTACTAGTTTTAGTCTCTTGGTAGGTGCTATATTTAAAATATACTCAGCCATGCTCATTGCTTCTCCCCAGAGACTATTAGGTAGTTGTTTTGATTTGATCATGCTTATTGCCATGTTTAATAAAGTTTTGTTTCTCCTCTCAGCAAGACCATTATGCTGAGGTGTGTAGGGTGCAGTAACTTCATGAATGATTCCATTTTGATCACAAAAATCTTTAAACTCCCTTGAAGTGTATTCACCCCATCCATCTATTCTCAGAATTTTAATATGTTTCCCACTTTGATTCTCTACTAACTTCATAAACTTTTGAAAAACGGACAACCCTTCTGTTTTTTGCTTAATGAGAAAAATCCACAACTTCCTTGTATATTCATCAAAAAATGATACAAAATATTTGTTACCTCCCATTGATTCCACTTCAATTGGCCCAAAGACATCAGAATGCACAACTCCTAGTGCTTCAACAGTTCTTGGTGGTGTATATGACTTGAACACATTTCTAGGTTGCTTGCCCAACATACAACCTTCACAAACTTTCTCGGGAGATTTGAAGGCTCTTAAAGTTTAAGTGACCATACCTAAAATGCCACAACTAATTGTCATTTTTAACTCCTGTTGCAAGGCACTGAGTATCAACGGTCTGCAATCTAATTTTGAATGTCTTGTTAGCAAAGAGGGGTGCTTTCAGAATCAGTCTGTGCTTCTCATCATACACATTTAGCACACTATTATCTAATTTCATTGAGAATCCCTTTTCAGCCAACTGCCCAAGACTTAGAAGATTGTGCTTCATGGTTGGAACATACAACACATTAGAAATAGTTGTTGTGTCTCCATCCTTTCTTTGCCCAACAACCCTGTCAATTCCTTCTACACTCACTACACTATTGTCAGCAAATTTAACTTTTCTTTTCACACTCCCATCAAAGTAAACTAGCCATTCCTTTTGACCAGTCATATGATTGGAACAACCTGTGTCTAGATACCATGTATCCGAGCAATTGGTTTCTGAATTAGTTGTCACCATTAACAACACTTGATCTGAATTAGACCCATAATCAGCAGTCATGTGAGCCTCATCTTCATTTCTTTGTTGACCTCATTTCTTGCTCCAGCACTCATATGCAAAATGCCCATACCTTGACAGGAATAACACTTCACCTTTTTCTTATCAAATCTCTTCTTTCCTCCTTTGAAACTTTCACCACCTCTCGTACTAGTACCTTCACCAGAATTTTGATTACTACTAGTGAGATTGAAACCAGAATTTTTGCCACCAAAGCTACCCTCACTATTTGATCCTTGAAAATTCTTTCCATTCTCTTTGTCTTTTATATTCCTTCCCTTGTTATAATTCACCCTTTTATTCACTTGAGCTTGTAAAGCCCGTTCTATTGCCCTCTCTTCACTCCTATCATTCATTCTTTGTTAATAAGCCTCCAAAGAGCCTTGAAGCTCTTCAACCTTCATGAATTTAAGATTCTTTGCTTCTTCTATAGCAAACACAATATGATCAAACTTGGGGTTAAAGTTCTGAGCATCTTTTCTATTATCATCACATCAATAATCTGCTCACCACAAGTCTTCATTAAATTGGTAAGAGTCAGAATTCTTGTAAAGTAACCTCCCATACTTTCATGAATTTGCATCTGAAGTAACTCATATTGTCTCCTTAATGTTTGCAGTCTAACTTTCTTCAATTTGTCAGCCCCCGTATAACATTTGTCAAGGATATACCAAGCTTCTTTCGATGTTGAAGCTCCAGCTATCTTTTCAAAATTCGCAGGATCTACACATTGATGGAGAATGAACATGGCTTTGTAATCTTTCTTTTTTGCTTCTTTATGGGCAGCTTTATGTGCATCAGTTGGGTTTTCTCAGAGTTCTTGAAATCCACTGTTAACAATTTCAAACACATCTTGAAATTCAAAAATTACCTTCATCTGAATGCACCAACGCTCGTAGTTCTTCCCATCAAGAACTGGTAAGGTTGCAGGGAAATTTCCATTGGAGTGAGCCATCACTTTACTAGCACCAATAATCCAATGGACACTTGCATTCGTACCGCGACACTCTTTCTTCAAAGCTCAGGTCCCCTCGATCGAACGCTTGCTCCTGATACCAGTTTGTTGGAGAAAAGAATCACAGAATGCACACACACATTATAGAGAGAAAGTAGGCAAAAGGTGAGTGAGGTTCAGAATTGAATTTTACTACTCTCTGTAATACAGGTACAACAATCTCAGCTCTATTTATACCGATACAAAATACAATCTGTTAATCATAGCTCTATTAAGGCTCGTTAATGAAATATTATTTTAGATGTGCAATGTTACTCAAATATCATTAGCACCATATCATTATTGGTTCAAAAATATTTTACAACACAAAACACATAAATGAAAGACAGCTTAATGAAATATTCTTTTGGTTGTGCAATGATACACAAACACCATATTTGAAGTAGAAGGCCATAAAATTGTAAAATTAATGAATGTTTACTTACAGTAGTTCGAAAAATGGTAGCACCTTCACCGCTACTCTCAAATACAAGGCTCAAAGATACCTATCCCTTTTTTATTTTGATGTAGTTAAAAGGTAAGTCATTTTGAAGCAAAGAGGTCAATTGATATTTAATGGTTAGTGACTTAGTGGTCTTTTATACATCTAAACTCAAAGGAAAGACTATAGACCCTGTGTGCATGAAAAAATATCATTTAATAAACATTGGTTATTTGTAAGTTCAATTTTTATTCTAAAAGATACGCATATTGCTTGAAGAAATACTCCTAATACATGCTAAAAAACGAAATACTCCTAATGCCTGCATGTATCGCATATCATACATCAAATAACAAGTCGTATAGATTCACCAATTACTACATGGTACCTACTGGTTATTGTGAATGAGCCAAAATGAAGATGTGATTTTCAAACACATAATTTAATTAAAATAAAGTGTAAATTGTCAACATATACAAAATAAATCAATGCCACCTATGGGCAATGATAAAAATGGGTTTCATTACATCCCACAAAAATCCCAATCATGGGCAATTACTTGAACTGTTTTTTAAATTTTATAATTCAAAATCCTGTCCCAACCCTGAGTTAATTTTGTGAACTCATGATAAGCCTTCGTGACTATCTCATCCCTTAACTGATTGTGTCTATCGAGCACCAGGTCCAATGCCAATCTCATCCTACTTTCAGCATTAACCTGCAAAATAGATTTATGCAGTACAAGGTTCAATTAGGTTTATGCAGTACAAGGTTCAATTAGGTGCTTAATATATATTATATAAGTAATGCAGTACGAAAGAGTAAAATATTTTGGGAGAATATATATTAGGTGTTTAATATAGTTTGACAACCAACCTTTATGCTCTGATAATCATCATTGGAGATGCAATCCATCATCCATTTTGCCACTTGTACTCCACAATCATTACTACAAAGCACAGATATGCCATGTAAATTATTTAAAATTAATTTGTGTTTGTTATAACTTCCACATAAACTAATATAAAATAAAAGACCTTAATATACTTACTATGAGGTTAAGTTTTTTTATAGTCCTTCAAGCTCAATATATGCAAAGTCTGATATAACTGGGCATTGATAAGATGATAACTCGTAGAAGGTTCTATCCATTAACATCTCTTCAATGGTAAGTGCCTTCAATAATGAACATTTGAGTACAATTTAGGTTTGAAATTAACTAAACAGTTGCAATAGTAAATTGAGCAATATTTGAGTACAATATCACAGAATCAATCGTACTATGTTGATTCTGTGATATTGTAGCAGTAATTAACTAACCAGTTTTTTGACATGAAGCATGCACCATTTATTTTTGTCAGGGAAGGGATTAGAATCCAGGAACCAGATTTTTTCATATTCTAGATCAATGACTACCAGGTACCAGTGTAGGCCTTCGTCATTGATAGGTACATAAATCTGAAATGAGTACAAATGAAGGAAACTTGTTAAGGAATAAGTATTAACTATTTAGTACATGGTTAGTATTATACTCACTTTCCTGATGGTGTCAACATAACCCATGTAAGGGTTTCTGTACTCCTTTGAAAGATCTGCAGGACTTTTCTTGTTTTTCACAACAAGTTCTTGAGTAATTAATGGTGGTAAATCAGTAGAAGTAATATTGATTTGATTTTATTTGTGAAATGTATATAAACATATAGAGATGTAATTACCGAGAATTCTGGAGGGAAAAACCAGCAGGTAGCATAGTTACAAAGTAATCTTTTATAGTTATTGAGGAGGGACACAACCAACATTATGACCTCACTACTTACATAGCTAGTTGGCATAATGGTTTTGAGGGTCTTTCGATCCCCAATTTCCTTTCCATGCAGTGATGACACTAAAATTTCCTTGCTACAGAATAAAATAACTCAAAGAATTAGATGTATACACTTATACCTCCCTATTATGTAAATTGCCGTAAAATAAATTTCTTCTAACCTACCCATCGAAGATACCAGAGCCCATGAATATGTACGCTGCAACCTCTGACTCAGTGTTACTGAGTGACATGTTTGATGGGGGTCTAAACATAAGAGGCATCCACTGAAATATTGAGATGAGAACAATGAGACAGGAAATATCTAAATGTATTGTATAAATAATTTCAACAGAAATATATTTTTAATTTTATACTACTTACTATAGGAATATAAGGCGGGGCAGGGGCTGTTAACTTTTATTTGTTTCAGAAGAAGTTGGAATCATTATGGAGCGGATACAGTGGTTGTCCCAGGATCCTGATGAAGCTTTGAAATGATTAAGTTTGTTTCAGAGTGTCTTCTCAATAGAGAGACCATATCAGCAGGAATGTTTTTAGGGGGACTGCATTTGTTTTTCACCATTATTGTTCTTAATTCACTGAGCTTTTCCTTCTGCGATGAACTTCGGCCATGATCATTTGTTGAATGTGTTGTTCTGTCAGTGGACTCTTATTGGTTACTGAAAAAAAAAAACCATTTACCTCATTAGGATATGTGTAAGGAAAAAAAGTTGTCCACATTAGGATATTTTTCAGAAAACTTATTCAACTTCAAAAAAGTCACATTAAACCCTATAATGACATACTGGAAATCATAATATTTGAAAATTAAAACAAGATTTCCACATTAGGATATTTTTCAGAAAACTAAGTCAGATTAAAATAAGTGACATTAAACCCTAAAATAGCATACTGTAAATCACATTAAATCCTATAGTGGCATACTGGAAATCATAATATTTGATAATTAAAACAACTTTTCCACATTAGGATATTTTTCAGAAAACTAAGTCAGATTAAAATAAGTCACATTAAACCCTAAAATGGCATACTGGAAATCACATTCAACTGTAACATGTAGAACTGGAAATCATTATTTTTTATAATCCCTAAAATTGCATACTGGAAATCACAATAATCCCTAAAAAAAACTTTTCCACATTACGATACTGTTCAGAAAAGTAACTCAAGTGCAAAAAAAGTCTCATTTAACCCTAAAATGGCATATTGGAAATCACAGTAGTGGGAGAAACCCTAATCCGTAAAATCATGTAGTGGGAAGGGAAAAATAAGACGAAGTATTGTAAACCCTAAAATGAGTAAGTGAAATAATTGTGAAAGAACCCTAAATACAATAATGGTATACATCATAGAATAAAGTTGGGGATGAACCCTAATCTGAAAAATCATGTAGTGCCAACGAAAAGAATTGGACAAAAGTTAAGGGAGAAGAACCCTAAACCCTAAAATGACAGAGAGCGAAAAAATAGAACGAAGTACCTGGAAGAGGTGTCCTCAACGTCATAGTCGCGTCTGGAACGCTTTCCAAGGTGGTCGCGGTTGATGGAGAAAAAGTGTGTAGCCTTTGTGCAGAGAGTGTTAGAAGTGTTTTGGGAGGATATAGGTTGATACTGATGGAGAAACGTAAGAGTATGGTGATTCAATGTTAGGGAATAGAGAAGTGTGATGATTTTCAACATTATGAAGTTAATACCCATGATTGGCTGTGTTGAGGAAATCGAAGAGTTTCCAGCCACCAAATTGAATGGGTGTTTCACATCTGATGGAAGATGGAAAGGTGTGAGGAAGACAATAGTTTGGGTGTCTGGGTGGAGAGAATAAGGGTATATCGTTTGAAAAGAGTCAGGACACCACTTCAGCAAACATATATGAGAGTTTCATCCGTAAGTATAGTGTAAGATTATTTATTATTTATTATATTTAATATTTACTATATATTATCATAAACTATTTTGATATGACAATTATTTTATTAAAAAAATTAAAAGAAAGCATTAAAAAATTTTAAGGCATTTCTGTAATGAAGTATTTAGTATTAAAATTTTTGTTTAATTAATAAAATATATTTTAATATATAACAATTAAATAAAAGTAATTTCAGTTAATATAAGTTATTTAATTAAAATATAAGTTAATATAAATAATATAAGTAATATAAGTTAATATAATTAATATAAGTAATATAAGTTAATATAAGTAATATAACGATATCAGTATATTTAATTAAAATATAAGTAATATAAGTTATATAATTTAATATAAATAATAAAAGTAATATAAGTAATATAAATTAATATAAGTATTATAAGTTATTTAAGTAATATAAGTTAATATAATTAATATAACGATATCAATATATTTAATTAAAATATAATTAATATAAGTTATTTAATTTAATATAAGTAATATAAGTAATAAAAGTAATATAAATTAATATAAGTAATATAAGTTAATATGAGTAATATAAGTTATTTAATTTAATATAAGTAATATAAGTTATTTAATTCCTGAAAATTCACAACTAGGTTCCTCTCACTCCCCCCTGTGTGCATGAAAAATTTCAAACCAAAATTCCCGCCACAAGTATGCATGCATTACGCCCAACCCCTAAGTCCCTACTTCGGTCTAGGATTCTTCTAACTCCCTCACAAGTGTCCAAAAGGGCAAAAGTGCCACTTTTGATTTTTTTGACCAAAACTCACCACATGGTTTCAGATGGTTAGGAGCCGTCAAAAACAAAATTTCGTAATTTTTTACTAATGTTTGATATTTTTAGCTATTTTTCATATGTTTTTAGCTATTTAATTCACAGTAATTACAAAAACCTTTAATAAATACTGAAAAATTCACAACTAGGTTCCTCTCACTCCCCCCTGTGTGCATGCAAAATTTCAAACCAAAATTCCCGCCACAAGTATGCATGCATTACCCCCAACCCCTAAGTCCCTACTTCGGTCTAGGGTTCTTCTATCTCGCTCACAAGTGTCCAAAAGGGTAAAGGTGCCACTTTTTAATTTCTTGACCAAAACTCACCACATGGTTTCAGATGGTTAGGAGCTGTAAAAAACAAAATTTTGTAATTTTTTACTAATGTTTGATATTTTTAGCTATTTTTCACATGTTTTTAGCTATTTAATTCACAGTAATTACAAATACCTTTAATAAATACAAAAAAAATTCACAACTAGGTTCCTCTCACTCCCCCCTGTGTGCATACAAAATTTCAAACCAAAATTCCCGCCACAAGTATGCATGCATTACCCGCCAACCCTGAGTCCCTACTCCGGTCTAGGGTTCTTCTATCTCGCTCACAACTGTCCAAAAGGGCAAAGGTGCCACTTTTGAATTTCTTGACCAAAACTCACCACATGGTTTCAGATGGTTAGGAGCCGTCAAAACCAAAATTTCGTAATTTTTTACCAATGTTTGATATTTTTAGCTATTTTTCACATGTTTTTAGCTATTTAATTCACAGTAATTACAAAAACCTTTAATAAATACTGAAAATTCACAACTAGGTTCCTCTCACTCCCCCCCGTGTGCATGCAAAATTTTAAACCAAAATTCCCGCCACAAGTATGCATGCATTACCCCCAACCCCTAAGTCCCCACTTCGGTGTAGGGTTCTTTTATCTCGCTCACAAGTGTCCAAAAGGGCAAAGATGCCACTTTTGATTTTCTTGACCAAAACTCACCACATGGTTTTAGATGGTTAGGAGCCGTCAAAACAAAATTTCATAATTTTTTACTAATGTTTGATATTTTTAGCTATTTTCACATGTTTTTAGCTATTAATTCACAGTAATTACAAAAACCTTTAATAAATATTGAAAATTCACAACTAGGTTCCTCTCACTCCCCCCTGTGTGCATGCAAAATTTCAAACCAAAATTCCCGCCACAAGTATGCATGCATTACCCCCAACCCCTAAGTCCCTACTTCGGTGTAAGGTTCTTCTATCTCGCTCACAAGTGTCCAAAAGGGCAAAGGTGCCACTTTTGAATTTATTGACCAAAACTCACCACATGGTTTCAGATGGTTAGGAGCCGTCAAAAATAAAATTTCGTAATTTTTTACTAATGTTTGATATTTTTAGCTATTTTTACATGTTTTTAGCTATTTAATTCACAGTAATTACAAAAACCTTTAATAAATACTGAAAAATTCACAACTTGGTTCCTCTCACTCCCCCTTGTGTGAATGCAAAATTTCAAACCAAAATTCCTGCCACAAGTATGCATACATTACCCCCCCCAACCCCTAAGTCCTTACTTCGGTCTAGGGTTCTTATATCTCGCTCACAAGTGTCCAAAAGGGTAAAGGTGCCACTTTTGAATTTCTTGACCAAAACTCACCACATTATTTCATATGGTTAGGAGCCGTCAAAAACAAAATTTCGTAATTTTTTATTAATGTTTGTTATTTTTAGCTATTTTTCACATGTTTTTAGCTATTTAATTCACAGTAATTACAAAAACCTTTAATAAATACTGAAAATTCACAACTAGGTTCCTCTCACTTCCCCTTATGTGCATGCAAAATTTCAAACCAAAATTCACATGTTTTTAGCAATTTAATTATACTGGATATGAGCCATAAAAAAAGTTTAATATTTTTTCACTAATACTTGCTATTTTTAATTATTTTCCCCTCCTCTATAGCAATTTCAAAGTTGATTTGCTGCAGTAAAAAATAAGTCTAGTCAGTACAAAAATAAAATCGGAGTCGTTGTTTAAGATCAGACGGTTAAGATGCAGAAATGAATTTTAAATCTGACTCTAATCTTCTCGGCATCTGAGACGTCCATTCTTGATCAGACGGCTTATATTTCATGACTGCAATGACTATTTGAATATTTGACTACACCAAATCTCAAAATTGTTAAACTCTTCAAATCCCTAAAACGTGGTTCTTCATCTCCGATTAAGTTATTCTTCATTTTCTTTGGACGGTTACTCGAAGACAACATCAATCTGGAAAACGAAAGTAGCGCGTTCTTCCTTCTATACAAATTGCTGCATGTGGAACCAGGTATGGAATTCTTAGATCTACATTTAGCATTGTTTTCGACCAGCGTTCTTGCTCTGTAAATGGATTTTTGCTCTTTAAACTGCTTACGTTGATTAATCGGGTTTGAGCATTTGTAAAATTTATGAACCCTAACTTCAAAGCCTTATTTTTTTTCTGGTGAAAGGTGTTTGTTTAGTCTATTTGATCGGTGTATTACATTTATTTTTACTTAATCGATGATTTTTACCTTTCATTTCTTGCATGAGTTTGTATTCGACATGTTAGTATGATTTTTCGTGGACTCGTACTACACTAAAGCATGAGTGTGTTTATTCTGTTTTTTTTTTTAATAAATCTATCAATTTGATTCATTAAAATGATTATAATGAAGTTGGACTTAGTTACTGATGGGTTCTTAATACTTGAATTCTGGGATTTATTGGTGTTTCATGTAAGTGTTGTTGGTGTATGGGATTTGTCTGAATTTAATTGTCGGTGGTCATTACATTCATTCCACATGCAAATCCATTAATTTAATAAGTTAGGATGCATGAAACAGTTAAATTTTTCATTCTTGGTTATAATGACTATGTCACGTATTCAGTTAGGTTGTTTATTGAAATAACTGGGTTTCTTACTTGTTTATTTTATGATTTTGCCTTCCTGTGTTGAAGTTACTTTGTGGCTAATAAGTTATTTCAAAATTGGATTACAATGTATTATCCTGTGGTTGAAGATGAGATCAATTATGATTGAGATTCTACCAAAAATGGTAACCAATCTTTTATTAGTATTGTTGAAATAACTCGGTTTCTTACTTGTTTATTTTATAATGTTTTTTTTATTTTGTCCTAAATACTTCAATTTTAGGTTAATCTGTTGTTTCCTTACGAGTTTTACCATGCAAGGGAGGATGTGTTAAGGAATAGGTTAGAACTTGTTGATCAGTTTGATCATCACTTCGCTATTCCTCTAAAATTTGCTAGGAAGATTATGGTAATGTGGGAAGTTGTTTCACAGTTGAAGCGATATTATGATTTTGAAAAGCTAATGTATCTTCATCTTAAATATGAGGGTGGTATAAGATTCAGCTTTGAGATTAAGGATCAGGATGGTATTCCTCTTACCCCTGGCTTAGTTCATGCTACTGGGACAAGTAGTTTTGGCGAGCAGGACATAGTTAATGTCAATTCTGAAAATCCAAATGAGAATCCCAGGGGTATTGTGAATCGAACTGGTCCTCAGAATGCACTTGTTGGTAGACTTGGTATGATACGTGTGAAACAAACTCTTCCTCACAATGCTGCTATTGGTAGGAGGGTTATGAGTTTCCAAAATCAATTTGGACGTGTGACTGTTGTTGCTGGTAGGAGGTGTTAGAACCACAGGAAACACTAGAAGGGGGGATTGAATAGTGTTTTAAGCTTTTCGTGTCAATCTTGAAAATCTTTTGTTTAAATCATGAAGATGAATAATGTTTAAAATGAATCTTAAGATCAGATATAATTAAAACGTGCAGAAGATAAGAAAAATAAAGTTTCTTTTAAGTCTTAAGATTATATTAACCAGATACTTCTCAAGATATCTTCTGAAGATTATTACATTGAATGTTTTTCAAAACTGTTTCTGAAATACTTCAGATGACTATAGGTTGTCTGAAGTCTGTTCCAGATTTCTGAACTGAGGACTTTCCTGACTCACTTCAGATAATTGTTTCAGAAGTAATTCAAAAGACATTCTTTGTAATGCTTCAAGTGATGTGAGAAACATCTCATGTTTTGTTCTTATGAAAGATCATTTTATTGAAATCGTTGTGTTAAGTTTGTTATGAAAATAACTTTTCAATCCCCAACATAAATAAGAAAACTGTAAATAGAGAAGTTAAGGGAAAGAAGACTTAGGCACAAAGTTATCCTGGTTCACCCACAAATCCGTGAGCTACATCCAGTCCCAGAGGCAAACAACCACTGGATTTTCCACTATCTGAACTCAGATACAAACTTGAATATGAGTACAGTCTCTCCAGACACAACGAGTACAGTCTCTCCAGACATCACGAGTACAGTCTCTCCAGACTCAAGTATTCTTTCTTCCACCAAGCCTCTCCAGGCTCTCAGACACATAAAGTGTTGAGTTGTTTTAGTACTCAATCCAAGTTAGATGTTCGCCATAACCTCTAAACTTAGATTCTACTTGTACATAGAGATTACTGAGTACACACTCAGGATACAGACATTACAAACTAAGTACAAGGATAGACAGTGATACAAGTGTTTGAATTAAATACAATCCCTGTCTTTCTATGAGGAATACATCCTCTGAGAGTAGCCTAACTAAGATGTGAAATGATTCTCCAGCCTTGTTCTCAAACCATTAGTTTCCATGGGCTACATTCTCACCCATATCATAGGAACACCAAGGTATATCAAAGCTTCAAACCGTACCCAGTTTGATAGTCATTTGTTCAGCATGATTGCCTTTCGAACAATCAACTCACTTGATCAAACAGACCAACTGAACAACCTAACTAACTGACCAGCTAGTCAGTAGCCTGATTGAGAACCAACTCTCTGATCAAACTTAGTTGACATCTTCATGATCCACTTAAGCTCCCAGACCGCCTGTAAGTTTGAACACAGTCCTCCTTATCTTCCTTAACTCATGACGGAGTTGAGCGTTCTCCATCCTTAGTCTTTGAACCTCAGAGATGTCATTAGTTTCCTCTGTGTTCCGATGATTAACCTTAAGAAGACTGGGGTTTCTGTGATTATACAGATGATCAATGACCACATTGTTTACCATAAGAATCTTCATGATCACAGTATTGTGAGGTAGAATAGTAGAGTCTCCCAGTTTTCTTCTTGCCATATCGAATAGAATGATCCACAGAAGATTAATCTTCTTCTTTTGCAGAAGATTGATAACACAGAACCTTTCTATCTCAAGGTTGTGGTTATCCTCAATTCGTGGGATCACACAATATTTTAGAATGTTGAAGAGAACTTTGGGGATAACTTTCATTCCTCGCCTGTTGTAGATCAGATGGTTAGATTCTTCAGTACAATGATGTAGGTCATTCCAGCCTGTTGAGAACAGTTCCCCTTCTGCTTTTACTCCTAGAGCTCTTTCAAGAATATCTGTAGTCACAATCACCTTTTGATTCATTACTTGGGCTTTGAGGCAAGTCTCTTCTGCTGAGTTTTCCAGAGATAATGTGTTCCAGAATTGGTGCACACTTTCTTCATGCCATTGACTATCAATGGCTTCAAAGAAGGGCAACCATCCGGCGACTTCGAAATAGGCAGTTACATTAGGACCATCTTTAGAGAGATTGGGAAAGTCTATAGTTTGGGTTTGAAAAATGGACTGAGAGGAGGACATTTCTAGAGATGACAAAGAGAAGACTTTTGATGGTTTCTTAGAGAGACTTTGAAGATTGAGATGAAACGAGCAAATATACTGAAGATAGAGATTTAGTAGGAATATATATACACAAAAGGCACTTAAGAGGTATTAATGATGACACTGACAGCGCCTCTTTGGGGAAGAGTGCGTTGATTGACAGACAAGTGAAACGTCGTGACCTTTGCTTTCTCAAGATTTGTGACGCTACAGATGCATGAAACCCTCCCCGTTTTAAATGACTCATCTTATCAAAGAATTTAGTAATTAAGTGAGATAAAAAAAATTATAAAAGAGAGATATTACCCACAACTTTTATTGTTTTGTGATTTGAGAAATGCATTCCCTTTTCTGAAAACTTTCTTCTTCTGAATTTCCTTGATGCTCTCTACGATTGAGTTGGATTTAAGTGACTATCTCTTCAGCATTCTTGGCTAATAATTTCAGCAGGTCCATAGGAAGCTTTCTTATTAGAAGGTGTTAATCGACAATCTTCTTAAAGCCTGTTTCCTGAAATAAGAGCAACTAAAGATACCTTTCAGTAGCATCTGATGTTTAATCATTATACCAATTGTCTTAAATTTCTGATTATAATTTAAAGGATTAATTAATCATTAAAACAAATGGTTTAGGTTTATGGTTTTAATTTTATTATATTCCAGTAATCAACTATCTTATGTTAAGGATATGACTAACTATGCACAAATAGAAACACATATAAACAAGTAGAGGGTAAAGAAATCAAACAAAGTAAAAATATTTATATTATAAGAGACATAAAAACAGAATTTTAAAAGACATGGACACAATGATTCTGAAACAAAACACAAGTTTCTCATTGATCATTAAGTAGGCTATCATCTCTACTCGTTTTACTATTAACCATTTCAGCCTTAAGCTTTTGAAGCTCTTTCTTCGCTGCTTTTAGCCTCTCTGCAAACCTAATCACCTTATCATTTCTCCTCTTCACATAGAATGCACCAGACGTCATCCTTTTCCTTTTATGAAACTTCATATGAACATCTTCAGTTCCTTCTTCAGTGTGTGGGGCAAAGAGAGGAGGAATGACCACTTGATTTTCAGGAGCTTCTTATCTTTCCATAAAAGTCCGGTCTAACTCAGCATATTCAACCGAAGTGAAGAAGTCAGGAGATGGTTGGTCATAGAGACTTTCCATAGGAAAGCTCTTGTTCAGGAGAATTTTCATAATTAGGGTATTGTGAAGATAGAACTTCTCATTTCCCATCTCATCTCTGAACATCATCTGATACATCAGTATCCAAGGGAGATTGACTTTCTTCTTTGACAGCAGGAGTCCCAAAACAAACCTCTCCATCATGGTTATTGTTAAGTTGTTTCTTCCTCTGGGAAAAATACAGCAGTTTAGCACAACAAGAAGGGCTCTGGGTGTGCTAAGGAGTTGAGAAGGTCTGAAGGGACCAAGCCTTGCTTTTCCAAACAGATATTGATCAAGGACAGGAGTTCCACCATGCATAGATTCCCATTTTTGGAAATAGAGTTCTCCTCTGTTTGGAACACCTATGACTTCATCAATAAGTTTGGTATTCACAAACAGTGACCTTTCCATTACTTTCGTTTCAATCCCAGCTCTGTTAGGTTCAGATATGACTTTGATATTGTCCCAAAACTCTATTACACTTTCCTTATGCCATGAGGAGGAAATGTTGTTTAAGTAGGGAGTCCATCCAGCAGCATCAAAATATTCAGAAACCTTGTAATCTGCCTCATCGAATTCTGATAGATTTATCATCTTACATGGGATGATCTTCTCATCAGAAACTGAGAGAGCGGAGTTACTTGGTAATCCTGAAGTATTTGCCATGGGTATAATAGGGCAGTTGATTTTTCTGAGATGAGAGTGCTTTGGCCTTTTGGGGAAAGGATTTGATTTAAGTGTAATTCCCATGTTGATCATCCAATTCTTTTATATAGGTAGGAGATCGCGCTTCAAGCATTGATGAAGTGGCGGTTGTGCACTGAGCCGGTGTGGGAAAAAGTGCATCGTGCCGGTTGAAAGAGACTCGTTAATGATTTAATGATTCACATCGTGCCGTTTCATATTTTCAAAATTAACATCCATGACTCTTCATTTATTTATTGAAAACACACACATATTCATGCAGTATTATTAGACATATATGACTGTTCGCTTTCTAAAATGCAAAATACTGTTTTACTAAGTATGCATGACCATTCAACTAATTTAATTTAATAAGGAGAACATACAACACGTATATATATAAAACAGATTAAAGCACATAGCAAGCAATAGTTTATTTAGAAATAAATACACATTTAAGATTTTGTGAGTTCAAACAAGCATATCATGAAGCACATTTTTATTTATCACATTTAATAAACAATTTCAAATAAAACAACAAATACTTGAACTTAGATTTAGACTAAGATAGGAAAGATGTTACCAGTTTGTGATCTAGAGATAGATACACTTTCCTTTTCCAATTATATGCTTATGGAGGATGCCTTGTATGAATAATGAGTTTTAAGAAAATTAATTTTCTTTTCTCATTATCATTCTTCAGAGTTGCTTTAGCTTGGTGAGATTTCCATCTTCTGAGGATCTACTCCTTCTGCATTTGTTAGATGCTCAACCCGAAGGTGAGCTCTGATATCAATTGTTAGAACCACAGGAAACACTAGAAGGGGGGGTTGAATAGTGTTTTAAGCTTTTCGTGTCAATCTTGAAAATCTTTTGTTTAAATCATGAAGATAAATAATGTTTAAAATGAATCTTAAGATCAGATATAATTAAAACGTGCGGAAGATAAGAAAAATAAAGTTTCTTTTAAGTCTTAAGATTATTTTAAACAAATACTTCTCAAGATATCTTCTGAAGATTATTACATTGAATGTTTTTCAAAACTGTTTCTGAAATACTTCAGATGACTATAGGTTGTCTGAAGTCTGTTCCAGATTTCTGAACTGAGGTCTTTCCAGACTCACTTCAGATAATTGTTTCAGAAGTAATTCAAAAGAAATTCTTTGTAATGCTTCAAGTGATGTGAGAAACATCTCATGTCTTGTTCTTATGAAAGATCATTTTATTGAAATCGTTGTGTTAATTTTGTTATGAAAATAACTTTTCAATCCCCAACATAAATAAGAAAACTGTAAATAGAGAAGTTAAGGGAAAGAAGACTTAGGCACAAAGTTATCCTGGTTCACCCACAAATCCGTGAGCTACATCCAGTCCCAGAGGCAAACAACCACTGGATTTTCCACTATCTGAACTCAGATACAAACTTGAATATGAGTACAGTCTCTCCAGACACAACGAGTACAGTCTCTCCAGACACCACGAGTACAGTCTCTCCAGACATCACGAGTACAGTCTCTCCAGACTCAAGTATTCTTTCTTCCACCAAGCCTCTCCGGGCTCTCAGACACATAAAGTGTTGAGTAGTTTCACTACTCAATCCAAGTTAGATGTTCGCCAGAACCTCTAAACTTAGATTCTACTTGTACATAGAGATTACTGAGTACACACTCAGGATACAGACATTACAAACTAAGTACAAGGATAGATAGTGATACAAGTGTTTGAATTAAATACAATCCCTGTCTTTCTATGAGGAATACATCCTCTGAGAGTAGCCTAACTAAGATGTGAAATGATTCTCCAGCCTTGTTCTCAAACCATTAGTTTCCATGGGCTACATTCTCACCCATATCATAGGAACACCAAGGTATATCAAAGCTTCAAACCGTACCCAGTTTGATAGTCATTTGTTCAGCATGATTGCCTTTCGAACAATCAACTCACTTGATCAAACAGACCAACTGAACAACCTAACTAACTGACCAACTAGTCAGTAGCCTGATTGAGAACCAACTCTCTGATCAAACTTAGTTGACATCTTCATGATCCACTTAAGCTCAAGTCAACTCTTGTTAACCATAGGGCATTCAGCCTGATTAACTAGTTTGATTCTGTTGATCAACAATTTTGTCTGACTGACCAATAGGTTGGCAGCGTCTTCAAATTCAATCTTGAGGCTATTTATATGTTCTGATGAAATATAGCCGTTTGAAGATGATTCATAATACCGTTGAGATGTTGATGATGTGGCTCATATAGCCGTTGTGTAATAGCTTCTCAAACGGTTGCTTCTCCTTAAGCGAATGAGTGTTCAGACGATCCCGTTCTGACACTTGATATTTTCTTCTTCAAGAGATGTTTCTTGATATAATTCTGCGAATACTCTCTCTTGAATCTGCTTCTTTCTGCTTTCATTTGTTTTCTTCTGCTTTCCTCTATTTTCTTTTAGGAGTGTCTCTTTAGGAGATATCCGTTGAATTTGTCCTTTTGCCGATTCTGTATATACTCCTTTTTCATTTGCTCCTAACATCATATCTTCTTTGGGTGTGATGTCTTGTTCAATGTTTGTTGGTTGCAGATGATAAAATATGTTTGAATTGAAATATTTCATTCAAACATTTTTCTTTATTGCTTCTGCTTAGTCTCCTGAGCTTTTCTTCTGCTTTCTTTCGGATTGGTGATGATGATATTTCCATTGTGATACCACCGTTTAGAGATAGCATTGAATGCTATTCAATCCGTTGTGAGACACGCTTCTGGGTGTTCTGACAATTCTGACAAAGTACAACGTTGGTGCTGCTATAAAACTGCCACCGTGTTGCTGCAATTTCTGCGTTGCAGAGATTTCCTCAGTGGTGTATGAACTTCAAAGGTACCAAGAAAGGTCTCTGTGACTTTGCCAATTTAAGCTTTGAAAGTGTTGCGTGTTTGTAGAGAACGACTTTTCTTCAGCATACTTCAGAGAGCAAAAGTCTTCGTTGTCTTCAGTGAGTATGCCACGTCGGATCTCAGACGGCTTCAATATTTCAGACGAATATTGACACTTCAGATAGCTTCTAGTCTTTCAGACAGCTCCGTTGCTTCAGACAGCTTCTTTGCTTCAGACAGCTTCTTGTGCTTTCGCCAAGATGAAACTTCAGAGTACTTCTTTCTTCTGATAAGAAGATTGTAGTTTCATTCTTCTTTGTATTTCTTCTTCTTCTTCTTTCTTCTTCATCTTCTTCTTCTTTCATGTAGATAAAGATGTTGAATTGTATGTACTTTATTCAATCATCTTTCTTGCTTGCTTCTGTTCGGTCTTCTATCATTTTCTGATTGGCAGCAGGTGTGGATGCAGTAGGTCTGCTTATACAAATCCTTTTGTTGCAGGCATTGTGGAAAGTCTTTGCAATATTTCCTTATTTATGCAAGACTTTAATCGAGGTAGAAAAGCATGTCTAGCTTTATCTACTGAGTGAGTGATCTTCATGTGCTTTACACTTTGCAATGTCTTCAAGAAGTCATTTCTTGATTCTGATATGTTCAATCTTCAGACTGCTTCATGTGGTCTTCATTTCTTCAGATGATGGCTGCACTTCAGATAGGTGTATCTTTGAGTCTTCACTTCTTCGAGTCTTTAAGTAGTCTTCTATTCTTCAACTCTTTTCAGATAGCCTTCGAGTCTTCAACTTGGTTGTGGATTACTCTTCTTCAGATTCTGCACTTTGTTCTTTTGATTCTGATCCCCTGATTCAGATTCTTCTTTTGATGTGTTCTTCTACTCTTCTTCTTCAGATAGTGAATATTCCATCCTGAAACATAATCAACAAACCAATACCTTTCTCAGTAGAACCTGTTAATATATTATAATCTTATTTGTTAATCATTAATATAATCTCATAATCTTATTTGTTAATCATTAAAACTTAAGGATGCTAAGTCTTATAATCATGTTTAAATACTTAAACCGATTTATAGACTTCACAGGAGGGTTATGAGTTTTGAGAAAGTAATAACAAAGAGTCAATCAAAAGGTCGACAGACGTTGGTAAGTTTAATTTCATCATGTATTCTATTTTGGTTGTTGGTTACTTATAATATTTGACCTTTAAATATAGCATTCTGTTCATATTCTGATATTTACCATTAAACTTTTATCAGCCTATTCCAAGGAAATTTGTTCAAGATTTTATTCGAAGAGACTGGAGCGAGCTGATCCTAAAGGTTCGACGTGGCGAATATTACAATTGTAAGTTGGTGAGGCGAAACGGAAGGGAAAAAGGTTGCCACCTTGGCAAACCGTGGTACAAGTTAGTTTCTGACTTGAGACTCAAAACAGGAGACAAAGTTGTTTTCGAGACAATTATTAAAGGCTTAAACACAGTCAACGTTACGATCATTCGGAAGGGGGAATGGATTTTAGCTTGAATAGAAGATCACTGGGATAGGGAGATAGTGTGTTTTGGACAATATTAGATGACCTTTTTTGTTAAGTTTGTTAAATTTCCAGTTTTAATTTTTGAATATTGACTACTGTTAAGATAGAGTATTTATGTTCATTTCCCGATCTATCATAACATAGAGATATTGGTGGATAGCTAACCAACTGAGTATATCATATATTAATTGTTTTAATATTTATATGATCTATATCATACAGATAGAAAACTACCTAACTGAGTCTCATAGGTTATAATGTTCTCAGTGTTGTATCTTAGTTTTTGACATGTAATTTCATTTAAGTTGTTATCCTTGCACAAAATATGAAGATTTACAAGTTTATAATTTCCCCTTGTTTATTGGATTAAAGGTTCTCTAATATCAATGATTAATTTTATGTATATAAAAAACCAAACACTACATCTGATAAAACAATTAGGACAAATAAGGAATTCATGTCATGCAAACCTCTATTCCTTTTATGCCATTTGTGCCATATTGTGAAAGGTGTTTTGCAAATTTTTTCACCATTCTTTCCTATTATTAATTATTTCCCCCTACTTTTTAGCTATTTAAATCACTGAATTACAAAACTCTTCAACAAATAATGAAAAATAACCACATCTGAGTGTGCATAATATTTTTTTAAAATTTTCCTTCAGTAGTACCGTTGTTGAGATTTTTTCACATTTTTAATCTTTTTATTTAAATTACTTTCATTATTTTTTAAGAGTTTTGAAATTTCTTTGAAATAAATATCTAAAAAAAAGTGGAAAATAATAACATATCTAAATTTAATGTATTACATAGATTTTATTTATTTATTTTAATTATTACATTTATTCATAATTGATAATATTTTTTTAACGTTGTGTATATGTAATCTAGTTAGGGGGTGATTGTCACCCCCTGTATCAGTCCCTGCACTGCACATATCAAGTGTGATAGTATATACTTCACTCAGAAACCAACACTTATTATTTATTTTCATTAAAAACGAGGTAACAATCATTAGTGACATAAATCTCTATCAAAATGGCGCCTAAACCCTTAGCAGCTCTCGCCTCTTCGTCTCCAGCAATCAGAAGGAAGCGACTCTGCATCTCTGTCTTGGCACGAGCCATTCTTCTTCAATCAATGTGTCCTCCACCATCATACTCCTAGAAATTCCCCACCGTCTATATAAATGTCCCTCAAACCTTCCAGAACAATTTTTTCCATCACCATAATAGTCCCCAAACTTGTCTTTCACCTGAACATCATCAATATCACATATTTGTGTCATGGCTCCAAGCTCATCGAAAAAGGGTGCTGCAAAATCAAACAATCAACACAGTTCTAAAAGCACAATCAAGTCCCGATTGAGGAACAGGAGAACCAATACAAGCAATGCTCCAGAAGGGAAGAACCACAACGTCCATAAAAACGTCAGGAAACCAAGGAGATAATAGAGATCTCCACAAGGTAACCTTAATCACTAAAGGACTTCTCTGGAAATTAATTTATATGTTACTTTCTAGTTTGTATTTCATTATGTTGACTTGAATTATTGAGCTGTATTTTCTCCATATATGGACTTGAAAAATGTTTATGTTTAGGGTTTTTATAATTTTATGAGCTGTATTTTCTCCTAAACCACCTTATATTTGAGCATTATTTTCTGACAATGTTATGGTTTAGGGTTTTGGGTACAAAATTTCATAATATTAGACAAAAATGTGTTAGAGAAGTTAAACTCTGAGGCGAGGCAATAGTGTTAAGTTGAAGTTTTGAATCTTTTTTCCTTTCATATTTGGTCATAATCTGCACAACCTTTAGCATTTAGCACAGACAATCTTAATAACAATATCAACTTAACACTACTTGTATGTTACTTTCTACTTTTGTATTATTGGCAGTATTTACTACGTATCAGTTTCATTTTGTATTAGTTTTTTTAGTTCACATTGCACATAATCTGCTAAACATTTACCATTTAACACTCTGGTATAATAAGGAATCTTAATAACAGTATTTACTCCTTATATGTTACTTTTGTATTTTTTCCTATCACATTGCTAATAATCTGTGCAACCTCTATTATATGTGACAATTTCATGTAATATGAATCAGTAACCATCGAGATATACATCAAGAGTTTTTTGGAGAAGCTACTTCTATAGGCCCAGACCCTAATGCGCTTCCTTAAGGAGCTCAACATGGACGAGAAGGTCTCTAAGTCATCAAATAATAAAGATGATACTGCTCAAAATCAACCACAAAATAATAATGATAATGTACGTTTGCAAATAATTTTAAATTAAAAAGTAATTTAATCATTACAGTATATTCTTGCACTAAACACCAATTTAAATTATGCAGGAGGATATGTCAGTTAAGGTCTCCCAGCTTGGAACATCTGTTGAGCATTTAACAAATGTAGTTTCAGGATTAACAACGATACTCATCAACCACAACCCTACCATTGCCGCTGCGTTGAAAACTGTTCAAGGAATACCTCTCTCTGTGAACAACACCAAAACCCCAAATACCATGGACCATTTGACCCTAGAAACTGTGAATCAACTTGGATCTGCTGACAACCAAGTTAATCAAAAGCAACCTGCAAAAAATGAAAGAAACCTGGAAGGAAGTTTAAAGAAAAAGCTTTTCACACCAAATAATGGAAGTACGTCTGGTATGTACATGAACCTTCAACCCCTACATTCTGTAGATTATGATGGTAGGAAGATTGGAGTGCAAATTCCATGGGTAAGTGTAATGCATTTTTTCCAACAAACTAACCTTTTTTTTCATATTGTTAATGAGAACATGTAACAAAGTACTGAATTCATTTTAAATTTCCAGTGGTTTCCTACGCTTTTTAGGCCCCCTGAAGATCTAATTCTAGATGACATCCAAGCAACCATTGGTGCATATGTCTTTGCAGCAAACATTGATGAGCTAAAATATGGGTTACTTACTTACAACATACATTTAACATTTCGTAACATCATGAAATAATTGTAAACGTTAATATGACTAAACATTACTCATGAATGTTGATTGTAGAAATGAAGTACTAGTATCAATTGAAAAGGATTTTTTAGAGAAAGATGGAAAATGCTCTGCCTACGACCAAAGCACTGCCTAAGCCAGGATGTAAATTCCCTTTTTCTACATGCCCTAAACAGTATTTTATTTATTAGGATTACATCATCCTGAATTCATTCTATTTTGACAGATTCTGAACTTGACTGCATGCATGATGACTGATCATGTGCGGAAATCTAGTATGTACTCTACATGCTGGTTTCTACCAACTGATCTCTCGGTATTGAACTCCTATTTCCTTGCAAACTAAAAAATTAACTTCGATTACTTATTTAATTCCATAATTGATATTTAACTTTCAATACGGACAACAATATTGCATGGAATGGAGAAGGCCCCCTAACTGTCATGGACATTACTTTGATATTTCTGGGAAATTGAATTCTATTGAGGTTATAGCTAGGTTTTTTTAATATATGTTTTAACTTTAAGTATGCTATTTGCTTGGAAATAGGTTCATTAACTAAATAAGATTTGGTTCATATCTGTTTGCAGATATTTGTGCCTTTGAATGATGAGAACAATCATTGTATCTTATGGTGTGGATATGAGACAGCAAAAACTTGTTCTTTTGGACTCCTTCCCTACTCCTGACCGAAATGATAATAAGAAGAAGAGAAGTGAAAAAAATGGTAAAACAATTGCATTAATTAATATTGAAACTTCGAATCCTTTTTTGCTTATTAATTGTATTCATTGAAAATTATATGGTTTCACAGTTGTATATATGGAAAAGAGGCTGACCATCCATCATTTTATGAACTTTGTATCACAATGAAACCACAGTTAACAAAGTTCACAGTGGAGGTGGCCCAAAACATTGGGAAGACGGCTGAAGAGTCGTAAGATTCTATGTCAAATTTAACTTAATATTAGTTTAAAATAACAATTAAATTTTAAGTTGTGTATTACTGATTTTATCTGTTTTCGAATTTATCAAAAATGATAGTGGTGTATGGGTATGCAAATAGATGACAGACTGCAATTGGTCCAAGTAATTACAACATCAAGGTAGTATCGTTAGTCTTTCAACAAAATAGCTCTTTCTTAGATTTTAAATGTTTTTATTTATACTTGATTTCTTAGGTGGACAAGGGCAGCGGATTTAAGTTGGCGTGTAAACCTGGTCAATAAAGAACACAACGTGAAGAACGAGGAGATCCTTACGTTGGCTACTAAGCATGGAAGAAAATCTGGTTAGAAAAAATAACATGACGAGGCCAAGTCCATGAACTGCAGCAACTATTCATATTTCATTAGTCATGCTTGAGGTTCATTAATTCATGGTGTTTGTGCTGTCCCTACGGGATAAAGACACATAAGTTTATGCATGGTGATTGTGCTGTCCTACGGGAAAAAGACACATATTATATTTTCCTTTTTTATAACTCAAATTAGTTGTTTTGAGGCCTTGTTTTGATTGTGGTGTGTTGATGTTTTTTGATTATGATGTTGTCGTATGGGCTAAAGACAAATTGATTGTGATGTGGTTATGTTTGAACAAATTCATTTTAATTTAGTAGGGTGTTTGCCCTATTTGACTAAATTTGATTGTGATGGCTCTTTTTGAGTTCATTTTTACACATGCTTTGAGATTATTTAGTTGATTATGGTCATATTTTTGGTACTTCTATCTAACTTAAGTGATCTTTACCAAAAATTATTCCCTTCAGCAACAATTTGCGGCTTACGAAAAATTATCCTTTACCAACTTTATCATGCTCATATTTTTCAGTTTCAAACTTTTCATATTTGATTCTTCAGCTGAAAGGAAGCTAGCTACATCAATGGCTTCATTTTTTATTGTTTCAAATCAAATCAATGGCTTCAGATCAAATGTATTGAGTTTTAAACTTTACACATTGTTAATATTACCGGGAATCTTAAAACATCAATTACTTCATTTTAAATGTTTCAAAATCAAAGTGGTATTCTAAATTAACATTAGTTTTTCAAATCACGTGGTTTCTTAACTTACTTTTATTGACATCGTCTAAACCAAATAAACCATATTAACAGTGGTAGTGAGTGACAAATGAAATTTTGTACTGGGTTAAACCTCAAATCATCCACATCAATTTGGCCTAACTTAATCTCGCAATTTAGGGAAAATGACTCAAATAAAGACCATAAACACATTGTTGTCTTCCCAATGAGTTGCTAAATAAAGAGTTAGGACACTAAACAACAGTTTAGCTCATAACTGCATGATACTTCTTGATAATTTATATAAACAATTTGGTAGGCAACAATCACAATGCCTGCTCAACACTGTAGCACGTCCGCCAATGCATTATCATACATTGTTCATAATCATTATCCTAAACATCCAAAATTTGATTAAAAAAAGGAAGTCATATAAACAACTGGCAACTACTAATACAACAGTAAAGAACATTGTAAATATAATCCCCAATAGGATATTATCAAAAGGTCAAAAGTAAACAATTGTAGCCTGTCCCAATGCATTCCTCACATTGTTATAATTCATTTACCTAAACCTCCAACGTGATTCAAAAAAGGAAGTCATATAAACAAGGTACCTTAATATATACAACCAATTTGCAACTATCAAACAAACTAAAAAGGCTATTAGCAATTTCAGTTCTTAATATGGTGTCACACATGAGTCCTCATATGTGTCAACTTTTAAACTTCTACTCTTACTTCAATGTTTTCTTGCAACACACATAGCTCACTTCTTCTGGGCTTCAATTACTAGCTTCAATTCTCATTCTTCTTTTTAAATGAGTGGACAATTTTCAGATGCTCTTTCACATGTTGGAGGGTCATACCAGGAAAAATAATTACATGCACTAAATGATCCATAATTTCCACACTTAAAGAACCTTCTACTAGGGTTCTTCTCAGTCCATGAAGTTTGCAACTTGCTCTTAACTCCACAAATGCAGAACCTATTAACATCAAATCCACTTGAAGAGGATAATGTGCTCCCACCTGAAAGAAGCAGAATTGTCCACAGAATCTAATGCTTCCACTGCAGTAAGCAATAATTAAGTATAATGTAAAAAATTTAGCCTACAATTGACAGTAAGCAAAGATAATATCAAGATTCCCACTGCAGAAAACAACAATGAACACAAATTTAGCCTAGAAAAACAACAAAATAAACTCTAAAATACCTGTCACTAACCGATGAAGAATAATCAAAAAATTAAACTGTATATACAACCCCTGTTGAAATCCTTAACTATAAACTATTCAACTAAGCCTTAAATTTAAATCACTTAATGGACAAATTGACTACATCTAAAATTAAAAACAACAAAACAGAATGGTTCATGGATTGCTTGGGACAACACAAATTAAACTGTATATACAAACCCTGTTGAAATCCTTAACTATAAACTATTCAACCCTAAGCCCTAAATTTAAATCACTTATTGGACAAATTGACTACATCTAAAATTACAAACAACAAAACAGAATGGTTCATGGATTGCTTGGGACACCACAAATTAAACTGTATATACAACCCCTGTTGAAATCCTTAACTATAAACTATTCAACCTTGAGCCCTAAATTTAAATCACTTAATGGACAAATTGACTACATCTAAAATTAAAAACAACAAAACAGAATGGTTCTTGGATTGCTTGGGACAACACAAATTAAACTGTATATACAAACCCTGTTGAAATCCTTAACTATAAACTATTCAACCCTAAGCCCTAAATTTAAATCACTTAATTAATGGACAAATTGACTACATCTAAAATTACAAACAAAACAGAATGGTTCATGGATTGCTTGGGACACCACAAATTAAATTGTATATACAACCCCTGTTGAAATCCTTAACTATAAACTATTCAACCCTAAGCCCTAATTTTAAATCACTTAATGGACAAATTGACTACATCTAAAATTAAAAAACAACAAAACAGAATGGTTCCTAGATTGCTTAGGACAGCACAAATTAAACTGTATATACAACCCCTGTTGAAATCCTTAACTATAAAATATTCAACCCTAAGCCCTAAATTTAAATCACTTGATGGACAAATTGACTACATCTAAAATTAAAAACAACAAACAGAATGGTTCATGGATTGCTCGGGACAACACAAATCATTAAAGAATTTTAACAACGTTCAATGAATGAAAAATTATCAAAACAAATAAAAAACCGGAAAACCCTCCTAACATACAAAGGATAAAATTCTAATTTTACATACAACGCATTTCTTCGTTCGAACCCTAAGTAACCCTTCGTTGCAAATTGGAAATATATCTCAAGAACAATAAACGAAGTATCAAAATCAGCTACAACTCTACTGTCATAAGAGTAATACATAAAATGAAACCAGAGAAACGATTCAAAGAGAAGAAAACAAAATTACAAAGAAGAACCAAGAAGCAGACACAACTTACTTCAAGGATTTGGTCGAAGAAGGTCAATGACCTGCGTTGTAGACATTAACACTGGCGATGAAAAAGGAGACGATGAGATCTAAGACGAGGAGGACGACGGGGAGGATGAAAATTTGTCTAACACTAGAGTTAGGGGATTCGAATGATGATGAGATTGAATGTCAAGGAGGAGGACGACATTTTCTCATACTTTTGAGTTAGGGATTCGAATTGAAGAAGATGGGTTGAGAAAGGGAAATTTATGGAGGGGAAAATTGGACATTTCACGTTACGCAAGGGTAATTTGGACATTGCAGATTATAGTTAAAAAAGAAAAATAAAAAAAATAAAATATGGAGGGGTCGACGTTAATAGTAAAAATTTGGTGGTCTCTCAATCACTAAAACAAGATTTAGCACTAAACCATTCATTCATTGGACAGACAACAAAGGGCACTTATGCCCTCCCCCACTAAAGGGCATGGTAGCAATCACCCAGAATGGAATAGAATAGGTAACGTTGAACGGAATTACGTTAACGTCATTAAAATTAAAAGAAATCTGACATTGAACTTTAAGATGAGGTGTCCATTTATGATTAGGGGGACAGGAGCATGAGACAGCCAGATGAGACAGAAGCACTCCTTTTCACTCACTAGAAATGTTGTTTGTATATGTTGTACATGCACAACATAGGGAGAGAGAGAGAGGGAAAGAGGGAAATGTGAGACGTGATAAGTGATGTGATGGAGAGAGATAGAGAGAAAAGTATATTATATGAGTTGTTGTATGTATTTTGTTGTATGAAAAAATTATCTCTTTCACTCACAACTTAAATTTGAGATTGCTGATTAAATTAGATCACCTCTAATTAATGCACGTATTCTGTGTTGTGATGTTTAGTCCTTTCAAAACTTTTATAGAAACAACATAAATGGTGATTTAGTGAATTCTTTTGCAGTAAAAATAAAAAAGATGGTTGTGCACATGAGTCTGTTCATTTGTTTTGCAAACAAATGTGCTTTAATTGTTAAGTTTAATTTTAATCAATAATAAGAAGTTGTATTAGTTGTTTTTTTGTTCAAAGATCACAAGTATCCTTTACGAAAGGTAATCCTATTTGAACTGGTATGAAGTTATAAGGAGGGCAAAGCTTTCCTCCAGTATTTTAACACAACTGGATACCCAGGGCTCCGAACTCGAATATTTAATGAGAGTATTGCTATAGATAATTTTTCTCCTGTTAGTAAGTATGGGTTGTATTGCAATAGTACCATTTCTTTTTTAAAACCGGACCGGCCTGGTAACCGTTCCATTTAACCCCATAAAAACGGTGCTCTTTAGAACCTGGGAGAACCGGTGAAAAACGGTATAAAAACCGGTCGAGACCAGTTTTCTAAAATTTTCCAAAAATTTTTATTTTTTTAAATTTTTTTAAATTTTTGTTTACATCTTAATATTTTAAAATTAATAAAGACAATATATTTAAGGAATTACACATAGATATCTATTATTTTACCAATTATTATTAATTTTTTGGTCTTATAAGACTTATAATAAGGTTATTTATACTAATTTACTACTTTAAATATCTTATTTCTTATATTTTATGTTATTTTATTATAAAAAAATAGATGATATTTAAAATATATATTTAGTTTATACCAGTTCGACCATGGTGTTGAACCATTAAACCGTGAACCATGGATTCACCGGTTCAATCACCAAGTCCGGTTGTTTAAAACATTGAATAGTACCTTTATTCTAATTTTATAAATTAATATGTAATAAAAAATTAAAATCTAAAGAATGTATGTACAAGGTATAATCATGATTGCTCATGTGGAGCTTACAGCTACATTATCCATATAATTTTATATTAAACCATTTATTTTATATTAAAAAAATACTATAATGATTTATTGCAGTCCTTAATAAAATGAGGTCCTTTCACTAATAGTGTCTTAACTACATGCCCATTAAACAATTAATGAAAAATATTTAATATATTAGAAGTGAAAATATTTAATAATAGGGTCAGGTTTCACTAACAGTGTCTCAACCTTTCAGAATGTTCAGAGACGGGGATAGTAATATAACTATATACTTACGGCTAAAAAAGAAAAAGAAAAACTATATTACACTACATTCTATATAAACTGTAGCATTCCAATTCATTAGGTGGTGTATGATGAAATAGAAACAATTACTAGATCAAAAATCATTCCTGTACGTGCAAGCAGTATTATTTTAATAATTGCATCACTTACTTGAAATATAAGCCTGGCTGCCATACCATGCTTACCTCCTAATTACCATAAATGCTTTTTTTTCATTTCCATGTTTATTCTCAAAACTCAATGGCAGAATACTACGAAACAACATGAATCCATGATTTCAGGCTGCCAATTACAGAAATGTGTATATGTAGTTGTGGATTACGCTAATACTATTAGTATCCATAATTATTAATTTCTTCGCATCAAAGTCATGATTGCAGAGCCCATGCCTCCTCAGGGCCTCAGCAACCCGAATCCCATTCCAATCTCTCTAATTATTGGATTCAACAACTGCGTATACCACTAGGCCTATCCATTTCAATACCCGTAAGTAATAATTGAGAAAATAATTTACACATGTTCAACACGAATGCTTATTTGTATTTAATTCTTCCTCAAAATCTTTTTACATAGTGAATAGTATCAGCATGAAATAGAAATATTGTAGATCATGATAAATATAAGGACAACCGGCTGGCTCGATGAATCTTTGCTACTTGCTCTGTCCTCTATATATACCTCATTCAAAATACAACTATATATACTATTCCATTACCGATACTCGACTCAAATACATGATGATTTATGGATGATTATGGGTTAAGTGTCTTCACAAATACTCTATGAATTAGATCACCGTTATCATCATTGAAATACCAAAAGACTAGTACGAGCACCACCGCAATACACTACATTCAGAGCTCATTTCACTTATTCACTGGTCAAACATAGATAAAATCTTTTAATACTTAATAGTGTTGAGCTCTCTGCTGTTTAAAAATCAAATCGACTCCACTGTTTAAGAGCCAATTTCTTTTATTATTGACTTCAGACAAAATAAGACAACATGTCCTTTATTGAAAGAATCAAATAATAATCAATAATATTCACTAGTTTCAATTTCCAGTTTGGTAGTTGAAACATTGATTTTACCATTTACTCACTTATATGATATATATATTTCATTAGTGTATTATTTTTTAAACATATATAGAACTATATGAAGGAAACTGTAGTAATTCGAGAGAGACAACTATAAGCTGCGAGCCTGCGGAACCAAATGCAATGTGCCTTGAATTCCAGCTGGTGGTCCGCAATACTATTGACGTTATTTGGGCCTGACCCCGTCTGAAATTTACTGGGCTATTCGTCTAACGCAGCCCTTAAGATGCCACGTTTAATGTTGAACCAAAGAAAAAATGCCACGTTTAACCATAAAATAAAATTAAAGAATAACATGCATAGCTTTTGCTTCTTCTTTTATTTTCTTTTTCATCAAGCATTTTACCTGCATAGTTCGGACCTTGGGATCGAAATAAGTGGGGCATTGTAATCTATTATTCCCTCCGGTCATAGTCATAAAAAGTAAAAACTTTTAATCACTTCACACAAAAATTGAGAAAATTAATTAATATAATTGGTCATAATAAATTGTCAACAATAGATATTATCTCTTTTAAAAATATGATTCGAGTTTATTGAGATCCATTATCATTTTTCTTTCTCTCTCCATCTAATTCATCTATAATCTCATTCTTCACTAATTATTACTTAATTGGTCTTAGTTGAGGGTATTTTTATAAAAAAGTAATTAATGCATTAAATAATTTAAAATTATTATTATAAGGTTCTTATAATTAGGAACTAAAGGAGTACTATTAAACAAGCTACCAACAATCAACAAAAAATGGATAATGTTTGGTGGACGCCCCATGAGGTGTATACACCTAAAGAAAGAAAAAGATATGAATAGAAAATAGGGAAGTGATAAATTGTATAAGAAGAGAAAGACAGAAGAATAAGAGATGTTAAATAGATGTATGGAATTATTGAATGTACAAATACCATTGTTGAAAAAAAAATCTGGTAATAGAAAAGATTAATAAATGTGTTTGGTAAAACTACCTTATAAGCTCCTAGCTGATAAACTCTGAGCTTATAAACTAGCTTGTTGAATTAAAAGTGTTTGATAAAACTAGCTAATAAGCTAGGTAATAAATGTAAAGTAACATAAAAAGACGAAAAAATAAGACAAGTATGAAAGTGTATTAAAATATAAGAAATAAAAATAGAAGAAAAATAAATAAGCTAGAAGCTATAAGCTAGCTAAAGTAGCTTGTAGCTTATAAGTTAGAAACTCCTAAAATAAGCTGAAAGCTTGTGCCTTGCCAAACACTTTTATGTTGGTCAACTAGCTTATAAGTAGTCAAATAAGCTAGTAGCTAATTTATTGGACTTTACCAAACACACTCTAAAGCTATAAGGATAACGTTTTTATCTTGGCTATTACTAAATGATTACATATAAATGTCTACCCCTAGTATAATAAGAATATTATAATTATATTTCTTAAGGGTGGGTTTGTGAGTTTGACAAAGTGAAGGAGAAGGAAGAATTAGGAGGAGAAGGAAGGGGCGGAAATGATGGAAAAGAGTTTCTAATTTAAACAACACTCACAAACATAATGGGGAAGAAATTCCTATAAACTTTCTCTTCCCTTCCTGTCCTAGGGGTGTGAAACAGGCCAGGACAAGACCAGGCTTTGGCAGGTACTGAGCCTGGGCTGATTCCTAATTCTTAACCCTGAGCCTGAGCCTGTTACAGTGTTGCAGAAGACATTTTTTCAAGTGGTCTAGGCCTATCATGTGTAAAGTCTGGCTGGCCTGTAATCCTGTTTTCATAAGCAAGGCTCACAAACAGCTCGAAAGGCCTATAAGCTATGCAAGTCTTGCAGACCTATAACATGCTTTTCTATATAATTAATATAATGTAGTTTAATTTTTTATTATATTCTAGTTCTTTTAATTATATATATAGTTTATTTATATAATTAATTTAATATATTATATATTATTAATTAAATAGGCCGCCCTGTTGGGCCTAGCAAGCTTTTTAATAGGCGTGAAGCCTGACCTCTTTAACTAAATATGCCTTTTAAAAAGTTATAACTTGGCCTTTTTAATAAACGAGTCAGGCCAGGTCGTAGGCCCCTAACAGACCGACTAGCCTACTCCCACCCCTATTCCTTCCCCTTCAATTTCTAACTCACAGACATATGTATGTCTGGAAATGTGGAGGGAAAGGAAATGGGGAGGAGAATGGAGAAGACTTTGTAAATTACTGACATTTCCAAACACACAGAGGGAAGGACTTTTTACAAAACCCTCCCTCCCCCTTCCTAAATAACCCTAAAAAAATATTCTAATTATGTTATTGAAAAAAGCTGTACAAGTGCGGATGCATTGTGTTATCATTCATTAATTGAACTAATAATTTTGTTTCCTCTTTTCATTTTAATGAAAATTTGTTGAATGAAATTTTCCTTTTACGTTTACAAAATTGGAGTTTAATGAGTATACATTATTAATATAAATTTTTTTTATATTATCATTCAATAATTTATTACTTATTTTTTGAGTTTAATAATATATGAAGTATTATATTCATTGAAATAATATGCATTTTCATGTGTTAGTATAAATTTTTAAACCTAATAATACCTACACATTAAATCAATCAATTAGTTGTATGAAAATTTTTGCAATTTTTTATTATTAGTAAAGATACTTCTTAAAAACTGTTTTCATTTTCACCTTTTTTTTTAATATCAATTCCCGTATATGCGATTAGTTGTTTTAGATTATGATATATACATATTGGACTTTCCTATGTCAAATAAAACATGAGAATAAACATTCTCTTTTCGGTTTCATTATCCTTTGGCTCTATTTATTTTGTTAACTAGTGGTCTTAAATTACCACCAACTATGTATATCAGTTGATACAGAATGTTTCAATTTAAACCAATGATTCTATCCATTTAAAAAACTAATGGTCTCAAATTGAAAGTGCAAAGATATACAATAATTAAACTAGAAAGTAGAAGCAACATGGGAGGATAATAAATAAGGCGCTTATTATTGATAAATTATATGATTGGATCACTCGTTCAGGTGATTTGACCTTATTTAGGCCCTGGTGTATTGGAGTGTTTTTATTGGTCTTTGCCCCTTTTGAATTGAAAGTAGAAAACAAAAGTTCATTTGCTTGGTTTGGGCTTCTATCATCTAATTAAATGCTGTTGGGCCTGACAGGAACTAGGGCTGTTTGCATGTCCCATACGACCCTTCTCATCTTCCGGGCTATCCTGCCTACATCATGGGACAAGAAAAGCAACTGTCCTCCACTAATGACTTGACCTCACCCTATTATATTGCATCTAACAATAATGTTAAAAATACTGTCTCTAACTTATCCATGTTATATTTACTTATTTGAATAACAAAAAAAAAAAAAACATTTCAATATATTTTTTATCTTTAATTTTCAAATAAAAGAAAGTATAAAAAACACTGAAAATAGTGATGTAGTTGTTACACTAAATAGTGCTTAAAGTGAAGTCTTATGACTTATCTATTCACCACCATTTGTTGCATTGCAGAAGCACCAAGCAAGGTGTTCCTTTTGGCACTATTGGGTCAACGGTCAACCTTATTAGCTTTAAATTTTATCCATAACCTACCTCTAATACTCCAATAATTATTAAAAAGGAAAAACAAGGATACCAAAGTTGACCCCATCTGATACGTTTTTGTGGTAAAGATATACTGTGAGAGAATGTGGAGCATTGTTGTGCCACGCTCTCAATTTGATACCCAAATACTACAATATGTTCTGTTGGGGACCGACAATGAACCAAATTTACATATGGAAATTTGTAGTAAGAAGGATCATACTCATCTTAGTTAGCAACATGTATTGGTCGAGTGAAAGGGGCTGAGGTCTCTTAAACATGTGGTCCTGAGTTCGAGGATGCTTGAATTTATGTATATAGAAAAAATATCATTGGAAGGGATTCACACTTTACAACCAGTACTGAAATTAGTCTCTCACCTATCGAGTAGGAGGATACTATAGAAAATCAAATAAAATACTAATCTTAGCTAGCTAGCCATTGACTTTGTGCCACGGTGATTGATGCTGATACATCTCCTTATCTCAGGTATTATGCTTTTCTCCTTTTCAAGCAAATGTATATGGTGGGGGGGTGATACAACTGTTACTTACTTCCCTATTCTTAATGTTGTGTCATGATCCTTCTACCAAAATGTTATGCTACATTTGAAAATCCATTTCCAAACAACATATATAGCTATGTGTTTGAATGAGGATCCGCTTGTTTTTTTTATTGGCCACATTTCATAACTAAACAAACACTGTATGATTTACTTTCTTTTCAGATTTTTGTTCTTTCTGATGTAACATACAACAAACACTAGAAACGACAGGCGTGCAAGACCGAAACCACACACCCTTTTGAAGAAGAATTAATAATTTCTAGACACAAAACTTTTTTTTTTTTTTTTTCCTTTGACAGATATTCAGAACAGTTGAGTGGGACGTGCTCAAAATGAAAAAAAT
This sequence comes from Sesbania bispinosa, assembly GCA_026901365.1. NCBI lineage: Eukaryota > Viridiplantae > Streptophyta > Magnoliopsida > Fabales > Fabaceae > Sesbania > Sesbania bispinosa. The sequence goes on from QLOH01000822.1 coordinate 215,364, forward strand.
GACATATGGCATCTTAATATCTCATATCCTAATTTATGGACCACACAGCTAATGGACATTATATGCACTTTTTATTAATAAAAGGAAATTACAATAATCAATTTGAAAATTAAGTCCTATAAAAGATCACCCTGATCTGCACATTATCTCACGAAAACCATGATTATCAAGTTTTTTGAGATATATATCAGTAATTTGGTAGGCCAAATCTATGTTCACATGCACTCTCAGTCTCAGGTAGTAGATTAAGCAATGAATTATATGAAGGAGAAGATCCTTCGTATCTTCGGGATAGTGTCAAATCCTATATAAATGGACCACTTAAAGCTTTATAAGAAAGGCTGAACTGAATTCCAGTGTGGAGCAATTCAATTTTGGAATATTCATTGGTGAAAAAGATAAAATAATCTACATGATGCATTGCCACCTTTAGCAGAACAGAGGAAGAGATAAGAGGACAGATAGTAGGCAAGTGAATGGTTGGGATTCAGAGTAGTGTTTATTCCAAGTCAAATTCTAAGTTCTAACTAATGCAATTAAAAAAAATTCTAATGCAATCAAATCAAGGCAGAAAACAAAAAAGCATGTGGGTGGGGTCTAGATTTTGGTCACGTAATATGAAATAAAAAAATCATGATACAGATTTGGTAAGCCAGCAAGAATTCCTTGTATATTTGATTCATAAAATGTAAACTTTTTGCTTTGTTGTCCTGCTAAATTGGGCGCTTTTTTTTGTTGCTTTGCGCAATTTATACTCCAAAAGTTCTAGTATTTTCCCCATTAAATATAGACAATTATTTAGTTCTCCTTAAATGTATCAAGGACAGAGAAGAAAGGAAACACCCCTTTCACAGAGACTATAAAATAATGAACACATTCTATATTTCAACGTATGCGGTATCAAAATTTCGGGGTCATAAAACACTTACTATAATTCTTTATAGTTGTAAGCAGTCCTAGGCTTCAAATTGCCAGAGGTGGTTTGAACACAGATTGGGCAAAACACTGCAAAGCCTCATGATTGGAGACAGAACGACGGAATATGTTTGTTTGAACTTTGAACTTTGATGTGAATAAGATGTAAATTTTTTTTTAGATGTCACGGATACATGTTATTATAGAAATTCGAAATAAATCATAGCAAGGTGTGTCCTTGTTAAATCGAAGGGTAATTGGGTATATTGAAATGATAACTTTTAAAGGGACTAGTTATCCTCCATTAATATTTCCAAGTTATAGTGTGACTTTGAATGAACAAAATTCTTAATTCTCGTAGTTAGGAGTAGAGAAGAGACATAACCAGTATATACATTCAACTCTAGTATGCCTCCTATCACAACACAAACTATTGAGAAATAGACAGTACATTAAAAGCTGTATTGCCATCTGACCTATTCTATCTCCCATGTAGATCTACCTTCAAGGGGTTTTTAAATATAAAATACCCAAACATATCCTAAGTCTTTCCTTTAGCTTTCTAGGTTACAATATGCAACTGTCAATGGGTAAAACTCTCAGAGTTAAGAGTCTAGCAAGCCTTTTAATCATAGGATAATAAGGAATAAACCTACATGATACTTGTCTAATATATATTTGTTATATGCTTTTAAGTATTTCAAAAGCTTTTAAAAGAAGCAAGTCCCACAATGCTTGGATAGGGAGCACTTTAAGATTTATAAGTCAATTTATACTCTAATATTGATAAAAATTTAAAGGTTTTACCGTGAAGTTAAGAGGTGAAGAAGATAAATTGGTATTTTGATTGGTGAGTATTAAGAAAAAAAAATGTTTAAAATATTTTTATCGACACTATTTATAAATATTTTGTATAAAAAATAAAAATATGAAATTTTTAAGTAGAAGAAAAGTGATCACTAGGACTTAAATTGAAACAATTTTAAAATAGAGAGGTTAAATTCAAACAAAAATTTATTTAGGGGAATCAAAATTATTACACATTATATATGGTAGAAAGATTAAAAGTGTAATTAAACCATAAACCTTTACATCTACAAGACTTATAGACCAACAGGAGGTTGATGAGTAACCATATTGTTTTCATGAAAAATATAAGGATAAGATATAAAAAGAAAATAAATGTTGTAGCATTATAATATCCTTCTTGAAAAATAAAGAAGTTCCAAATTGATTGAACATAAGAGAAGTGAATGTAAAAGTTTGGAGTTTAGAGTGTGGTCTTTTTTCTTTTTTTTCTCCCCTTGTATATATAAAAAAGCTTGGACCGGACAAATTAGGCCTTAGACCTTTTTGACAAAGTATCAACTCTGAAGTACAATCCCATAAGAAGAAAGTTGGCTCCTTTTCCATGTAGCAAGTATCATGACCTCTTTATGACCCAAGGAAAGAGCTGAAGCAAAAGAAAATGTTGCAACCATGTGGCCTTAAAATAAGTAAAATAGATTTAATATGTTGGAATGTAATAAAAGTACATTGTGCCTTAGGCAATTTGGACAAAGTAGTAACTTTCAAACACAACCCATGGGATCTCTATTGTGTAAAAAGTTTTAAACATGCCCGTTCTAAAACTTCAACAACCCTAAAGTAAATATCTCAACTTACCAATATCCTCTTTATTCCTTAATAAAGTGTGCTAAATCATTCCATAATCACCTTCAAAGGTATCATTTCTAAAGTGGCTGCTAGCGTGAAGCACCCATGTGGGTGGTTCACTCCTAAGACAATGTTACTGACTTGTTATAATAGGTATCATTTACCGGCTATTTTGAAATTGGGTATTTCGTTATTGTCCATAAACTTTGTAAAATTATTAAACGTCCCCAGTTGAATGAATTAAAAACTAAGAAATTATATTTGAGTGGAACTCTCTCTATGCTTTAGTTCTTTCTTGCTTCATCATCATGGAACTGAGATGAAATTAGATGTGAGTGGTTGACAAACAGAACACCACACAACAAGAGAATGGTGCGAGAGAGAGTTACGACTTTCGTAACTGCGGGAGAAGGGTACAAGTGAGATCTGCGAGAGGGATCTTCAGATAGGAGTAACGCTTCTTTGCAGTGGCTATTCCAGTGGGGTATTCCGAAGCTAATAGAGGGGTTGTCATCGCCCAATACTCTCTTTCCTATCTCACCGTCCCAAACCTCAATGACGACCAGTTTTCCAGTGAAATCTCAGATTAACTCGACGAGTTGGTTCAGCTGCAAACTCTTAGACCCGGTTCCGACTTGTTTGTCGGAAAAACTCCACCGTAGTTAGGGCTCTTAACAAATTTGCGCACACTCATTCTCACCGACAATGCTTGTTTAACGAAATAAAGTCCCTTTGGATCGACTACCCTGTTTTACCTTCGACAAAACTCTCTGCGTTTCCTACTCTCGAAATTTCGTAGTTAACTTCAGTGGCAAGGGAATTCCTATCTTTGATATATGCAACTTTGTGATTTTGGAGAAGAAGAAAGAATATAGTAATATGAGGAGGGACCCATTGTAAAAATCTCAAGTTCCAATTCAAATGGGTAGCCAGTAATAAATCACAACCGTTGATTTAAATAATAATATATCTAATGATTGTTTTTGTTGCCTTACCTCTAAACCACCCATGCAGTGCTTCATATTAGTCGTGGCCCATTTCTAAAACCCAAATAAGTTGTCATGCTTATCCAATATTCTCTCAAATTAAGTCCATGCCTTTATAGTTGGCGTGAATATAAATTAAGGCAAGGCTTTTTATGCCACTACGAAGAAGTTCATTCAGAAAATACCAACTTCTTCTCTCATGCAGTAAGTTGTGGACATGTCGGTTCTAAAATTTCAACAATCTCAAAGTAAATATCTCAACTTAGCAATATCCACGTTATTCCTTAAGAAAGCTATTTCCAAACCATTCCATAACCACCTTCAAAGGTATTGTTTCTAAAACCCAGCTCATATGCCAAAATTATCTATTCTCTGAAATTAAGTTCATGCCTTTATAGTTGGGGTGAATATAAATTTAGGCAACATTTTTTATTCCGTACTGCAAAGAAGTTCCTGTGATCTCTAACAAGCATGCATATACTGTAACATCCAAAGTTCTAAATTCAATAACAATGTTCGTTTAAGACACTGTTCCCAAATTCTTGAAATTATTTTGCACCATTACTGATATCTTTACATACACATTTACCAAATGCTTAAGTAATTCCCACGATTGCATAAGCCCAAACAACCATTAAATACCATAAATCCCATGATACAATTGCCACTCTGTGGCTCAAGGTAACCATCATTCGTAGATACATAATTTCTAACCTAACTAAACATAGCATAACTCAAATACATCAATTTTCTTCACGGGATACAAACTACAACTAGGGGCAGGGTGATCCACTCTATGAGTCTCAAATCTCCATCCAAGCATTCGGCCAAACAATCCTGCATATCTAAAATGAACCCATAAACATGCAGTGAGATTAATGTCTCAGTGAGCATAACTATGCAATCATACAGTGTGGGGGGGGGGGGGGAAACAGGCAAATGTAATGCAACAGGAAATACATAATCAACATAACATGACATCTCAACCGAATATGAACGTGATATACATGACCTGCATTACCCGACAGACAAGTCTTATCACTAGACTGGGGCTAGACCTGAGCTCAAACTATAAGGAACATCTTCCCTGGGCATAACACCGCCAATTAACTGTGGGCCAAAACCCGTGTTTTAACTGGGGACCGAAATCCAATCTTAATTAATTAAGGTGAACTAGCGCCGAATCCAAAACTGGGGTCGAAGCTAAAATCTAGGGTCGAAGGCATTTTTACTGGGGCCGAAGCCAAATTCATTTTTTAACTGGGAGTCGAAGCTCAAATTCATTTTTCAATTAACTGAGGCCAATGGCCTTAATGCGATGCTCACACATAACAAATAACACACACCTCATGATAGATCTAAACATTGTTCTAGTCAGAATAATACCCTAGCATGTGAATCCCATAACCAAAACCCCACAATCATTACCAACATGTTATCCAAGTATGAATCATGAATGTACATGACAACAACAAGGGGTCGGTGAAACCCTAAGCATACTATATTTAAAATCCATATTTCTAATCAAACACTCAAGCACTACAAATCACAGGGAACAATCAACCAATCAAACAAATACAAGACTAAAGGAGAAGGGGGAACGAGGAGGTAGGTTCATGGGAGAGATTCAAGCATGAATGGGGAAGTGCGTGAGTTATACTCACCTCAAGAGAACTCAAGAATATAGAGAAATTGTTGAGGGGTTGAGGATCCTTGGCTCCTCCTCCTTCTTGGGTCCAAGAGCTCATTCTCTCCTCTAGAAACCCTCTCTCTCTCTAGAAGAAGGAACGGAAGGAAAAATGAGAAAGAGAACCCTAAGGCTCTGTGTTTCTAAAAGTCTGCCACACGCATTCTCGCTCAAGCGAGCTCTTCTCGCTTGAGCGAGATTGCTGAGGGGATTCTAGATTCACGTTCTTGCTCAAGCGAGAAACCTCTCGCTTGAGCAAGAATACTCCAGAGAGCATCCCCCCTCTTTGGATGAATTTCGCTTGAGCGAGACCCTCCTCGCTTAAGCAAAATTCTTCCAGAGAGCACTCTCCTCTCTGAATGAATTTCGCTTGAGCGAGTCCTTTCTCGCCCAAGCGAAATTCTTCCAGAGAGCACTCCCTTACTCCCCTGTTTCTCGCTTGAGCGAGAGCTTTCTCGCTCAAGTGAGAAAACCAAATTACAAACTTCTCATTTTTACTGATATGCCCGCTCAAGTGAGCCCTTCTCACGTGAGCGAGAGCATCAGAACTTGAAATCCTGATTCTCACTTTTGAACCACTTCTAACTTAGTTCCTCTTCATCTAAACCTCTTCTCCTCATCTTTACACCTAATAATTCTCTCCGTCTCAGCGTGTGATTTCTTCTAAGTTCGGTTTACAGTTGTGTTTGACTTAACACTTGGTTCCTCTTCTAAATTCTCTTAACACTCATGTCTCTTAATATATTCCCTAATTCTAGTCTTAATTCACACTCAAACACCCAAATTCTCATCCTACTTCTAATCTTCCTCTCTTGGCCGGACTCACAGCCTAAGGCTCCCACTATTTTTTCTAAGCCCTAATTTTTTAGATGTTACATATACCACCTTTATCTAATTATTTCATGATCGTTATCAACATGAATATAAATTTGGGCAAGGTTTTGATGTCGTTATAAAGAAGTTTTCCATAAAAATCATGCCTATAACACATTCACCTAATTCTTCATTGATTGTTCCATGCATCAATATTCACTTTGAAGTAGTTTAAGGAAAGAGGAAACCATTTGCTCTACTACTTAACTAAGGGGTATGTAGAGTGTCAAGGCCACAATTGACCTACCAAAAAGTGAGTCGATTCAACTTGTCTCACTTTTTATGGTGAGACAAGAAATTTTTAAACCAACTTAACCCATGATGATTGGTGGGTCAAACAACTTGACTCATTTTAAATTAAAAAAAATATAGAAAACCATAATGTAGAAAAAATATTAATAAATAAAAGGAGGTTTAACTTGGCCCAACCCAACTCAAGCCCACTTAATTTGAAGGTTAAATGAGATGGGTCAAAATAATCAAGTGAACTATAAGTCTAATATTTTGTAATGTAACCCATTGATGAGTTAGATTGAGTTGGATCGATTAACTCATGGGTCAAACCTATATTAACACACTACAAGAATTTTCGTTTTTAGCGACGGCCTCGTCGTCACGAATTGGTTATTTTTTCCTTTACAATTTATTTAAGAATAGCGACAGCCAAGCTGTCGCTATCTGAAAAAAAATTAGCGACGGCGTAGCGACGACCTCACTGTCGCTAATTGAAATTTGTCGTTAGCAACGACTAAGTTTCAAATTAGCGACGGAGAAAACGTTGCTAATTAAAAATACATACTCGCGACGGCTAGGTCATCGCAATTGTAAAAAATTTTCGCGGGTGAAATTTAAAAATTAATCTGGAGCGTCGGTTTTTATTGACTAAGCGACGACTCAGCCGTCACTAAGTTAATTAAATATAGCGAGGCCAAGCCATCGCTAAAAGACGTCTCAAAATTCGAGATTTATGTGAGACCGTCCCTTCTTTCTTCTTTCTCTTTTCTTCTTCCCTTCTTTTCTCCTCTGATCCTCCACCACGGCCATACCGAAAAACTTCCCTCCACCCCTCTATTACTGTCCCCTCAAGCTCTCTTTCTCCTTCAACTTCTCCCTCTCAATTAACCATTTAATCTTACCGATTATTTTGTGAAACAACCACTGTTTTTGGTAAAGAGGCGGTGGACGACACCCAACCACTATGGGTAGACGTTGCCGCCAGTGAATCTTCGTTATGGGCATTGAACAAATATTGTGTTCTCTCCTATGTGTGATGTAACTGTTGTAATTTGTCTCTGTATTGTATGAATTGCTTGTTAGTGGAGAGCTGAGCTCAATAGGTGAGACCCTATGAAGGGTGCTGGTAATATATATTTGTGCATGTTTTGTATTGTATGAATTATTTGTTAGTGGAGAGCTGGGCTCAATAGGTTGAGATCCTATGAAGGGTGCTGGTTGGTGTTGGTAATATATATTGTGCATTTGTATTGTATGAATTATTTGTTAGTGGAGAGCTGAGCTCAATAGGTGAGACCCTATGAAGGGTGCTGATTGTGTGCTGATATTATAGAATTGTGTTTGTGTTGTGATATGTGAAACTTTTATGCTGAAATTATATAATTTTTGAATTGTAGAAAATGGATCGTAGATGAATGTATGATAGGTTTGATTCTTCTAGGAGATTGGATAATGAGTTTATTGAAGGGGTTTCGAGATTTGTTAACAAGGCTATGGAACAACCTTCGTTTGTTTTCTGATTGAGGGATTAGGTGTCCATGTGTGAAATATAATTGTGAGAGTATTCTGAACCTTCTTTTGTTAGACTTCATTTGTTGAAGTATGAATTTAAACCAAACTATAGAGTATGGATTGACCACGGAGAAGTAGTGTCTAATAATGTTGAATTGGGAGATGATGATATTAGTGGTGAAGGTATGAGTTATGAACCTCAATTTTCCTCAATGAATTAAATGGTGTAGATGCATTAAGGCCTATACCTGATGAAACATATGATAATGACCATAAGCCACCTAACCCAGATGCCCAACGATTTTATGATATGTTAATATCTGGAAACCAGCCAATCTATGATGGAGCAAATGATTCTAGGTTATCAATAGTTGTGAGGTTATTAGTAGCTAGGAGTAATTGGCATGTTACTGAAAAGTGTTTGGATTATTTCATCCAAATGCTACTTGATGTAGCGCCAACACCCAACACCATTCCAAAGAACTATATCAGGCGACCAAATTGGTGTCTAAGTTAGGGTTGAAGGTGGAAAAATTGATTGTTGTAGGAAGGGTTGCATGTTGTATTACAAGGATGATTCTATGTTAACTGAATGCAAGTTTTTGTAATGCTCTGAGGTTTGTTTCCTTGTAAGGTTGGGAAAGGAAGATATAAAGATGTTCCGGTGAAGAGGATGTTTTATTTTCCAATTATTCCAAGGTTGCAGCGATTGTATGCTTCATTAGAGTCTGCTGCACAAATGCGATGGCATCATGAGAATAAGAATGATTCTGGTTTATTGCATCATCCATTGGATGGGGAAGCATGTAAACACTTTGATAATGTGTATCCTGATTTTGCAAATGAGCCAAGAAATGTAAGGTTGGGGTTATGTGCTGATGGGTTTACACCCTACATTCAAGCTTTGACTTCACCATATTCCTATTGGCCTGGTATTCTAACACCTTTCAATCTCCCTCCTGAATTGTGCATGACTAAGCTATATATGTTTTTGACTTGTCTAATACTCGCGTCCAACTAATCCCAAGGCAAACATAGACGTGTTTCTGCGGCCTTTAATAGATGATCTGCAATAGTTGTGGGAATATTGGTGTTGTGACTTATGACATTTCCACGAAACAAAACTTTCTCATGCGTGCATGTTTGATGTGGACCATCGATGATTTTCTGACGTATGAAATGTTATCTGGTTGGCAAACAAGGGGGTAATTTAGTATTGTCTTTATTGTATGGAAGACACAAAAGCTTTCACTTTGCAGCATGGTGGAAAAACTCATGGTTTGATTGTCATCGTAGATTCTTGCAAAGTGATCACCCCTTCAGAAGGAGTAAAAAAGGGTTTAGGAGAAACCGGGCTGAGCATGATGAATGTTGCGGGTAAAACCAAGGACAATGTAAAGGCAAAGAGGGATGTGACTATGTTCTGTTCGCGGGGTGACTTGGAGTTGGTTGACTTTGGTAATGGAAAGATGGGAAAACCAGAGGCAAACTACTCTTTAGAACCTAAGGATGCAAAACTGGTTTGTAAATTGATTTCTGAATTGAAATTTCCGGATGGTTATGCCTCCAATCTGAAAAGTGTGCATATATCAATAGGGGTACAATGCATGGGATGAAAAGTCATGAATGTCATATATTCATGGTGACACGATCCTATCCGACCTCACCAGGATGTCTCAGATCCATTGCAAGGGATTTGAGGTCCAATGAACGAGGCCAGATCTAAGCAGATGAAGAGAGTTTTGCAACTCTTGGTCACTGAAATCCAAAGGAAAGAAGACCACCGAGCGAGGAAGAAGATCCAAAGAAGTGGTTTAACTTAATTCGGGAAAGTGTATCTAATCAGATCCTAACTGATTTATTAGGATCAGATCTATTGGAAATCAATATCAGATTTGTTAGGATTATATTTAAATCTTTTAGTATTATATTATCTTATTTAGGATTAAATCTTTTAGGATTATATTTATCTTATCTAGGATTAAATCTATTTAATTTAGGATTGTATCTTTTAGATAGTTTATTTTAGGAAATTCCTTTGCTATATATTAGCATTAAGAATCAGTTTGTAGACAGTTGAATTCATAAAAATTATGAGTTTTCTCTTTGTGAGAATTTATCCTTTGTTCTTGGATTAAAGAACTACTTGATAACTTAGGTTCTACCAGCATGTCTTGGTTAGGGTCTAGTTGCTTATATCTTGATAACTTTGGTGCTTCCGGTAGTCACGGATTGTGTCAAGTTCCTATATTTGATAACTTTGGTGCTTCCAGTAGGTCACAGATTGTGTCAAGTCCTATATTTGATAACTTTGGTGCTTCCAGCAGGTCTTAGATTGTGTCAAGCTCCTTACAGTTATTTACCGTTAATTGATCTTCAAGACGTTCCTATCTATACGCTTCTGGTTCGTATCACATGGAGTGTTTGCTCCTAATTGCATTTTGATCCTTGCCAGATTGTGTGTGGAAACCATTTGCTGAATTAAGTCGATTCTTTTTAAATATATATGTTCAAATACTTTGAGGATGGATGATGTGGCTAAATTGGAACAAAATATACCAATCATTCTATGCAAATTGGAAAGGATATTTCCCACCGGGATTCTTTGATTCAATGGAGCATCCTGCGAATTCATCTTCATATGGAAGCAAGACTTGGGGGTCCAGTTCAATATCGGTGGATGTGTCCATTTGAAATATGGGTGTTCATTGGGACGGGTTGGGACGAGTTTTACATGTCCCTAACCCGACCCTAATTTTTTACCGGGCCAATTCTATGGATACGAACCCGTCCATAGACCCGAAGAGACCAGATAATGTGCGGGTCTAAGTAAGACCGGGTCTGAGTAGGACAGGACCGGGTTGGCCCGATATATAAGCTAAATATAATCATGAAATGATCATATAACAAGTTCAAAGAAAATAGTTCATACAATTAATAAATATATTGCATACAATAGAATATCTCTTAATGTATGCAATATTTTTTACTTTTTTAAAGTTTGGGACATTACTAAACCAAGTATAACATTATATCACTATATAATTTTATGTATAGAATGTATTCTTAAAGTTAAATAGAGGAAAATTAGACTCAAAAACCCTATCTAAAATGAAAAAAATAAGGTTAGGAATTTACATAATAGAAAATCATAAGTAATAAATATTATATTTATATATAAAGGACGGGCCGCGTAACACGAAGGTTAACCCGAACCCATCCTCAACTCAATGCCGGATCAAAAAATGAGACCCGATAAGACCCGATTTGGTTCTATTCTTTCTTGTAGGACAGGAACAGAGCCGGCCCGAGTAGGACGGGTTGGGACGGGTCAAAGGGATGAACCAGGTCTTGAACACCCCTAATTTGAAAGGTTTGTCAATAAAACTATATTGTTTATTTTATTTATTTGTAATCAAATTCAAATAACAATGTGTGTTTTTGTTTTAGAATGATGGGAGATGCGAAATGATCCGTGGGTAATTTGGCTAGGGTGGAGTGCTCAATATGCTCATTTCACTTACACCGAGAAACCACGTAATTTTGTTCGCATTATTTTCAGAACTCATGTTTGTTGTCAAACACTACATTGAGGAATAAGCCTCCAAGTGGACTTCAATGCGGCAATTCCACATTGACAATGTTGAACAAGTCAGGACGTCATGTAGGAATGTCCAGTGAGCACTGATTAAATGACGATGAATAGAAATCAGCTCATGTACATATACTGATCAATTGCAATGAAGTTAAAACCATACCTTAAGTAACCGTGTTTTTATTATCTTTAGGTTTTAGGGTTTACAATTGAATAATTTATTAACTACTTGTTCCATTTCAGCTTATTCTTACAATTTCACTCGATCGATGATCGAGATTCTTCTGCCCGAATACATTCAGACTTTCCAACATGGTTTATGAACTATGTAAGTTGTTCATCTACTTTTTTTTTCTATTTGTTACCGAGTAAACTGAATTCAATTAATATTAAATGGTTCTTATCATTAGGTACGTGATGAGTGAAATGGAGTGACCAACAATGAAGTTAAATCATTAGCTTGGAGACCGAACTCTAAAGCAAAGCCATGGAACACATACCTTATAAATGGCTATAGATTTCGGACAAAGGATTGGTGTGAGGGTAAAAGGACTACAAATTGTGGAGTGCATGTAAAAGGACTTACCGATGGCGGTGAAGATGACTTTTACGGTATCATCCACCATATCTATGAATTAGAGTATCTTGGTTTGCCTAACTTGATTCCTATTTTTATTGTGAATGGTTTGATCCAACCATAAACAGTGGCATGCGAGTTCAAGCACAATACAATATCGTAGAAATAAGGAAGAGTAGAAGGTATAATCAGTATGATCCATTTATTCTTGCACAAAAAGCAAGACAGGTCTATTATACCCCTTATCCAAAATTATGTAAGGACTTACGAGGTTGGATTGTGGCAATCACAACAAAAGCAAGGGGTCATGTTGAGGTTGATAGGGTTGAGGAAGAAGTTCCTTATCAGGCTAATGACACTTCAACTATTTTACCAGTTGTGGACATTGAACAATTGTCAGGCTTAACTGAGAATCGATATGAACCGGTTATTCAGCCTGAGACTATAATTGAAAATGATGAATCTGAGGATGATGATGAAGTTCAAGAAGATGAAAATGATGGTGAAGATGAATGGGATGACAATGAAGATGAAGATGATGATGAAGATCCAGAAGATGAAAATGATGTATAATTAGATTAATATTAATATTATGTACTTTTCCGTGAAGTTAATATTAATATTGATGTACTTTTCCGTGAAGTTAATATTAATGTGTACAATATTATTTAATTTTTACCATGAATTTTAATTAAATTTATAATCATAATTAACTAAATAATCAATTTTTTTAAAAAAAATATATGATTAGCGACGACCTAGTCGTCACTACAAAACCGATGGTAAATGCTATACATTTAGCGACGGGCAGGCCGTCTCTACATTATGCCCGTCGCTAAATTGCAACGGCTAGCGATGGTCAAGATCGGTGAAAGTTTGCGACGACCGTCACGTTAGCGACGACTTGTAGCAACGGACGTGCGTCGCTATGGTGCGACGGCTGACAAATAGCCGTCCCTATTGCATTAACGACGGGGACTGTAGTGACGACTTGTCAGCCGTCACTCCGTCGTCGCTACAGCCCGTTTTAACGACGGTTTTCGTCTGGTTAGAGACGACTTATGACCGTCGCCGTCGCTAATCATCGATTTTCTTGTAGTGACACCTTTATCATGGAAATCCTTAAGGATCACAAAGGAGTCTCATATTCTCATCTTCATAATAGACCTAGTAGGATTCAACACTTGTAACTTATTCCTTCCTAACTCTGTAAAATTTGATCCTAGGTTACCTTAAATTTCTTTCATGTCACACAAAATATAGCAAAACTATGTATACCACTTTGGAAGATCCCTATAAAATTGCAATAATCTATCATAATTCCATCTAGTTTATTTCTTAAAGATAGGTTGGATCTCTTCCCTTAAATGTATATATATAACACCTTAATAGCTCTTGTTCTCTAGCATTAAAAATCTTCATGAATTAATATGAAAGTTACATTGATTTAAGAGTGTTTTATGTTCAAGATTGAGGACTCAGATTTAATATACAGTAGTAGAAATATATTTAGAAAAAGAAAAACTTACCTGCAAGAGCTTAATAATTAGAATAATCTCACCAAATATTAATTAGTATCAATTGTAAGTTAAAATAATCTTATGTAGTTGGGTAACTAATAATGAAAAGTACCATATAAAAAGATAAACGGGAAAAATATGTTTTTCGTCCCTATAGTTTCGGTCAACTTAGTTTCCGTCCATGTACTTTAAATCCTGTATTTTTTGTCCCTAAACTTTCTAAACCCCCAAACCGTGGTCCCTGCCCGTCAATGAGATCTGTTAACCTGATGAGGTGACTAACAAAAGTTACATGTCAGCCTCAATAGTGAGTCTCAAATAACTAAACGATCATCTAATTAAATTTTTTATTAATTTTTAATTATTAAAATAATCCTAATTGCTAAATTAGGGTTTTTACCTGAGCAATTATACCCGATAAAAAATCTAATTTCATAATTATGGTTATTTTAATAATTAAAAAATTAATAAAAAAAGATTAATTAGATGAATCAGCTATTGGGGCCCACTATTGAGGCTAACATGTAACTTTTGTTACCCAGCTCATCAGGTTAACAAATTTCACTAACGGCTAGGGACCATGGTTTGGGGGTTTAGAAAGTTCAGGGATAAAAAACAAAGGATTTAAAGTATAGAGACGAAGACTAAAGTTGACCGAAACTACAGGGACGAAAAACATATTTTTCTCAATATAAACACTCAATGATTTAGAACTCAAAGGCATTTTTTCACTTCTATCTTCAATATGTTTTATTCCTTTTTTGAAGTATATATTATTTAAGATTTTTTTTTGTTACAATATATCATTTAAGATGAACACACATATTATACAAATTATAATTATAATTATTTTTTATTTATATTAAAAAGGTCATGATAATGAGAAAGAACATTTGAGACACCCTAATAAATGTTTTTAATTAATATTTTTATTTATTTTTAGGTAGTGTCTTTTTTTGGAGAAATTTATGCACTTAAGTGAACTATTTTTTTTGGAGAAATATATTGTTAGTTTAGAAGTTCAAAATAAGATTAATTATTATTCACTCACTTGAACTCTCTTATATTCATCTAATTTGGTTAATTAATAAGAGAGAATTATATAGAAATAACATATTAAACAAATATCATAATGGTGGTTGATCACGGTGAAAGTGAGCTGTGACCCCTAAACGAACTTTTTTTGAAAAACCCATGACTTATTAAGCCAATAAATAACTTTTTTTGCAAAACCCTAAACGGATTTTTTTTTGCAAAACCCATAGAGGATTATCAATCAAAGACAAAAAAATAACTTATTAAACCAATAGAAGACATATTAAAAAAATTAAATAACAATTTAATAAAAATGAGTGCATTAATTATATTTTTTATTTGTATTCAATAATTAACTCAAAAGATATTAAAAAATGGAGGGAGTAGCTAAAAAAATTAAGTATTAAAATATTAATTCTTGTATTTCAATATAACGAATACTTTTACCTTCATTAAATACTTTATTTAAACTTAATTTGGTGGCATATTAAAATTATGTTCAAAATTTTTAATATTTATTTATCTCTTTAATATATGTTAGCTCTCAAAAGCTATCTTTCGTATTGTTTGTTGAGTTTAATATATGTACACTGTTAGTGTAAAGAAGTTTTACACAGACTTCCAATGATGTGTTGCCACATCATTTATTGAATTTAATAACACATGAGTTGTCATATTTATTAAATGATGTGGCGACACACCATTGGATGTCTGTGTAAAACTTTTTTACAGTGAGAGTGTATACTAATTAAATCCTTGTTTAATCCCTCTCTTCATTTTTTATGATATTATGAAAAGCAATCAATATCATCTTTATATTAAGCTTATGTTATAATTTTGTTAAGGGTTTAATTAAACGGTTGATATTAATGATATAAAAGTAATTTTTTTATTAAAACATATTTATTATGCCAGAAATTTAAAAATGTAATAAATAGTTCTTTCCTAATAAAAGCTTTAATTTCTATTCTTGCATGAAATTTAAGTGATACATGTTTGATTCCCCTTAAGTAAGGTCTCGAGTTCGAGTCTTGTGGACGGAAAAAATCTCCGCTGGGAGAGTTAGCCCCACCATGATGTGGATGTTCCCGACTCGAATAGGATTAATTGTCTCCTGTGGAGGATATCTATGGTTAAACAAAAAAACTAACAAAACTGTATTTTTAGTATTTCTTTTAATCTCTTTTAATATGTCGTCTCTCTATTATCTCTCATGTTGACGATGAGAGTATAATTGATAAAGTAAGAATTAATTTTGTTTTAATTTTCAAAAATATAAATAAATATGAAAAGAAAAACTTCTAAACCACACTTTTAAAAAGAATAAAGAGAATAATCATGTAAAAATAATTATATAATTACTAAGATAGTAATTACTTTTTAAAAAAATTTTAAATTCAAAAGATAAGTAGAAAAAATTCCATTTAAAAGGAGTGATTAAAACATTAATAAATGACACTAAATTTCCTTAATTAATATGTTAGCGTGAGTGTAAATTAAACTCAAACAAAAATTAAATGAACATAAAGTTTTTTTTTTACTTTAATATAAAGTTTGAGTATATTTGCCTGCAAACAAAGATCGCAAAAACATTTTTATTTTATTTTTTGTTGATAGTAGGATGGTCCACGAGTTGAAGATTATAAAAAAGAGGTTTTGTATAGGATTTTTCGGTTTTAAATGAGAAGAAATCGAGAAATGATTGAGCAGAGATTTGTCCCTAACCACTAGGGATGCTGGAACCCTATCAAGGCTCCGTGGCTTCAACATTTTCCCCATAAATTTAATGTCACTTTTCATTATTTTATTCCCAATATTTCCCCATTCCTTCAATCAAATTTGTGGAAAGAATGAAAAAGAAAAGAAAAACCAAACTAGCTAGCTGTTCCTTCTTCCAAACATGTATATATATACCGACACTTCATAACTATATAATATAAAAAGACATCAATTATGACACTGCTTTGCCCAGTGTCTTTGCTTGCAATTTGCACACTGCAAAGAGATTGAAGAGCCAAAAGAACTGGGTCCCTAAACCTTAGATGAGGTTAGTGCTCACTGTTCAATTCAATTCCTACTATTTCTTGTTCTTATATTAATGATACATTTTTTTTTTATTTTCTCGATGTTTCTATGCTTCACATATATATGCATCGAACTTAATTCCTTTGGCTTTTGAAAAACTATATAATATTTCTGTCAATTTCACATACACTGTTGAACTTCCTGTGGTTGTTCTCCATTTGTCTCCCTCTCCTAGCTTGGTGTGTTGATTCTTTGTTTGTTTTCTGGGATAAAAGCAAATTTGGAAAGGAAATCTCTCCAAGTGCAACCACAATTTTCTGGAATCATGTTTCCTTTCTCATCTTTTCCTTTAATTTCTTGCTTTGTGATTCATACATGAAGCATTATTGTAAAGCAGAATTAGAAAGTGAATGCGACCTAAGATATAGTAAGAAAATCAAATGTTTTGATTGACATTGTCAAACGCCTAATAATTCACATATGATACTGCTCCATGGTAAGCAATGCTAGCTAGCTGACTCAATGACAAGTGGAATTATTCAATCAATCCAATTAATGAAAAATCTACATAAAAGGATCATTTATATGATATATGCTGATTTTTGTTTTTAATCTGCAAATGTGACATAGATTTTGGTCTTTTCAATCTTTCATGTTGTCGGTTAAATTCAATTCTCACATCTCTTGTCTTTGCACTAAACAGTAGTACTGGCGGCTGTGTTAGATTTGGTTTGATTCTGGGTTGAGCAATTTTTTTCCAGCAGCCTTCATGCACCTTTCACTTTGGGATTCCCCAAATTTGTACTAATTTCAAAAAATAAGACAAAAGTAATAAGGTAAATATGATATTGATGCAGGATTATCCCTAATTAGTATAATAATTTAATTTAATCAGTCTTCTTTAATTTTCATTCTATTAGAGGAGTCGGTTGAGCATGTGCATGATTAGCTAATTAGTACTGTATGCTTCCTACCAATATATATTCCATGATTATTCATTTTAATTATTTGGGGCACATGATAATGTACACAGCATATACAACTTGGCATGAAGCAATACACGAGTGCGAGATTCTGAAATATCGATTATATTACAGCTGGTGCTTGTGCAGTTTGGGATACGTTAAACAAATTTTTAAGAATTGAAAGTGGCCTCTCACCGTACACTTATTGTGGTCATATTTACGCCTGCCATTGGATATTAATTTCTCAATCAAATTATCTTTATTTAATAACCTCGCCCAATATTTAATATACTAGTATTAGTATTATGTATATATATATGGATAATGTAAAAGATTGTGTATATATAATTATAATAATTATATGATGGTGAAATTAATTACTTTTTGAAATTAAAGTAAAATTAATGTGTGAATGGGGAAGGGAAGAGTGATTGAAAATGTGACAGGGGAGGCAGGTTTTGGAAGCTTCGATGGATGCTAAGTGGTGATATTGATGTATACCATGATCCATCTTATCAGTTATACTTTTTTTCTTTCCTAAAACGCATGTCAAAGTCATTCCACCGTATATTGATCCCTTCTCTAACAAATTACTAACTACTAAGGGTATGATTTGTAATGATGTTAGAAATAACTGTGTTGAGTAATTTTAACACCAAACCAAACACATACACGAAGAGAGATAGCACATACACGAAGAGAGATAGATATGAGTGTGAGAAAAAGGAGGTGGTCTTGGTTGTTGCAGTAGATTTTTTTTTTTTGTCGAATTTGTTGCAGTAGTTTAAATGGATGATGATATATAACGGGCCCTCTCTCTCTCTCTTTCTCTCTGGGTTGTTTCAATTCAACTGAGTCACGTGAGTTTCTTGTTGCTCAAAAATCCACCCAAAAGGACAATTAAGCCCAGTTTGAAAGAAGTTTCTTTTTTTCTTTCCTGTAATGTAACCCCTTTTGCAGAAAAGGGTGAAAATCGGGATTGGCTTTCAGAGAAGTGATAGCTCGGGGTGATAGAAAGTGGTAAGAAAGAAAAGTCCTTTCCATGTCATAATAAACACTGGAACCCAACCCAACCAAGACCAAGGTGTGTGTCTGTGCTGATTAAATTACAATTGAATTATCACAATAAATAAAGACCCTTTGGTTTGGTTTGTCTCTTGTTATTATTAATGTACACAACACAACACAACAAGACGTTTCCTTTCCTTGGATTAAATGCCAACCAAGTCTATATCATACCAAGAAACCCATAACAGAAGATCAGAGCTAGCTAGGTAGTAGTACGTAGCAGTAGCAGGTTGCTATATCTCCTCTCATTAATGGCGCAAGCAAAACATTACACTGAAACACGGGCCCCAAGAAATTTAAAACTGAACTACATTGCAGGGTCGGTGTATAATGTTTTGCTGTAATAAGAAGCCCCTACGATGGTTTAAAGTGGACACCTATCACTATTAGGCCCTTTAGAGTTTCGACTCATCGCTTTCTCTTGCAAGAGTAAAAGGGTATTTCCATAGCTCCAGTACTACTTGTGCCTATCATTTCTAGTAGTACTACTACACCATTTTAATTTCCCTTCTTTTTTATTTTCTTTCAACTTTATGCTAATTTTTATAGCCATTAATGCGCCTTAAAAACAATGCTACGAAGGAATCATCAATCATGGAATTACATTACTAGTACCTACTAGCTGTATACGGATACGGATTTTAATAATAAATATCATTAACACCACTTTTTTAATTCCCTTCCTTTCATGAACCAACACTGCAAAAGAAAAAAACCAACAAAACAAAACAAAAAAAGAACAGAGCTAAATCATCATCAAGTTTGTTGATTGAATTGTCTGAATTTTGATCACTGGTTCTCATTCTTCTGTCTTTAATTTGGATTCGCAATACAGGCATATTCTTTTCATGAATCAGGTCCTTTCCCTCTAAATGGAAACGCTAGCTTTTAAAAATTCTCTACTTTTTGTCTCTAGTTATAAATTAATAATACTAGTGTAGTGTTATTACGTGTTCAATGTTAAACTAATTGATGGTTAATTAAACTAATGAGGTTGATTTGATGCTGAAACTCTCTCTCTCTCTCTCTTTTGGTTAGTTATTGCAGATAATGAGACAGAGATAATGATAGGTGGGGATTATTACAACAAAGCATGAAGAAGGTGTGTAGAGTGGTGGTTGTTGCAGAGTAGTAGTAGTAGTAGCGTCTTGTTTCTTGGGCCGCGCCGCTCGTGTTTGTCGCTCGTGCGTGTGCTTCTTGCAGTTGCAATCTTCAATCCCGAAACCCAAATCTCGAGGTGGTGCTGCCTTTGTGTTCTTTGTGACACCTCTTTTTCCTTCTTCCGCCAGTTTCTCTCGTGTCTTGAACCGTGCCACTTTAGTTGTTCTCACACCTTTCTTGCCTTGCTTTGCTTTGGTTTGGTTCACTGAACTTGTGAGGAGGATCCTGTTTTATATGACCCTGACTTGTTACTTTAGCCATAATAACTGGAGGGTCGGTGGTAATGTTGAATTTTTGCTCTGTTTGCTTAATATTCAAGATGGGTATTGGTTCCCATCTCCAAAGTTCTTAGCTTTCTGTTTCCTTGGCTTTTGAATTTTGGTTAGTTATTCTACTCTGTTTATTGGGGTTTGGGGAATAGTTTATTGTTCTTTTTAAGTATTGGGATCCTGGTGAGGGTTTCCAACATGCTTACAAGTGTTGTCATTGGTTGTCTTCTGAGGCTAGTTGTTGGTTCCTCGTACTTGGTCCCTGCCTGTGAGAGTAACATTTTATATTCTCTTCAGTTTCGCGAGAGAAACTCGGTCCGTTGATTTTGGGGCTGTGGTGGGGTGAGGGGGGTTTCCTTCCAGTTTGGTATTTAAGCAGAGAATTTTGATAGTAAGGGGAAAAGGGGGTTGGAAAGTGACATTCTTTTTTTGTTCATGTGGAACGTTGGTTTCTGAGTACAAGATATGCTGATCTCTGATGAAGGAGATAATGATGTGTTCTTTGACTCTGTGGATTGTCTTTCACCTCCCCAAGAGAAGTCTTTTTTGACAAAACAAGAGTTTAGCTATGAGATTTGGGTGAATGAGCCTCTAAGTGTGAAGGAAAGAAGGGAAAGATTTCTACAAGGGATGGGTTTGGCTGATGCTTGTTCCAATGTTTGTTCTCAAGAGAAAATGATGAACTTTGATGCCTCATCTGTCAGATTGGAACTGGAGAGGATCAGGGATTGCAGTGGAGCTGTCTCAAATGGTTGTATTTTTCCTGCTGAACAGGTTCATGAGGAGTTAGTTCTCTCAGGAAGGGAAGCAACTTCTGAAGCACAGGTTTTGTTTGATGAACTTAAAGGGTGCCCTGAAGATAAACCAGATGCAAGTTTTCAAAGAGAGGTGTCTTATTCAGATCAAGAGCTCAGACATAGAGAAGGCTCTGAGGATATGGGAAAAAAGAAAAGGAAAAATTGGTGGAAGCACTTTGTAAAGAGCAGGAAAGGTGGTTGGGGGAAAGTGAGATCAAATTTGAATTCAGGGACAAATAAAACTCGTAGAATAAATGTAAGGCAGAATAAAAAGAGGTGGATGGAGTTCAGTGCACTATATATTGGACAAGAGATTAGAGCACACAAAGGTCTAATTTGGACTATGAAATTTAGTCCCAATGGTCAGTATCTAGCTAGTGGAGGTGAAGATGGTGTTATTCGTATATGGCGTGTAACATCACTGAATACATCCACCATTTGCTTCACTGCAGAAAATAGTGCCATTGGCAAAGTGAAACATGACATCTCTTGTTCTCAGAAGAAAAACTCCAGTCAATCCTTCACTGTTCTTCCAAATAAGATTTTCAATATTGATGAATCCCCACTGCAAGAATTTTATGGTCATTCTGGTGATGTCATAGATTTGGCTTGGTCTAATTCAGATGTGAGTTTAATTTGCAGAAGCTTGTTATTTTAATCTCACAATTATGTCATAAATTCTGTTTGTTCTGACTTCTGATTGCAAATCTAATGTATACCTTTTGCAGATTCTCCTTTCCTCTTCTATGGACGAAACTGTTCGCTTGTGGAAAATTGGTTGTAACCAATGTCTAAGTGTTTTCCGTCACAAAGATTATGGTAAGTATAAGAGCCAACAGACATTTTAATCTTTAATTTTGCTTATTAATAAAATTGTAGCATATGTTTTGTTCATTTTCATAATTTGCTATGATGTGAAATATTAGCATATCTTTATCCCACAATTGTAGTCATAATTGTGTCTCTTTTTTAAATTGGAAGCAGTGACATGCATTCAATTCAACCCTGTTGATGAAAATTACTTCATCAGTGGATCCATAGATGGTAAAGTCCGAATATGGGGTGTACATGAAGAGCGAGTTGTTGACTGGGCAGATATACGAGATGTTATAAGTGCTATAAGTTACCAACCAGATGGAAAAGTATGTTATTATGAATACATGACTGAATCTTTTAACAATTCTGCATGGCTTTCTATTTATCACAATTCTGGTAATTTTTCTCCACAAGATTTTGATCCTATGACTATTTATTCATGCAGGGGTTTGTAGTTGGTTCTCTTTCTGGCACTTGCCGCTTTTATGTTGCTTCAGGTATTTACTTTGGGTTTGGGTTTCCTTTAGTAAACTAGAAAAGTGACATGAATTAAATCAAGTGTCTAAATTGGATTTCTAATGGTTTAGGCAAACATTTCCAGCTTGAGGCACAGATTCACATCAATGGTAAAAGGAGGGCATCTGGCAACAAGATTACTGGCATTCAGGTTTTATTCTTGAAATTCCTTACTGCCAAAATGTTATACTTTTTACTTCCCTAATTAACATTAGAACACCCTTAATTCATTGCAGTTTTCCCAGAAAAACCATCAGAGAGTTATGATCACATCAGAAGATTCCAAAGTTAGAATATTGGAAGGCACTGAACTTGTTCAGACATATAAAGGTAGGGCACTAAGTACTGATACACTAATGAGAGATCCACATTTTAGTTATTAATCTCATGGAATGATATGTTAATTGAGAATGCTTGATTGGCATGGCAAACAAATTTTATATTAGCATAGTCTTTGTGGCTTTTGACTTTGGGATGGTGATGGATTCCTTCAATGTTCTCTTCTTGTTTTGCTAAGCTTAAATCCAAAATCATTTTGTCTCTCTTATTTTAAGAGTCTGCTCCTTTAACTCTGTTGATATCCCTTTTTTTTAGTTATTGTCAATAGAATCTGTAGCAATAAACAGTGGGCCATATATTTTTTGAATTACTAGTTAATAGTTTTATACTGTTGCACAATATGGCAGTGTGATCTGGTGTCCTTCTGCTGTTGTATACTGCTATTTTAGGACTCCATTAATTGTTTCAGAAATTGGAAAACACACCAGCTTCAATTTTAATGCATGTTAAATTCTGTAGAAAATCATTTTGTTTCCATTTCCCTCCATGGATAGGAAAGAAATCTAGATTCTTAAGTAAGTTCTTGACTTCTTGCAGTTAAACTGCCTCAGCCTGGCATTGTACCTGTCTTCCTATTAGTAATATAATCTAGTAATCTGCAGATAGAGGGTCATTATTTTGATTCCTTTCAGCTATTTTCTTATGCACATTACATAACTCTCCAATAAAGTGAAGTGGATTTGATCCCTTTTTACCTATACATGCTTTCCATTTTTAAAACTTTTAATAGTATGCATGCTATACCTACATGCTTTAGAGGTGTGTTTAGGTTTGTGTTTAACTACAAGCTTTTTTATATGATTGCAAAACCAACTGGAACACAGTCAAAATTAAGGAAAATCCTTGTTTTCATTATCTACATTCTTGTTACTTAGTCTACATGGAAAATTCTAAGTTGGTTGATCACACTACTATTTGCAGGCCTTTCAAAGTCAGGAAGTCAAATGTCTGCTTCATTTACATCAAGTGGAAAACATATACTTTCAATTGGAGAGGACTCTCGTGTGTATTTTTGGAACTTCAATGACATTGGAAATGCTTCTTCCAAACAGACAAAATCCAAGTATTCTTGTGAGTACTTTTGCTCTGAGGGGGTTACTGTTGCATTACCTTGGTCAGGCACAAGTGCAGAACAAAGCAGCTCTCGCAATGATTTCACTCACTATTCTTCAGAAAAGCAACACCAACTAGAGACAGTTCCTGGGGTTAGAGAATCAGAACGTTTTTCTTTTGGTAGTTGGTTCTCCATTGATGGTACATGCAAAGGTTCTATGACATGGCCCGAGGAGAAGCTTCCTAGTTGGGATTTGCCTCTTGCAGAAGTTGAATTTGATCACCAGCAACTATGTCTCAAAGATCCTTGTGTATCAGAAACATGGGGACTATCCATTGTGGCAGCTGGTTGTGATGGAACCATCAAGACATTTCACAACTTTGGATTGCCAGTTAGGCTTTAGGACTATAATGTCATGGCCTTGGTGATGCAGAATAACAGGGTAACTTCATCACATTCAAAGCTCTTTGATTTTGCCTTTCCATAAAAGGAGTTTCAAGGCCTTGAATTCCTAGTATAATTATTGAAACATGGAGTTGGAGGATGGTGGTATCTAAATTCATGTTAGATGTCAAACCTTCTGACATGTTTCACCAATTGATGATATGCTACTAGTTAATGTGGTCTGCTTGTAGAGTTAGGTCACAAGAATCCTAGTCTTCTTTTTTTTTGGTAACATTTTTTTGTGAATATTAGTTATCTTATACCATAGGTACAGATTTAAAAAGGAAAAAGAAGAGAGAAAACAATTGAAGTTTTGTTTCAATATGAGCTTCAGTAGTTTATTATGCAGTTACCTTTACTGACTATAATAACTGGTTAGCTTTGCTACTAGCTTTTGGTATGATAATTAAAAAGTAACATTATTAAATGTGATAGAAAGGAAACTTTTTTATTTAATTAAAGTAATCATTTTTCTTAGTTAGAATTCAAGGCGGTGATGTGGATGATGACTTTGAGTGGGGATGAAATTGAGGACAAAATAGCTTTTCTTATTGCTTTGAAATGATTAGATATGAAAATGAAGTAAATTTGTGAACACCACAAATGATTAGTAGTATAGTACCCCAAAATTGTTCCCTCTATCCATCTTCTACTCCAGACCATTTGCCATTATTATAGATTCTTTATTCTTTATCCCACTACATTTTCTTTCCACTCAAAATCATTCTCTCCAAAAATAAATTATTCGAAATATAGAATACAATTAGCGTATTCCTTAACAAAATGGGATCTAACATCTCACCTATATCAAAATGGTATACAAGATAATTCAAACCAAAACTATATGCCTATTTTTTTTTATTGAATTTGGCTTAATTGATAAAATTGAATCTGGTCAATGCAACATTCTTGAAAAGAAAGTCTATAAATATTATTATAAGCCCTTGCTAAATCCTGTGATTGATATGTTCTGATAATGAAATACTCATAAAATAATCACTTGTTAATCTGACTGGTCAAAGACGTGTCATTTGGGTTGTCAAATCAAATGAGAATGTGTCCTTTAGTCAATCTCCCCGCTAAAACTTAGTAACCTGTACGGCGATAGGCATGGTTTTGAGTTTAGTTTGGACGAAGTTTTACCAAGTCATTTAATAATATTTTATCATATTAATTAATGAATATGACACCCTATTTATTATTAAATTCATTAAATAATGTATTAACACATCATTGGATGATTGTTTAAAATTATTTTACACTGACAGTGTATAGTTATTAAATCTCTTCGATAATCTTATGATTGTTTATAAATGTGTGAAATACAAAATGTTATTAAAATTATATAATAAAAGATTAATTTAATTAATAACAGTTTATTATATTAGTAATAAAAAATTAAATAAAATGAAAAATCTGAAATTTTTATTTAATTAATAGAAAATTTTGTTAATAATAATCAAGCAAAGATCCCATTATACCTAATGGGAAGCTGCTTACTAATGCCAAATATCTATGTGCACGATGTATTCAGGAAAACGAAGAGGAGAGTTGATCTTCTTGCAAATTTAGTCCATGCATAATATTTTGATTATAAAATTCTAGATAGCCATCTCTAGTGCTTATCATTCAGTAGGAAGCCTATGGCATCCTGTTCCCTATTATGAATTTGTAATTTGGTCTTTGTCTTGTTTATTATGAAAAAAAGTAATTATGCAAAGATCCCATTATGTATCTAGTTTTGGTTACAGAAAATTAAGCATTAACATTTCTTTCCCGAAATGGAGATAAAACATGAATTTGGATGAGATAGTTTCACTTTTTCCTAATTTTATTCATTTATTTGTCTTTTTCATGTGGGAGTTACTTGATATTTCTCATTTTATCGAGGTAAAAAGAATTAATTTTTTATTTTGTTTCTCCTCATATTCCTATTTAATGAAGAAATGAAGAAATCTTTTTTTTCTTTATTTTTTCTGCATACATATAATATATAAAATATATTTATTTTATTTTATTTTATCTTTTTTCATCTTTCCAATTTCTATCCACATTCCACGGGAGCCTATTACATGTTTGAATGGACGTTAAAAGTACTCAAAATCTCGTTTGAAAGATATAAATGTTGTTTGAAATTCATGTCGATGTGCTTGGTTTAAACACAAGTGTTAAATCTTATTTAATTTAAAAATACTTTTCATTTAATTCATTTTTTATTTTCCAATGACGCTGATTAATAAACTTTATATCAATAAAAAGAGAGGGGTATTTTAACTTAAAACAAATTTTAATAAAATTAAGTTTTTTTAATAAAGATAATTTAGGAAATATAATTTATTTTTTTATAACGATAAAAAAATTAAATAAAATAATTAATCTTCTTAATTAGTGTTAGTTATTTTTTATTTTTTTTTATTTTTTTAATTACGTGAGTTAATTATTTGTATTACATACTACATGAGAACATTATAACAATACTTGTGATCTCTATGTTACGATTGATGTATAATTTTTGTCTTTTGATAAAAGTTTTCTTAAATTTAATATCATTATTTTTTAATTATTACAATAAATTTTTCTTTATTTATAATTTTCGTAGAAAAGAATGATTAAAGTTTTTTTTAAAAAAAAAGGGAATGGCTAATTTTTTATAAAATGTAATATTTTAATGATGGACTTTAAATGATATAAATAAAATGATACAAATTATAGGGTTATCTTAGAGGAGTCAGATCCAAATATGATTGTTCCTCAACTTTCTAATTGAGGTTGAGAGATTTTTCTTTCTAAGTTACTACTTTGAACTTGAATATAAAAAAAAAAATTAACTCACGTTAATTAAGAATGTTAGTTATCTTTATTTAATTTTTTTATGTTATCTACAAAATGAATTACATTTCCTAAGTTGCTATTCAAGGGAAGACTTCAATTTTATTGTAACTTATTATTTCAAGTGGAAATATTATCTCTTTATTAGTACATGGTTCATTAAATATGATAATTGAAAAATGAAATCTGAATTAAATGAAGGGTATTTTTTAATGATCTCATTAAATAGAGTGAATTTAATTGAGATTTAATTATATTTTGAACCATCATATTTAAATTTTTTATTGCTTATATTCGAGTCGGTGAGAATATACTTTCTTAGCCCCTTCGATTTATTAATAAAAGATATAACCTCGGGGCGAGCAGTGAAAGATTTGAATAGTTTATATAAGGATCAAATCTATTTAACTCAATCAAAATAAAATTAACAAAAAAACTAAAATCACACGATATCTATAATAAAAAAACAAAATAGTCCTATGAATTAGGTGGCTGCTACTGTACATGGGTCCTGTGGGTCATGTACCTGTACATAACACTTTTGACCGGATGTAGGCTGTAACATCAACTGGATTTTTCTAAAAATAAAACCTCTCTTCCGGACTTGAATATAAGCAAAAAAACTCACATTTGGTGGACTAAAATATAAGCAAATTTTAACTATTTTTACCCTATTTAATGAGATAAACCCAAAATGCCCTTTGATTTTACTTTCCAACCACTCTATTTAATGAATCATGTGTCAATAGAAAGAGGGTATGTCCATTTGAAACAATTTTCAATAAAATTGAATGTAGGGTAATTTAGGCAATGCAAGTACTTTTTACATGATACCAAGAAAATTTAATGAGTTTAACCAACTTTCTTAATACGTGTGAATTTAGTTATTTTTGCTGATATTTAAGTCTAGAGTAGAATTATAGAAGTTCCTGTAATTGATGAAATTCCAAAAAGTGCCATGAGTTGTCAACAGTTCAGTGTAACCTAAGCTGAACAAGTGAGTGACCTCAACCAATCATTTGAATCGGGCACAAGCGTGCTAGTCGGATGCCTGGACCTGTCAAACAAGCGATTCTACGACGTGAAGAACCAGAGCCGGTGCTAAAGGTCTAGCGGTGTGGCTGTTCACAGCTCATGCACGGTTGGCATGGTGGTTTCCGACAGGGCTCCAACTTCGGCAAGTGACAACCTGTTAATGATGTGGGACAACATGTAAAAGTCCATCAGAATGTTAATAGCCAACTACATTTATGTATATTCAAGCTTCACCATATTACCTCGTCCTGCCCCCACCGCATTTAACGTCTCAAACTCTTAGAAAAACGCCACCCCACCCCTGATAGTCGCAATCCCAGCAGCAGCAACAACATATAGCAACCCCCCCTCAATGCTTATATAATGTCTCCATCATTGCCACTACCTTTTTCAATATCATCCTTCTTCTCTTGTGATGTCTCATCCTCGATAACACCATTATTGTGCTCACATCAAATAACATTAAACAATGTGATTGTTAAAGAAAAAAGCACAACCAATGTCAGGTCATGAATCAAGTCCATCCAATAAAATAAATAAATTGGACGATCAGGAGGTGGTTTGGTTTCAGTACACAACCGATGCATTGAAGTACCGTAAACGCTACCTGAATTTAAATCTACTCATATATTATACCATAATTCTAAGCTACACAAATTTAAAACTTGTGTAGTGGTACCCAAGTACCCTGTACCGGCTGCATCAGATTTTCCCGTTTTATGTTATATTTTATTTGTAAGTTTAATTTATTAGTGAATGGTACCTTATTCCCTCCTCTGCCATTGTCCCCATTCTTCCTCTGGTTTCACACAACACTCATACCAAAATCCAAGCATATAACTATCAAGTTCCCTTCGTCGCTGAGCCAAGGTAATCATGACCTCCAACATTTGTCACCCATCTGTATCTCACCGCACCAGAGAGCACCACCAGAAGCGCCACTGGTCATCCCGAGGCCACCACCAACCACTTCACCCAAGTCTTCTTCCCCTATATTTTCCAACTATGCATCTTCTAAAATAGTAAAAAATCTCCTTTATCAAGCAACACATTCTCCACGGCAATATCACAAACACCATTAGTGTAAGCGGGTTGCTCCTTAAGATCCACTTCAAACTCATGCTTCAACAGGAAACAAAATCCTAGATGGAGATTGGTCGGGGATCACAGTGTCAACACCTAAAATCTTGGTGATCTCATTAGAAGCCTTATTTCAATATTGGAAGTTGTTGTTCTTGATGTTTTGTTCCGTGAGAGTGTGAGAGTGTGAAAGCTTTGATGAATTGGAGGAAATAGAGATCCAACATTCGAAGCTTGCTCAATGCTCTCATGTCAGGCCTTTTGCCAATTGAAAACTATTTTTGTTATATTTCAACTTAACACCTTGTTAAATAATTAAATTGATTGAACAAAAGTTTTGTTACAAAACATAAGTGATTTTTTTGTTTCACGTAATTGAATGAGGATTCTATTCTTGACATTATTTTAACATATTTTATATATAATTTTTTTACATAAAAAAATATTTTTGTCAAATTTAAATACATGATTATTAGACTTTTTCTTAAAAAAGATCGTATCTAATATCATATAATACACTATCAATATTAGTGTTTTGTAAGGATAACAAATTACCTTATATTTATGGATCACATTGTAAATATTGAAGTCACGGTAAAACCAAAGTAGGAACCGGTTAGTCACTTTCAATCTCAACTGTTACATATAATATTAATAAATCTTCCAATTTTATAACACTTGTGTACAGCTACACAAGTTTTTAGCTTGTGTAGCTTAGAATGCACCTTATCATTCTGGACCATGAAACATACAATTTTTTTACTCTCTTAATTGGAATGCCTTGTATCTTTTTTTTTATAACCGTATTATTTTTCTTTGAGCACGTTTTTAATACACTTGTTTTACAAATTGTTTATATCTCCTCAAATTTATTTCAATCTCATGAAAAATTGATATTTGTAATAAAAATATGTATGATTTTATTCGTTAACTCATCCCTTTTCTATTCTAATTTTTATTTTAAATTCCGATTCAAATTTTTATTATTATCATTTGATAATATATAATACCCATTTTTTTTAACAAATATTGAATTAAACGAAAGGGAAAAACAAAGCTAAAAGAAATCAACCTAACTACCCCTAGGGAAACTAACTCCCCTAGCATCCGCTGAAATAATATCAATGAAGTCTACCCCTGAATCTAAGATGACAACCTGAGATAAACCATTGAGAGCACCTTTCTTAACTAAGGCATCAACACAATAATTGCCTTCTCTAAGAATATGGTTAACATATATGATCCAATCCCTTTTTAGAAGTAGTTGGATGTTGTGAATCAATCCTGCATATTTATGAAATTCAGTTGGACCCTTCTCAATAAGTGAGATTGCTATTGCTGAATCACTCCAACAGAACACCTTTCTATAGCCCTCATTCCAGGCTAGCTGCAGGCCTTCGAAAATTGCATATAATTCAACCAAAATAATATCTGAAGTATCTACTGCTGCAAAGAAACCCTTTAGCCATCTGCCAGTAAAATCCCTGATCACACCTCATATCCAGCCCGGTTAGCATTTCCAAGATAACACCCATCCACATTGACAGCCACAGAGTCAGTTGGAGGAGCAATCCAATTAATTAAATTAGAGTGAGTAGGTGTCACTTCCTGATTAGAAGTAATGATAGTACCAAAAAGCTTGGTCAAATTATTGATTTTTGCATCCCAGTTGAAATAGAGGTGTTGTTATTCCTTCGAAAACAAATTTGTTTCTAGCAATCCAAATTTCCCAAATTGTAGCAAGAAAGAGTGTCCCAAACTACTTACTGGAAAAATGTAGCCACTCAAATGGTTCTAAAATTGATAAGAACAAATTCTGATTAGTATAACCGAGTTGCTGCCAAATTCTTGATGCAGCTGGACAGTCTCTGAAACAGTGGATAATACTTTCTTCTTCATTTTGGCAAAATATGCAGGTAGAGGATGAAGTAATATTCCTGTGATGGAGAAGCTGCTTAGTAGGAAGCTTATTGTTTGCAGCCAACCATACCAGAAAGCGATAAATTCACTACACTGCAGCTTCCAGATCCATGACCAGCATCTGTTGTCCATACATTCCTGTAATTGATTCCAAAGCCATTGATAGCCCATTTTTGCTGAATAAGTTCCATTTGAAGAGTTGTTCCAAGAAATAACATCTTGGATTGATTCAGATAGAACAGGCTTGATGTTCATAATCTAATTTATAATATATTGTGGTATATGGGTCCATAAAGAGCCCAAATTCCAGTTGTTGCCATCCCAAATATCTTTGACTTTAATTTGTAAATCATGAGTGTTAATAAATTAGTCTCTTCACAGATGGGACCACATGGAAGCCAATGATAAAAAGCAGATTTGAATTCCCATTCCCTATCCTGGCAGTGAAACCATCCTTGAGCTGGTCTGCAGCTTTTTGTATTGATTTCCAAATATAAGATCAGCTAGTTGACTCTTTGAACACCATATGTCCACCACCATATTTTGCAGGCAATATCTGAACCCATAATTTTGAATCATCCCTCTGCAATACACTCCAAACCAATTTTCCTAAGAGTGATATGTTTTGAAGCCTAGTCCTTCTAATTCCCAGGCCTCCAACTTTTCTGGGTCTTAAGATTGTTTTCCAATTAACCAGATTAATTCCAAAAGATTGTATTTCCTCTCCAACGAAAATTTCGGGCAGCTTTGTCAATTTCATCACAAATTCTTTCCGGAAGCCAATGGATTTGCATAGAGTAGCTAGGAATTGAATTGATGACTGAGTTCACCAAAGTTAATCTGCCGGCTTTATTTAGCAGTTTCCCTTTCCATGAAGCAAGTCTACAATTTATTTTATCCATCATATCTTTAAAGTCTTCAATTTTTGGTCTTGACATAAAGATTTTGAATCCTAAATATCTTTCCAATGAGTCTGTTAGCCTAATACCAGTCATAACAGATATCCTTTGTTGTATTGTCATGAGGGGTTTTAGGAGAACAGGATGCCCTTGACTTTTCCAAATTAATTTTGAAACCAGAAATACAGCAGAAATTGTGCACAATCTGATGTAGGACATTTACCTGAGAGGGATTAGCTTTTGAAAATAATAAAACATCATCAGCAAAGAACAAATAAGATAAATTAGGACCCTGATTACTAACCTTGATAGGGTTGTAATGTTTTTTTATGGACAGCCAAAGAAATTAAAGCTCCTAGTTTCTCCATACATAAAACAAAAAGATAGGGTGAAAGTGGATCGTCTTGTCTTAGTCCCCTTAAAGGAGAGAATGAGGGGCATTTAATACCATTCCAAAGTAAAGTTATAGAGGTAGAAGATTATACCACTAATAATGAGAGATATTATGTTATTTGGAAATTCATATTCTTCAAAACATTTCTTAAAAAAACCCAGTCCACTCTATCATAAGCTTTCTCTAAATCTAATTTAAATATGATATCACCTTTTTTTTTTTTTTGGACTTTTTCATATTATAGACCATTTCTTGCAGGATTATTGCATTATCAATTGTGCTTCTTCCAGGGATAAAGCTAGCTTGAAGGGGGCTAACAATGTCTTGCAAGATTGGCCTAAGTCTGTTGACTAAAACTTTAGAAACTAATTTATAGAGGCAATTACAAAGGCTAATTGGCCTAAACTCCTTGAAAGAGTTGAGCCTATCAATTTTAGGGACTAAGACAATTAGAGTCTCAGCAGCTATATAAGGAATTGAGCCAGAAGAAAAAGCTTCTCTGACAAAATTCCACACATCATCTCCTATTCTTTCCCAATATAATTTAAAAATGATGGCTTGAAATCCATCAGGCCCAGGGGCCTTGTAGGATTTCATAGAAGAGAGTTCATGAAACACCTCTTCTTTAGTAAGAGGTGCCATAAGTCTCAACCTATTATCATCAAACAATTTAGGAAGATTAGGTGAAGATACATAATCAGCAGTAACAACATATTGCAAAATAAATCTTTATAAAAGGATACAGCTTCCCTTTGTAAATGTGCATCCTCAGAACACCATTGACCATTGGGAAGAAATAAGCCATGAATTTTGTTTCTTGCCCTTCTAATCACAATTTGTGCATGGAAAAAAGTTGTGTTTCTATTCGCAAATTTGACCCAATTCTCCCTTGACTTTTGATACCAAAGAACTTCTTCCTGAGCTAGAATAGCATCATATTCTTGAAAGAGGCTGTCTTGTAATTTTAACAAACTATTAGAAGATGTTTCCTCAAGGGCTCTCTCAACACCAACTAACCTTTTCTCAAGAATTTTCTTTCTTGCAAAATTGAGCCAAATGTCTCCTTGTTAAATTTGATTGAGGCTTCCCGGACATCACTCAAACATTGAGTAACATTATGTTTTGAAATGCTCCAAGTAGAATCAACAAGTGATGAGTATTGAGGATGGGATGCCCATGCTGCCTGGAATCTAAAAGGTTTATCCCCTTTAATGTACTTTCCACCACATCTTAATACAATTGGATGGTGATCAGAATGAACTGTGCTCAGGTTTTCAATTGTTGCATTAGGGAAAGATAATCTCCAAGGAGGATCAGCAAGCCCTCTGTCTAGTCTTTTATGAACCCATTGACCACCCCTACACTTCCTACTCCATGTATACTTTGATCCAAAGCTGTTCAAATCCATCAAATTACAGTTCTCGAAATTGCTAGCAAAGTTGAATGCTTTTGAAGATGAAAATTGCCTCCCTTTTGCTCACATGATAGAAGAATATCATTGAAATCACCTAATAGTAACCAAGGTTTTGATATGGTCACTCTTAAATGCCTCAGATGATTCCACAATATATTTCTGTTTACTAATGCTGGACTTGCATAAACAGCAGAAAAATTCCAAGACAAGTCACCACTAGAGACTTCAAGTGTTAAAGCTTGTGGATGGGAATCTAAAACAGAAAAACCATATTTTGAACCAGTTTGTTTCAAGATCCAGATTCCTCCCATATGTCCCTGTGCATCTTCAATTGCAATAGGTGAGTAACCAATATTGCTCCAAAATAGATTAGTGTTCTAATATAGAGTATGTGTCTCTAAAACAATCACCACATCTGGTTTAATCCTTTTCAGAATGTTTCTGATGTGCCTATGACTGTTCTTACTGCCAGCTCCCCTTATGTTCCAAGACAATGCTGCAAAGTCTTTGAAGCAATACATCATAAAGATAATAAAGATAATAAAATATGTAAATTCCAAACCTGACATAGCTCTAATGACTATCATTATTGTGTGCAGGTTGATCATCCTTTGTATCCATACCATCCACAATGATATTGCTTCCATCTTTAGTTTGAGGCCCCTTTGCTAATACAGAATAACTCTCTGGAGACCCCTCATTATCATCCCTGAATTTCAACCTGTTTCCAGAGATTACTTCAACATTCATTGCAGTTTTTATTCCATAAGTTGGATCCTTAATATTTAAATTCTTCTCAGCTGTATTCTCAGATCCTGAGGTTGATGGAAAACTAAACTTTGGAAGGTCCAATTTAACTGCATCCCCTAAATTAGAATCTAACTTGGTAGAAGAATCACCTCTGTGCCTTTTCTTCCTTATAGAGTAATGATCATTAGAAGGTAGAGGTGAACTTTTGAAAACCATTACCTGTCCCACATTTTTTGTAGTGCCTAGCTGTTCCTTTGCAGAAGATTTGTTATTTTTCATTGCAATCTGATGCCTAGTTTTTTGTGATTCAACAGTCTTCTTTTCTGAACCTTTCTGTGGTGGCAGACTTTTATCAGAAACTTTCTCTTAACTCCCAATACTGACAAAATCTTTACCCTTGCCTTTTCCTTTGTTATTAGTCTTTGTAGATTTTTTTTGATCTAGAGACTACAAGCCACTCACCATGTGAAGATTCTGCATTATTGATACCACTGACAGACCCATTACCCTCTAAATTCAGTTTGTCTAAATTCAAATTTGATACTTGTTGATCACAATCTTTAACCTTTTCCTCCTGATTAATGGGTCTAATAACCATTGAGCAATTATTTGTGGAATGATCATATTTACCACAATTTCCACACAACAGATGCAAACCTTCATATTCAACTATATACCAATGGCCTTGAAGCCAAACCCTTCCAATCACAGGTTCATTAAGGTTTATCTCTATACATACCCGGGAAAATCTTCCTCTTGCAATGCTGAGAGTGGTTTTGTCAACCTTTATCGGCCTTCCAACAGCAGCAGCTAAAGCCAACAAAATGCTCTCATCATAATATTCAAGTCCAAGATTTGGAAATCTTATCCAGACCAAGGTACTATCAATAGGAGCCTCAGAGAATACAAAATCTGGAGTCCATTGTCTAACTGAGAGGTAATGATAAAAAATCATCCATGAACCCTCACTTATGACTTTATTCCCGTCCTCACCCAATTCAAATTTTGCAACAAAATACTCATTACCAACATCTAACAATTCAAACCTACCTGCAAGATTCCATAATTTTAGTAACCTTGATTTCATAGTGATATAACCGATATCTTTCCTAAGTAGCTTTATGATAACAGCTTCCAACAATTATAATAACAGCTTCCAACCATTATATAATACCCAATTGATAATTATAATAACAAATAATCAAATTTTAAATAATATAATAATCAATTAGTGTCTCAAATCTTATGTAATATAAAAAATATTATAATTTTAAAGTATAAAATATTGCCGTTTGAATAGTGATGACGGAATAATTGTTTTTTATAAATTAATAACTTAAATTCATAGTAAATATCCTTTAATATATATTTAAATTAAAATTGTAAATTCGTCAAAAAAATTAAAATTGTAAATTAAAAATAAGACTTAATTGCATTTTTGGTCTCCCTATTATCATCAATTCGCGATTTTGGTCCCTTTAACACATAGATTTTGAAAATAGGGACCAAGATTTTGAACTAAATCGCGAATTTGGAATAATAGGGGGACCAAAATTGCGAAAAAAAAGTAGGGGGACCAAAATCGCGGATTGATGATAATAGGGGGACAAAAAATGCAATTAAACCTAAAATAATTATACTGTTACATCTACGTATCAAATTTAAATTCAATTTTTTTTATATTTTTATATATATTTATTATTAAAAATAGATATATATTTTTTCTTGTACCATGTGTGAGATAAAATAGTAAATAAGGAACATGTTAACCAAGATGCTAAAAGTATTGATTGAAAATTAATCAATAGATTTTTTAAATCATAATATTTATAACCTTAAATACCTTCTTTCATTTTTATTACTCCGATTTTAAATATAAACAAGAATTAATTAATATATGTTAATTAATAATATTATTTTGAGTTCATTAAATTTTTTTAACCCATATAAAAATGAACTATATTTCCTAAATTCATTTTTAATATTTATTATAAAATGAATAATTGAAAAGAAAATTTAAATTAAATAAAATTATTACGTGGATACAAGTATTAAATTTGAATTAAATAAAATTATCGTGGAAATACTAATATTTAGTAAGTTAAAGAAAGTTGGACTTTTTTTTTTTGTTAACATTTATTTAGGGTGAGGGGAGAAAGTTGGATTTTATTTATATTTGAGATAAATAAAATTAAATTTTGAGTTATAAAGGAGTATTTATCTATCCATAAAAATGAAGGGTCGCAATCTGGTACCCTCATGTCAGAGAGAGTTTTGATACCTTATTGTTATTTTTTTATTAAAGGGAGGCATAAAGGTTAAAATTACGTAGGAACACGTTGTATACTCCGTCTTAAATTATTTTGAAGACATAAAGTAGATTTTAAATGAGACATCTGTATTGCAAATGAGAATGTGACAAATGGTAGAGTACAATAAAAAATAAAGAATAATGGTTATATGAGGTTAAAAAGTCTTTTTAAAAATTAAAAATACAGATTCTAATAATTAAATATTATCCTATAACTGTAAAAGTACTAAGATTATTTAAAAAAATTAAAAAAATATAATTAAATAATCAACAAAAGGTACCAAAATCCTCTCTCTTGTTATGGTAAAATTTCCCAAAAAAGAAAGGAGAAAGCAAAAAAAAATTTGTGCGTAGAAAAACGGTTTAACTTCACTTCAGCGTTTGGCGAAGTTTCTAAATGGTGAGTATTCATTAGGGATTGTGAACTGAAGATGATTCCTCAAGATTCTGGTGTTTGCGATTCACCAACACCAAGTAATAACCGCGCATCATTGACGCTGAACCTGAAAAGGTACACCACCCTATTTCTTTATTCATTTTACCGTTCTTTACATTACCTCGAATCCTTTTCACTGTGCGTTGTGAACTAACTTCGTGTTCTTTAATTTCGTAATCTTTTTTTGATTTTAATATATACGTTTCACTTGTTTCTGAGATACCGAAGCAGTTCAGTTCAGTCAATTTTAACAGTGAAGGTGTTACTGTGAGTTTTGACGGAATAGTCGTTGTCAAAGTTGAAGGATTTGATATTGTTCTTCTTCTTTTCTAAAAGACAAGAAGCGTTTTACATGCATAAAGGCCTGCTTTACTTTGCTTGGGAAAAGAGAAGAAGGACCAAATTGTTGAGGACCCAAATAACATCCCATATACACCACTTGCCAATTCTCAATCACCCACGCCACAATAACTGCTGTCTCTTGACTCTTCTTTTATTAAGACCAATTAATTAATTTATCTTGGAGCCTCAAAATGATTCTCTTTTTTTAACTTTCCACTTTTTTTTTATTTTCTCTTTAAACAGAGTATAAAATTCACTTTTTTTTTCTTCACTTCATTTTTTAAAATCCATTTTATATCTTTCCATTTATTTTTGGATTTAATTAATATGCTGATGTATGAGGTGTCATATATATTCACTAAATAATGTGACAATACTTTATTGGATGTTACGCTGTCAATGTATAATTATTAAACTTTTTGTTTTTTCTAAAATGTTACAATTCAATTGTCATAACATTTTTTTTATTAAAATTTTATTTCATGGTGAACCATTGGTGGATAGACTGCCACAAATTGGATTTGCCACGAACCTGAGTCTATAATAACACTCCTATTTTAAGAAAGTAACAAAGACTTTGAAGTTAAAAAAGTTACATATATTTTAAAGTTACAGTAGTTTTGACTTCATAATGTTTATTAGTTTTTCTCAAAATCTGTTTTTTTTTTTTTTTTTTTTTAAAAGAGTTTAAAGTTGTTGTAACCAACTAACCAACACAGATGTGCTTCAATAATTATATGGTGACTAACATGAGAATGTCCCCACAGGTCTTAACCTATTCCAATAGTATGTACCAATAAAACTTGTTCCAATAGTTGATATAATAAGCAATAATCAATGCTATGTCTTGCTGATTGTTGTGTTGATTTTGTGCATTGAATTAGTCTCAGGAAATGTATGCAGTGCACCATTACAAACATGCTCTCAAGAGCAAATATTGACAGTATCCTATTCCTTTCTATATATAACTTTGTTACGCATTTAAAATGTTTCTTTTATCTTAACATTCTGTCAAGTGAGAATTTATCTATGATGGTTGTTGATAGCAATATTTTCCATTTTATATTAAGGACATTTCAATTTGCAGCTTGTTTCATGGCCTAGTATTAGAATGTTATCTGTAATTGTTTCAATGATCTTTACAGACAAATATCTGTCTAATATGTGGTGATAAAGGAAATTTGAAGCGCCTCATATACTGTGTCAAGTGTAAAGCTTGTGCTGAGCATAGGTATGTGTATGTGTATGTGTATGTTATGTTGTCATTCTGACTATTCAGATCATTGACAATATTTTGATTTTGGGTTTGGATAATTAGGGGATTCTATTTAGCTGTTATTGGATTTTGAGATCGATATATAATTTGCTCAACCAAAAGTGTGTTGTAAATATTTTATCAAAAAGGTAAGATAACTAAAATTTGTAAACTAACAACTTTTGACCTCTTTCTAATTAGCAAACACCAGTGCATTACTTTTAACATAAGCAATGTAATAGGCTTGATTTCTGATCAGGCAACACAAGGGTATTGTTATATTTTTTATAGAAAAAATAGAATATAGTTATATCATACAATATTAATCACTTTGATAATTACAAGAACAAAACTAACCTCTAAAAACACTCCTTGATGACATGACTAATGGACTAGTTGACTGTACTTCTAAATATATTATTTACATTCGTAGTTAACATGAGGACTTGGCAAAAATATCTGTCAGATTATCACAACTCTAATAGCAATTTCTTAAGAGTAATTTTTTTTCCCTTTAAGTTGACCAAAAATATCAATTTTCTTGGCTCTTTAATGAGTTTCTGGATTGGAGGCTATATGTATAGAATTATAGATTATAGGTTATCCCACATGACATGAGCTCCATCTGCATGAATTTAAATGTCACAGTTCCCATTGAGTATCAAGCAATGGGAACTACTACTTGTGTACTCTTATGGCCAAGGGAGTTGCTGGAAAAGGTGAAAATATGTGGATTGTAACTATTGGAGCTTATATGTGATTATCAAGTATATCTACATGTAGCCTCCATCATGCCTTCTATGAAGGGACCGAGCATATTGAGATTGATTATCACTTCATAAGGGAGAAGATCAGTGCAGAGAAATTGTTGCTGCATTTGTGATTTAAATGACCAGCTAGCAGATATTTCACTAAATCCCTTAGAGGCTCTCGAGGCAATTAAATGTATCACATTGGGTTCATGCATACAATGGTACACACTTGATATTTGTATGAATAGTACTCTGGTTGAGGAGCTTACTATTCTTATAATGAGGATTCTAATTTACACTGCACCAGTTTATATATATCAATGTACTCTGGTTAAAAAATGAAGCTGGCCCCATGTTGGCCCTTGCCATTATATAAATGGGGCCTAAAATTTTGAATACCCTTTTTTCTTGATATTTGTAAAATATGCTTAATAAGTAGTATATATTTATTTGCAGTTATTGTCAAGAGAAGTTCCTTAGAAAAGATGATGGAATGGTTAGTTGGAAATGTGAGGATTGTGCTCCAAACGATCCCAAATGTGGATCCAAACAATTGAGAAAAAGTGAACGCATAAGTCATGCAACAGAAGCCAAATATAACAGGATGAAAATGCAAATGGAGAGAGGTGCAGTTAGAAAACAAAAGTCTGT
This sequence comes from Sesbania bispinosa, assembly GCA_026901365.1. Classification (NCBI taxonomy): domain Eukaryota; kingdom Viridiplantae; phylum Streptophyta; class Magnoliopsida; order Fabales; family Fabaceae; genus Sesbania; species Sesbania bispinosa. Next base: position 255,476 of record QLOH01000822.1, read on the forward strand.
CAGATCATCCAAAGGTGAAAGTGCTGAATGCCTTAAAAAAAATGGCATTGAGAAAAGAAAGCCAATCATTGAAAATGAAGGTGTTCTTTATGAGGAGCCTGAATCACTTAAAGGTCCTTTGAATATTTCATCTGACAAGCAAGTATTGGAGTCTGGGAATTATGTTGACCCTGAAACCATAATGTCTCAGCACCTGTATTCTCCAGAGTTTGACAAATATAGCCGTGCTCAGCCACTTAGTGATCCAGTTGGAACGTGAGAATTTTTACTTTATTTTCTTGTTGATGTTGCTCTTAAACTTTGATCCCTTCCCTTGTCCTTAATTGTTGAATTGCCTTTAGAGGGTTATTTATGCATGCCATTTTCTTTATACCCATCTCTTCTTCTTTTTCATTTATAGGGTTCAATTTAGATTCAACACAACACATTTTCGTCTTGTTGTTTATATGTCAAGCAAAGCTTGCTCAAAAGTGCATTCGGCAGTAACAGGGCTCCCTAAACTGCTTGATGTAGAGATGTATTTGAGATGTGTTATTTGGCCCCAGAGCTTTGACATGTTTCCACCTGATGGTGATAGTATTGGTCTCTATTTTTTCCCCCAGTTTGAAAGGTATGCTTCTGCAATGGATTATATTCTGCATACTAATTGTTAATGTAATGTTCTACATTTCTGTTGATTTTCTAGCATTCTCTTCAATTAGGGATGAAATGGTCTTTGACAATGTGCTGAAGGATGCAATTGAACAAGATCTTGCTTTCAAGGCAGACATGAACAATGTGCAGCTCCTCATTTTTTCCTCACATATATTGCCTCCAGATGATAGGCGTATGTTAGAAAATTTATGCTTTTACAGTAAATTTAGAAAATTTATTCTAATAGGTATTTGATTCAATGACTTATCTAATTTTCCAGGAATCTGTCAAAAGTATTATTTGTGGGGTGCTTTCAAACCACAATCAAGAAGTGGGAATACTCAGTCCAACCAATCATCCTCAGAACAGAAATAGTATTTGGCTTCTGAATCTGCCTTGTCAACTCTCAATATGAAATCTCAGATCAGGTCAGATTGAGCATCTTCTCATGGTTGTATATATAGGGAGCATAATAGGGCTCCAGACAAAAGTATTATGGGTCAACCTCTCCTGTTAGGGTACACAGTACAAAAAAAAAGATCACATTAATGGTTCATGATTTGTGCTCTTCTATGTTGCAGTGGTGTGGTGCACAGTATCATAGTCTTACAGTTACAAGGTCCAATCATTTAAATGTTTTAGGATAAGATACAACATCTTGGACATCATAATGTTAGAACCCCAAATATAGAAATTTGAAATGAAAGAATTAGTTATAATTAATAAAGATCATTTTTTTTGTCCTTTGATCGTACATTTTGCCTCCAAATTCAATACATCGGCCCATTCGCTACACCTCTGTCTAGACAGGACCTAAGAGGCATTCATCTTAAATGATTGGATAAAAGCTGTAAAAAAGTCTAATGTACTTAAATGTGCAAGATAAAGTTTTGTAAGGAATAGATGAACCTTCAAATTATAAGAATCTTACCTTATCACCTATCTTAATATGCTTAAGGGGAAAAAAGCACACATTGTTTCAATATTTGCATATGGAGGATAACATTTGAGGATAAGACGATTCAATTGTCTGAAGTTGAAGCAAATAAGTATGGAAGACCCAAAGACTAAGCTTATTGACGAACATTTATTGTACAAAGTAAAGAAGTTAACTTTGTAAAATGAAGCAACCTCAAGCAATGCACATACATGCACAAAAAAGAAGGTTTACACAAATATGAAAATCTTGTGTACAATATCATTGCATCATTGCAATACAACTGCACTTTCTCGAAAGATCCAAAACCCAACCGTTTGCAGGATAAGACAATATCGGTGTCCATATGCATTTAATACTACATGACATTCAAATAAAAAAGTTAGATAGTGTCTAACGTATCTCAAACTCAAACTAAGCCTATAAATAAAGGGGTCGGAGTTGAAGGCTTGGAGAAGAGTCAGTCATCTCACAGGCATTCAAAGCACATTTACTATGCTTATTCAATTCTCTAATGCTTTATTTGGTTAAAATAGAGAAATAGGAAAGAAAGAGATAAAAAAGAGGGAAATAGTAGAGAAATTAAGTAGAATTTGAGGTTGTTTGGTATTAGAGAAAAAAAAAAGATAGAAGAGAAATTAATTTTGACAGTTGTTTGGTTGTGAAGAAATAAAGGAGAGAGAGATCACACTATTATAAATACCAAACATGAGATCACACTATTATACAATGCAAGGGTAAATTTGCCAATTCACCGTCTAAACCTTCAACTCTCCCATGAATCTCTAGTGAGATGAGGAGAAATAAATCTCCATGGGACCCACATATTGATACAACAAAATTCTCCTTCTTTGCATACCAAACAAGGTGGCTGAGTATTCTCACTGCTATCTCTCTCTCCCATGATTCTCTTTGCTGATTCGATTCAACCAAATAGACAGTCCTTCGTTCTTTGTATCACGTGCATCTTGTACAGTTACAGAGACACTAAGTTATCCTCGTGCAATCATTTGTATTAAACACTATGTGACTCTGAGTGATTTTTTTTTGTTCAATTATTCCTTTTTCTCTCTTTGTAACCATTAAAGAGTCTCGTTAAAAAGAATACTTGTTTTTATAAAAGGGCCTAAAGAGACTTGCTAAAAAATTATTTATAAGGCTAGGAGTGACTATTAAGAATGCTTTAGAGATAGTGAAAACTTGGCATAGGCTAAGAAGTAGGTGTGACCCTTGTGATTTAGGGTGAACTAGTATAAATTATTGGCATGATCTTCTCTTACCTTATCTCTAACTCATTATATGTACATTTATGACTAACTGGGATTATATTGTGATTTTTTAAGTGTCAAGCTATCCTTTAATTCTTCATATGACATTTCTAGACCAAAACTTGTTTTTCCCTCAATCATCTCAAAACTCGCAACATTACAAAAATGATTTGTTGTAAAAAGATTTTTAAGAAACATGGTTCAACTCTTTCTTTCGTGTCTCCTCATATTCTTACAATTGGCATCAAAGTGTGGTCTCTAAGTTAAGAACTTAATAAGTGAATAGGAGTATATCCTATTATACAATTACAAATCCAAGCACCAATGCTTATACCAGCTCAAACATAAACATATACATTTTTTAAAAACATCAATGACACGTCCATTAGCATTTAATGTGAAGATTATCACAATTGAAAGGCTTCAATGAGACTCTATGGATTCAACTCATGTAGATCTTTAGAACATCATTAATGGTCGAAGGACGTTGTGGGAAATGTAATTCCATGAGTGTAATTGACAAATCACAAGAAAATCAAAGATTGGCTAAACTTAGAGTGTGTTTGGTAAAACTAGCTGAAAAAGCTAGCTAATTTAATTGAAAGTGTTTGCCAAAACTTGCTGAAAATGGTAAAATGACATATGAAAACATCATTAATTATTAAATAATAATGAGTGGGGGTTGTTGAGGGATAAACTTGTATTGAATTTTCAGTTAGTAGTTGAAAATGAGAGCTTTTTTTAAAAAAGTTATCTCAAGTAGTTTTTCAAGAAAAGCTAGTAGATACCTAAAAAAAGCTACCTTACCAAACACCGATAAAATGTTTCAGCTCCTAATTTAAGCTTCCATCTAGCTGAAATGTCTTACTAAATACACTCTTAAAAGACCAAGGTCTTTCTAACTCATGCTTTATGTTGGGTATTGGGCTCCCTTCCTATGTGGAGAAAGGCCCAAATTGATAAGCCCACTTGATGTCTCACTTAACTAAGTGGAGATGGTATGAATGGGTAAGCAAAAGGGAAAAGGAAAGGTCTAAAGTCATAGAGAACACCAACACTTTGAGAGAGAGGAAGAGAGAAAGTCATTCTCGTTTTTACACAGAGCTGCAACTGTAAAATCGCTATTGCAGATTCGTTCACCGTTGGATTGGGATGAAATTTTGATAGCAAGTTCGGAACATCTGGTTCTTCATTCTGAACGGTTGGATCGTTGATAAGAGCTCTAAGTAGGGAGAAATTCAGTTCGCACAGTAGCTGTGTATTTGGGGTTTTTCATCTTCCTTGTTCTCTATTTGTAAGCTTTACTGCTTTGTTGAAATCAAGTTGCCATCACGTTTTTACAATTTTTAGAAATCAGTTTATTCATTATTTTTATTTTTCTGGGCCACTTGGACCAGTTTACTGTCAGAAAATTCCAAAAATATTACAGTAGGTACAGTTAATTTTCTTTTCATTGTGTACAAATTTTTGTAATTTTCTGTTGGGAAAAAGACAAAAAAAAAAGAAAGAAAAGGCAAGAAAAATACAAAAGGTACGTACGTGCCAAAAATAGAAAAAGAGGTGTAAAAAGCAAAAAAAGGGTGCAAAGTCAACAACAAGGAAAAAAAGTCAAAAGACACCCAAAAAGAGTCAAAAATTCAAAAAAAAAATTCAGAAAAATAGAAAACAAACAAAGAGATATCCCAACAATAAAGTGATAGTTTTACTGTAATTTTCTGTTTCATTTCTCTGTATACCGTAATTGAGTTATATTTGTTGTTTTTCTTAAAAACGACAATTTTGGCAACTCTTTTTCAAAAATCACCAAAAACAATTCTCTTTGCAATTTCTTCCGTCTTGTCTTTTTTGTTGTCTGCTCTTGTGTATAAGCTTGTTTAAGTGCCAGCTTTTCTTGTTTGTCATATCAATTCTTTGTTTTGTCTTAGGATTTTCCAATCTTCTTCCAGTAGGTATTTTTCTTTGTTAGTGCGCTTCTATTTGGGTAAGGGTTAAGACTTAGACTCACGTTGGTCTTTGCAACTTCTAATCATCCTCCAACCGAGTAGAAAAGGCAAGAGAGTTTTCATTATAGAAAAAGCCAAAAAAGAGTGACATACACGAGTGATTACATTCCATTGAGTGTAAACACTTAGTGAGTGGTGAGGTCCTTTAAAAGCTTTCAAATAAAAAATCAATTTAAAATGTCCTATAGAATGTGGAGAAAGGAGGTAGATGAAGATAAGAGAGAATTTAGAAGAGAAAAGAAGTGAGAAGACACTCTTCTCATGATAAAGTTGAAGAAAGGTATAGGCAAGAAAGGAGAGAAATAAGTAGATATCATTTTGAAGATAGTAAGAAGAAAGAAAGGAGTTATGATAACTCTAACCATGAAAGGAGAAGGTATGAGGAAGAAAAGAAATTTAGAAGGTATGAAGAAGAAAGACAAAGGTATAATAAAAGAGAGAATAGGAAAAGTACAAAAGATTCTTTTGAAGATAGAATTGGAAGAAAGTTAGAAAAATTTGCTAATGAAATTGAAGATAAATTTTCAGAATGCTTTTCAAAGTCCTTAATTGAGATAGAAGAGAAAGAAAATTAGAAAAGAAGGAACAATTAGAAAGGGAAGAAGAAGAAGGGCTTAAGAGAGAAAAGAAAAGGAGGGTAGAAGGAGTGCAAATAGAAGAAAAGAAAAACAAGGATTTAGGAAAGCAACTAATTTTATCTTGTGATCATTTGATAGCTAACCCTTTGTGTGAAGACATGAATAGGTTGATGGCAAGTACTTCAAGTGTTGCAAAGAGGACAACTCAAGTGGTTGAAAGGGAGTTTCCTAGACTAATTTTCTTTATGCATGACATGCCTCTTTCTATGCACAATTATATGCCACAAAGCAATACTTGTCCAAAAGAATTTAACAATTTTGATGATGCTTTGAAACCTATTGCATGCTTAGAAAAGCCAACTCAGTTTGAGAGTACCATGAAACCTTTTGAAAATGCATGTTTACCCAATCCATTTAGACATGTTGACTTGCATGCCTTGCATGATAGATTGGATATGCAAAAACAATTGGTTTGTATACATGACCTGCATACACATTCTATATTAATCTTTTTATCTCATGAAGATGTGTATAATACTCTTAAACTAGTTATGGAAAAGGATGAAATTTTGATTAGGGATATCTCATGAAGAGGGTATGTCCATTTGAAACAATTTTCAATAAAATTGAATGTAGGGTAATTTAGGCAATGCAAGTACTTTTTACATGATACCAAGAAAATTTAATGAGTTTAACCAACTTTCTTAATACGTGTGAATTTAGTTATTTTTGCTGATATTTAAGTCTAGAGTAGAATTATAGAAGTTCCTGTAATTGATGAAATTCCAAAAAGTGCCATGAGTTGTCAACAGTTCAGTGTAACCTAAGCTGAACAAGTGAGTGACCTCAACCAATCATTTGAATCGGGCACAAGCGTGCTAGTCGGATGCCTGGACCTGTCAAACAAGCGATTCTACGACGTGAAGAACCAGAGCCGGTGCTAAAGGTCTAGCGGTGTGGCTGTTCACAGCTCATGCACGGTTGGCATGGTGGTTTCCGACAGGGCTCCAACTTCGGCAAGTGACAACCTGTTAATGATGTGGGACAACATGTAAAAGTCCATCAGAATGTTAATAGCCAACTACATTTATGTATATTCAAGCTTCACCATATTACCTCGTCCTGCCCCACCGCATTTAACGTCTCAAACTCTTAGAAAAACGCCACCCCACCCCTGATAGTCGCAATCCCAGCAGCAGCAACAACATATAGCAACCCCCCTCAATGCTTATATAATGTCTCCATCATTGCCACTACCTTTTTCAATATCATCCTTCTTCTCTTGTGATGTCTCATCCTCGATAACACCATTATTGTGCTCACATCAAATAACATTAAACAATGTGATTGTTAAAGAAAAAAGCACAACCAATGTCAGGTCATGAATCAAGTCCATCCAATAAAATAAATAAATTGGACGATCAGGAGGTGGTTTGGTTTCAGTACACAACCGATGCATTGAAGTACCGTAAACGCTACCTGAATTTAAATCTACTCATATATTATACCATAATTCTAAGCTACACAAATTTAAAACTTGTGTAGTGGTACCCAAGTACCCTGTACCGGCTGCATCAGATTTTCCCGTTTTATGTTATATTTTATTTGTAAGTTTAATTTATTAGTGAATGGTACCTTATTCCCTCCTCTGCCATTGTCCCCATTCTTCCTCTGGTTTCACACAACACTCATACCAAAATCCAAGCATATAACTATCAAGTTCCCTTCGTCGCTGAGCCAAGGTAATCATGACCTCCAACATTTGTCACCCATCTGTATCTCACCGCACCAGAGAGCACCACCAGAAGCGCCACTGGTCATCCCGAGGCCACCACCAACCACTTCACCCAAGTCTTCTTCCCCTATATTTTCCAACTATGCATCTTCTAAAATAGTAAAAAATCTCCTTTATCAAGCAACACATTCTCCACGGCAATATCACAAACACCATTAGTGTAAGCGGGTTGCTCCTTAAGATCCACTTCAAACTCATGCTTCAACAGGAAACAAAATCCTAGATGGAGATTGGTCGGGGATCACAGTGTCAACACCTAAAATCTTGGTGATCTCATTAGAAGCCTTATTTCAATATTGGAAGTTGTTGTTCTTGATGTTTTGTTCCGTGAGAGTGTGAGAGTGTGAAAGCTTTGATGAATTGGAGGAAATAGAGATCCAACATTCGAAGCTTGCTCAATGCTCTCATGTCAGGCCTTTTGCCAATTGAAAACTATTTTGTTATATTTCAACTTAACACCTTGTTAAATAATTAAATTGATTGAACAAAAGTTTTGTTACAAAACATAAGTGATTTTTTTGTTTCACGTAATTGAATGAGGATTCTATTCTTGACATTATTTTAACATATTTTATATATAATTTTTTTACATAAAAAAATATTTTTGTCAAATTTAAATACATGATTATTAGACTTTTTCTTAAAAAAGATCGTATCTAATATCATATAATACACTATCAATATTAGTGTTTTGTAAGGATAACAAATTACCTTATATTTATGGATCACATTGTAAATATTGAAGTCACGGTAAAACCAAAGTAGGAACCGGTTAGTCACTTTCAATCTCAACTGTTACATATAATATTAATAAATCTTCCAATTTTATAACACTTGTGTACAGCTACACAAGTTTTTAGCTTGTGTAGCTTAGAATGCACCTTATCATTCTGGACCATGAAACATACAATTTTTTTTACTCTCTTAATTGGAATGCCTTGTATCTTTTTTTTTATAACCGTATTATTTTTCTTTGAGCACGTTTTTAATACACTTGTTTTACAAATTGTTTTATATCTCCTCAAATTTATTTCAATCTCATGAAAAATTGATATTTGTAATAAAAATATGTATGATTTTATTCGTTAACTCATCCCTTTTCTATTCTAATTTTTATTTTAAATTCCGATTCAAATTTTTATTATTATCATTTGATAATATATAATACCCATTTTTTTTAACAAATATTGAATTAAACGAAAGGGAAAAACAAAGCTAAAAGAAATCAACCTAACTACCCCTAGGGAAACTAACTCCCCTAGCATCCGCTGAAATAATATCAATGAAGTCTACCCCTGAATCTAAGATGACAACCTGAGATAAACCATTGAGAGCACCTTTCTTAACTAAGGCATCAACACAATAATTGCCTTCTCTAAGAATATGGTTAACATATATGATCCAATCCCTTTTTAGAAGTAGTTGGATGTTGTGAATCAATCCTGCATATTTATGAAATTCAGTTGGACCCTTCTCAATAAGTGAGATTGCTATTGCTGAATCACTCCAACAGAACACCTTTCTATAGCCCTCATTCCAGGCTAGCTGCAGGCCTTCGAAAATTGCATATAATTCAACCAAAATAATATCTGAAGTATCTACTGCTGCAAAGAAACCCTTTAGCCATCTGCCAGTAAAATCCCTGATCACACCTCATATCCAGCCCGGTTAGCATTTCCAAGATAACACCCATCCACATTGACAGCCACAGAGTCAGTTGGAGGAGCAATCCAATTAATTAAATTAGAGTGAGTAGGTGTCACTTCCTGATTAGAAGTAATGATAGTACCAAAAAGCTTGGTCAAATTATTGATTTTTGCATCCCAGTTGAAATAGAGGTGTTGTTATTCCTTCGAAAACAAATTTGTTTCTAGCAATCCAAATTTCCCAAATTGTAGCAAGAAAGAGTGTCCCAAACTACTTACTGGAAAAATGTAGCCACTCAAATGGTTCTAAAATTGATAAGAACAAATTCTGATTAGTATAACCGAGTTGCTGCCAAATTCTTGATGCAGCTGGACAGTCTCTGAAACAGTGGATAATACTTTCTTCTTCATTTTGGCAAAATATGCAGGTAGAGGATGAAGTAATATTCCTGTGATGGAGAAGCTGCTTAGTAGGAAGCTTATTGTTTGCAGCCAACCATACCAGAAAGCGATAAATTCACTACACTGCAGCTTCCAGATCCATGACCAGCATCTGTTGTCCATACATTCCTGTAATTGATTCCAAAGCCATTGATAGCCCATTTTTGCTGAATAAGTTCCATTTGAAGAGTTGTTCCAAGAAATAACATCTTGGATTGATTCAGATAGAACAGGCTTGATGTTCATAATCTAATTTATAATATATTGTGGTATATGGGTCCATAAAGAGCCCAAATTCCAGTTGTTGCCATCCCAAATATCTTTGACTTTAATTTGTAAATCATGAGTGTTAATAAAATTAGTCTCTTCACAGATGGGACCACATGGAAGCCAATGATAAAAAGCAGATTTGAATTCCCATTCCCTATCCTGGCAGTGAAACCATCCTTGAGCTGGTCTGCAGCTTTTTGTATTGATTTCCAAATATAAGATCAGCTAGTTGACTCTTTGAACACCATATGTCCACCACCATATTTTGCAGGCAATATCTGAACCCATAATTTTGAATCATCCCTCTGCAATACACTCCAAACCAATTTTCCTAAGAGTGATATGTTTTGAAGCCTAGTCCTTCTAATTCCCAGGCCTCCAACTTTTCTGGGTCTTAAGATTGTTTTCCAATTAACCAGATTAATTCCAAAAGATGTATTTCCTCTCCAACGAAAATTTCGGGCAGCTTTGTCAATTTCATCACAAATTCTTTCCGGAAGCCAATGGATTTGCATAGAGTAGCTAGGAATTGAATTGATGACTGAGTTCACCAAAGTTAATCTGCCGGCTTTATTTAGCAGTTTCCCTTTCCATGAAGCAAGTCTACAATTTATTTTATCCATCATATCTTTAAAGTCTTCAATTTTTGGTCTTGACATAAAGATTTTGAATCCTAAATATCTTTCCAATGAGTCTGTTAGCCTAATACCAGTCATAACAGATATCCTTTGTTGTATTGTCATGAGGGGTTTTAGGAGAACAGGATGCCCTTGACTTTTCCAAATTAATTTTGAAACCAGAAATACAGCAGAAATTGTGCACAATCTGATGTAGGACATTTACCTGAGAGGGATTAGCTTTTGAAAATAATAAAACATCATCAGCAAAGAACAAATAAGATAAATTAGGACCCTGATTACTAACCTTGATAGGGTGTAATGTTTTTTTATGGACAGCCAAAGAAATTAAAGCTCCTAGTTTCTCCATACATAAAACAAAAAGATAGGGTGAAAGTGGATCGTCTTGTCTTAGTCCCCTTAAAGGAGAGAATGAGGGGCATTTAATACCATTCCAAAGTAAAGTTATAGAGGTAGAAGATATACCACTAATAATGAGAGATATTATGTTATTTGGAAATTCATATTCTTTCAAAACATTTCTTAAAAAAACCCAGTCCACTCTATCATAAGCTTTCTCTAAATCTAATTTAAATATGATATCACCTTTTTTTTTTTTTTGGACTTTTTCATATTATAGACCATTTCTTGCAGGATTATTGCATTATCAATTGTGCTTCTTCCAGGGATAAAGCTAGCTTGAAGGGGGCTAACAATGTCTTGCAAGATTGGCCTAAGTCTGTTGACTAAAACTTTAGAAACTAATTTATAGAGGCAATTACAAAGGCTAATTGGCCTAAACTCCTTGAAAGAGTTGAGCCTATCAATTTTAGGGACTAAGACAATTAGAGTCTCAGCAGCTATATAAGGAATTGAGCCAGAAGAAAAAGCTTCTCTGACAAAATTCCACACATCATCTCCTATTCTTTCCCAATATAATTTAAAAATGATGGCTTGAAATCCATCAGGCCCAGGGGCCTTGTAGGATTTCATAGAAGAGAGTTCATGAAACACCTCTTCTTTAGTAAGAGGTGCCATAAGTCTCAACCTATTATCATCAAACAATTTAGGAAGATTAGGTGAAGATACATAATCAGCAGTAACAACATTATTGCAAAATAAATCTTTATAAAAGGATACAGCTTCCCTTTGTAAATGTGCATCCTCAGAACACCATTGACCATTGGGAAGAAATAAGCCATGAATTTTGTTTCTTGCCCTTCTAATCACAATTTGTGCATGGAAAAAAGTTGTGTTTCTATTCGCAAATTTGACCCAATTCTCCCTTGACTTTTGATACCAAAGAACTTCTTCCTGAGCTAGAATAGCATCATATTCTTGAAAGAGGCTGTCTTGTAATTTTAACAAACTATTAGAAGATGTTTCCTCAAGGGCTCTCTCAACACCAACTAACCTTTTCTCAAGAATTTTCTTTCTTGCAAAAATTGAGCCAAATGTCTCCTTGTTAAATTTGATTGAGGCTTCCCGGACATCACTCAAACATTGAGTAACATTATGTTTTGAAATGCTCCAAGTAGAATCAACAAGTGATGAGTATTGAGGATGGGATGCCCATGCTGCCTGGAATCTAAAAGGTTTATCCCCTTTAATGTACTTTCCACCACATCTTAATACAATTGGATGGTGATCAGAATGAACTGTGCTCAGGTTTTCAATTGTTGCATTAGGGAAAGATAATCTCCAAGGAGGATCAGCAAGCCCTCTGTCTAGTCTTTTATGAACCCATTGACCACCCCTACACTTCCTACTCCATGTATACTTTGATCCAAAGCTGTTCAAATCCATCAAATTACAGTTCTCGAAATTGCTAGCAAAGTTGAATGCTTTTGAAGATGAAAAATTGCCTCCCTTTTGCTCACATGATAGAAGAATATCATTGAAATCACCTAATAGTAACCAAGGTTTTGATATGGTCACTCTTAAATGCCTCAGATGATTCCACAATATATTTCTGTTTACTAATGCTGGACTTGCATAAACAGCAGAAAAATTCCAAGACAAGTCACCACTAGAGACTTCAAGTGTTAAAGCTTGTGGATGGGAATCTAAAACAGAAAAAACCATATTTTGAACCAGTTTGTTTCAAGATCCAGATTCCTCCCATATGTCCCTGTGCATCTTCAATTGCAATAGGTGAGTAACCAATATTGCTCCAAAATAGATTAGTGTTCTAATATAGAGTATGTGTCTCTAAAACAATCACCACATCTGGTTTAATCCTTTTCAGAATGTTTCTGATGTGCCTATGACTGTTCTTACTGCCAGCTCCCCTTATGTTCCAAGACAATGCTGCAAAGTCTTTGAAGCAATACATCATAAAGATAATAAAGATAATAAAATATGTAAATTCCAAACCTGACATAGCTCTAATGACTATCATTATTGTGTGCAGGTTGATCATCCTTTGTATCCATACCATCCACAATGATATTGCTTCCATCTTTAGTTTGAGGCCCCTTTGCTAATACAGAATAACTCTCTGGAGACCCCTCATTATCATCCCTGAATTTCAACCTGTTTCCAGAGATTACTTCAACATTCATTGCAGTTTTTATTCCATAAGTTGGATCCTTAATATTTAAATTCTTCTCAGCTGTATTCTCAGATCCTGAGGTTGATGGAAAACTAAACTTTGGAAGGTCCAATTTAACTGCATCCCCTAAATTAGAATCTAACTTGGTAGAAGAATCACCTCTGTGCCTTTTCTTCCTTATAGAGTAATGATCATTAGAAGGTAGAGGTGAACTTTTGAAAACCATTACCTGTCCCACATTTTTTGTAGTGCCTAGCTGTTCCTTTGCAGAAGATTTGTTATTTTTCATTGCAATCTGATGCCTAGTTTTTTGTGATTCAACAGTCTTCTTTTCTGAACCTTTCTGTGGTGGCAGACTTTTATCAGAAACTTTCTCTTAACTCCCAATACTGACAAAATCTTTACCCTTGCCTTTTCCTTTGTTATTAGTCTTTGTAGATTTTTTTGATCTAGAGACTACAAGCCACTCACCATGTGAAGATTCTGCATTATTGATACCACTGACAGACCCATTACCCTCTAAATTCAGTTTGTCTAAATTCAAATTTGATACTTGTTGATCACAATCTTTAACCTTTTCCTCCTGATTAATGGGTCTAATAACCATTGAGCAATTATTTGTGGAATGATCATATTTACCACAATTTCCACACAACAGATGCAAACCTTCATATTCAACTATATACCAATGGCCTTGAAGCCAAACCCTTCCAATCACAGGTTCATTAAGGTTTATCTCTATACATACCCGGGAAAATCTTCCTCTTGCAATGCTGAGAGTGGTTTTGTCAACCTTTATCGGCCTTCCAACAGCAGCAGCTAAAGCCAACAAAATGCTCTCATCATAATATTCAAGTCCAAGATTTGGAAATCTTATCCAGACCAAGGTACTATCAATAGGAGCCTCAGAGAATACAAAATCTGGAGTCCATTGTCTAACTGAGAGGTAATGATAAAAAATCATCCATGAACCCTCACTTATGACTTTATTCCCGTCCTCACCCAATTCAAATTTTGCAACAAAATACTCATTACCAACATCTAACAATTCAAACCTACCTGCAAGATTCCATAATTTTAGTAACCTTGATTTCATAGTGATATAACCGATATCTTTCCTAAGTAGCTTTATGATAACAGCTTCCAACAATTATAATAACAGCTTCCAACCATTATATAATACCCAATTGATAATTATAATAACAAATAATCAAATTTTAAATAATATAATAATCAATTAGTGTCTCAAATCTTATGTAATATAAAAAATATTATAATTTTAAAGTATAAAATATTGCCGTTTGAATAGTGATGACGGAATAATTGTTTTTTATAAATTAATAACTTAAATTCATAGTAAATATCCTTTAATATATATTTAAATTAAAATTGTAAATTCGTCAAAAAAAATTAAAATTGTAAATTAAAAATAAGACTTAATTGCATTTTTGGTCTCCCTATTATCATCAATTCGCGATTTTGGTCCCTTTAACACATAGATTTTGAAAATAGGGACCAAGATTTTGAACTAAATCGCGAATTTGGAATAATAGGGGGACCAAAATTGCGAAAAAAAGTAGGGGGACCAAAATCGCGGATTGATGATAATAGGGGGACAAAAAATGCAATTAAACCTAAAAATAATTATACTGTTACATCTACGTATCAAATTTAAATTCAATTTTTTTTATATTTTTATATATATTTATTATTAAAAATAGATATATATTTTTCTTGTACCATGTGTGAGATAAAATAGTAAATAAGGAACATGTTAACCAAGATGCTAAAAGTATTGATTGAAAAATTAATCAATAGATTTTTTAAATCATAATATTTATAACCTTAAATACCTTCTTTCATTTTTATTACTCCGATTTTAAATATAAACAAGAATTAATTAATATATGTTAATTAATAATATTATTTTGAGTTCATTAAATTTTTTTAACCCATATAAAAATGAACTATATTTCCTAAATTCATTTTTAATATTTATTATAAAATGAATAATTGAAAAGAAAATTTAAATTAAATAAAATTATTACGTGGATACAAGTATTAAATTTGAATTAAATAAAATTATCGTGGAAATACTAATATTTAGTAAGTTAAAGAAAGTTGGACTTTTTTTTTTTGTTAACATTTATTTAGGGTGAGGGGAGAAAGTTGGATTTTATTTATATTTGAGATAAATAAAATTAAATTTTGAGTTATAAAGGAGTATTTATCTATCCATAAAATGAAGGGTCGCAATCTGGTACCCTCATGTCAGAGAGAGTTTTGATACCTTATTGTTATTTTTTTATTAAAGGGAGGCATAAAGGTTAAAATTACGTAGGAACACGTTGTATACTCCGTCTTAAATTATTTTGAAGACATAAAGTAGATTTTAAATGAGACATCTGTATTGCAAATGAGAATGTGACAAATGGTAGAGTACAATAAAAAATAAAGAATAATGGTTATATGAGGTTAAAAAGTCTTTTTAAAAATTAAAAATACAGATTCTAATAATTAAATATTATCCTATAACTGTAAAAGTACTAAGATTATTTAAAAAAATTAAAAAAATATAATTAAATAATCAACAAAAGGTACCAAAATCCTCTCTCTTGTTATGGTAAAATTTCCCAAAAAGAAAGGAGAAAGCAAAAAAAAATTTGTGCGTAGAAAAACGGTTTAACTTCACTTCAGCGTTTGGCGAAGTTTCTAAATGGTGAGTATTCATTAGGGATTGTGAACTGAAGATGATTCCTCAAGATTCTGGTGTTTGCGATTCACCAACACCAAGTAATAAACCGCGCATCATTGACGCTGAACCTGAAAAGGTACACCACCCTATTTCTTTATTCATTTTACCGTTCTTTACATTACCTCGAATCCTTTTCACTGTGCGTTGTGAACTAACTTCGTGTTCTTTAATTTCGTAATCTTTTTTTGATTTTAATATATACGTTTCACTTGTTTCTGAGATACCGAAGCAGTTCAGTTCAGTCAATTTTAACAGTGAAGGTGTTACTGTGAGTTTTGACGGAATAGTCGTTGTCAAAGTTGAAGGATTTGATATTGTTCTTCTTCTTTTCTAAAAGACAAGAAGCGTTTTACATGCATAAAGGCCTGCTTTACTTTGCTTGGGAAAAGAGAAGAAGGACCAAATTGTTGAGGACCCAAATAACATCCCATATACACCACTTGCCAATTCTCAATCACCCACGCCACAATAACTGCTGTCTCTTGACTCTTCTTTTATTAAGACCAATTAATTAATTTATCTTGGAGCCTCAAAATGATTCTCTTTTTTTAACTTTCCACTTTTTTTTTATTTTCTCTTTAAACAGAGTATAAAATTCACTTTTTTTTTCTTCACTTCATTTTTTAAAATCCATTTTATATCTTTCCATTTATTTTTGGATTTAATTAATATGCTGATGTATGAGGTGTCATATATATTCACTAAATAATGTGACAATACTTTATTGGATGTTACGCTGTCAATGTATAATTATTAAACTTTTTGTTTTTTCTAAAATGTTACAATTCAATTGTCATAACATTTTTTTTATTAAAATTTTATTTCATGGTGAACCATTGGTGGATAGACTGCCACAAATTGGATTTGCCACGAACCTGAGTCTATAATAACACTCCTATTTTAAGAAAGTAACAAAGACTTTGAAGTTAAAAAAGTTACATATATTTTAAAGTTACAGTAGTTTTGACTTCATAATGTTTATTAGTTTTTCTCAAAATCTGTTTTTTTTTTTTTTTTTTTTTAAAAGAGTTTAAAGTTGTTGTAACCAACTAACCAACACAGATGTGCTTCAATAATTATATGGTGACTAACATGAGAATGTCCCCACAGGTCTTAACCTATTCCAATAGTATGTACCAATAAAACTTGTTCCAATAGTTGATATAATAAGCAATAATCAATGCTATGTCTTGCTGATTGTTGTGTTGATTTTGTGCATTGAATTAGTCTCAGGAAATGTATGCAGTGCACCATTACAAACATGCTCTCAAGAGCAAATATTGACAGTATCCTATTCCTTTCTATATATAACTTTGTTACGCATTTAAAATGTTTCTTTTATCTTAACATTCTGTCAAGTGAGAATTTATCTATGATGGTTGTTGATAGCAATATTTTCCATTTTATATTAAGGACATTTCAATTTGCAGCTTGTTTCATGGCCTAGTATTAGAATGTTATCTGTAATTGTTTCAATGATCTTTACAGACAAATATCTGTCTAATATGTGGTGATAAAGGAAATTTGAAGCGCCTCATATACTGTGTCAAGTGTAAAGCTTGTGCTGAGCATAGGTATGTGTATGTGTATGTGTATGTTATGTTGTCATTCTGACTATTCAGATCATTGACAATATTTTGATTTTGGGTTTGGATAATTAGGGGATTCTATTTAGCTGTTATTGGATTTTGAGATCGATATATAATTTGCTCAACCAAAAGTGTGTTGTAAATATTTTATCAAAAAGGTAAGATAACTAAAATTTGTAAACTAACAACTTTTGACCTCTTTCTAATTAGCAAACACCAGTGCATTACTTTTAACATAAGCAATGTAATAGGCTTGATTTCTGATCAGGCAACACAAGGGTATTGTTATATTTTTTATAGAAAAAAATAGAATATAGTTATATCATACAATATTAATCACTTTGATAATTACAAGAACAAAACTAACCTCTAAAAACACTCCTTGATGACATGACTAATGGACTAGTTGACTGTACTTCTAAATATATTATTTACATTCGTAGTTAACATGAGGACTTGGCAAAAATATCTGTCAGATTATCACAACTCTAATAGCAATTTCTTAAGAGTAATTTTTTTTTCCCTTTAAGTTGACCAAAAATATCAATTTTCTTGGCTCTTTAATGAGTTTCTGGATTGGAGGCTATATGTATAGAATTATAGATTATAGGTTATCCCACATGACATGAGCTCCATCTGCATGAATTTAAATGTCACAGTTCCCATTGAGTATCAAGCAATGGGAACTACTACTTGTGTACTCTTATGGCCAAGGGAGTTGCTGGAAAAGGTGAAAATATGTGGATTGTAACTATTGGAGCTTATATGTGATTATCAAGTATATCTACATGTAGCCTCCATCATGCCTTCTATGAAGGGACCGAGCATATTGAGATTGATTATCACTTCATAAGGGAGAAGATCAGTGCAGAGAAATTGTTGCTGCATTTGTGATTTAAATGACCAGCTAGCAGATATTTCACTAAATCCCTTAGAGGCTCTCGAGGCAATTAAATGTATCACATTGGGTTCATGCATACAATGGTACACACTTGATATTTGTATGAATAGTACTCTGGTTGAGGAGCTTACTATTCTTATAATGAGGATTCTAATTTACACTGCACCAGTTTATATATATCAATGTACTCTGGTTAAAAAATGAAGCTGGCCCCATGTTGGCCCTTGCCATTATATAAATGGGGCCTAAAATTTTGAATACCCTTTTTTTCTTGATATTTGTAAAATATGCTTAATAAGTAGTATATATTTATTTGCAGTTATTGTCAAGAGAAGTTCCTTAGAAAAGATGATGGAATGGTTAGTTGGAAATGTGAGGATTGTGCTCCAAACGATCCCAAATGTGGATCCAAACAATTGAGAAAAAGTGAACGCATAAGTCATGCAACAGAAGCCAAATATAACAGGATGAAAATGCAAATGGAGAGAGGTGCAGTTAGAAAACAAAAGTCTGTCAGATCATCCAAAGGTGAAAGTGCTGAATGCCTTAAAAAAAATGGCATTGAGAAAAGAAAGCCAATCATTGAAAATGAAGGTGTTCTTTATGAGGAGCCTGAATCACTTAAAGGTCCTTTGAATATTTCATCTGACAAGCAAGTATTGGAGTCTGGGAATTATGTTGACCCTGAAACCATAATGTCTCAGCACCTGTATTCTCCAGAGTTTGACAAATATAGCCGTGCTCAGCCACTTAGTGATCCAGTTGGAACGTGAGAATTTTTACTTTATTTCTTGTTGATGTTGCTCTTAAACTTTGATCCCTTCCCTTGTCCTTAATTGTTGAATTGCCTTTAGAGGGTTATTTATGCATGCCATTTTCTTTATACCCATCTCTTCTTCTTTTTCATTTATAGGGTTCAATTTAGATTCAACACAACACATTTTCGTCTTGTTGTTTATATGTCAAGCAAAGCTTGCTCAAAAGTGCATTCGGCAGTAACAGGGCTCCCTAAACTGCTTGATGTAGAGATGTATTTGAGATGTGTTATTTGGCCCCAGAGCTTTGACATGTTTCCACCTGATGGTGATAGTATTGGTCTCTATTTTTTCCCCCAGTTTGAAAGGTATGCTTCTGCAATGGATTATATTCTGCATACTAATTGTTAATGTAATGTTCTACATTTCTGTTGATTTTCTAGCATTCTCTTCAATTAGGGATGAAATGGTCTTTGACAATGTGCTGAAGGATGCAATTGAACAAGATCTTGCTTTCAAGGCAGACATGAACAATGTGCAGCTCCTCATTTTTTCCTCACATATATTGCCTCCAGATGATAGGCGTATGTTAGAAAATTTATGCTTTTACAGTAAATTTAGAAAATTTATTCTAATAGGTATTTGATTCAATGACTTATCTAATTTTCCAGGAATCTGTCAAAAGTATTATTTGTGGGGTGCTTTCAAACCACAATCAAGAAGTGGGAATACTCAGTCCAACCAATCATCCTCAGAACAGAAATAGTATTTGGCTTCTGAATCTGCCTTGTCAACTCTCAATATGAAATCTCAGATCAGGTCAGATTGAGCATCTTCTCATGGTTGTATATATAGGGAGCATAATAGGGCTCCAGACAAAAGTATTATGGGTCAACCTCTCCTGTTAGGGTACACAGTACAAAAAAAAAGATCACATTAATGGTTCATGATTTGTGCTCTTCTATGTTGCAGTGGTGTGGTGCACAGTATCATAGTCTTACAGTTACAAGGTCCAATCATTTAAATGTTTTAGGATAAGATACAACATCTTGGACATCATAATGTTAGAACCCCAAATATAGAAATTTGAAATGAAAGAATTAGTTATAATTAATAAAGATCATTTTTTTTGTCCTTTGATCGTACATTTTGCCTCCAAATTCAATACATCGGCCCATTCGCTACACCTCTGTCTAGACAGGACCTAAGAGGCATTCATCTTAAATGATTGGATAAAAGCTGTAAAAAAGTCTAATGTACTTAAATGTGCAAGATAAAGTTTTGTAAGGAATAGATGAACCTTCAAATTATAAGAATCTTACCTTATCACCTATCTTAATATGCTTAAGGGGAAAAAAGCACACATTGTTTCAATATTTGCATATGGAGGATAACATTTGAGGATAAGACGATTCAATTGTCTGAAGTTGAAGCAAATAAGTATGGAAGACCCAAAGACTAAGCTTATTGACGAACATTTATTGTACAAAGTAAAGAAGTTAACTTTGTAAAATGAAGCAACCTCAAGCAATGCACATACATGCACAAAAAAGAAGGTTTACACAAATATGAAAATCTTGTGTACAATATCATTGCATCATTGCAATACAACTGCACTTTCTCGAAAGATCCAAAACCCAACCGTTTGCAGGATAAGACAATATCGGTGTCCATATGCATTTAATACTACATGACATTCAAATAAAAAAAGTTAGATAGTGTCTAACGTATCTCAAACTCAAACTAAGCCTATAAATAAAGGGGTCGGAGTTGAAGGCTTGGAGAAGAGTCAGTCATCTCACAGGCATTCAAAGCACATTTACTATGCTTATTCAATTCTCTAATGCTTTATTTGGTTAAAATAGAGAAATAGGAAAGAAAGAGATAAAAAAGAGGGAAATAGTAGAGAAATTAAGTAGAATTTGAGGTTGTTTGGTATTAGAGAAAAAAAAAAGATAGAAGAGAAATTAATTTTGACAGTTGTTTGGTTGTGAAGAAATAAAGGAGAGAGAGATCACACTATTATAAATACCAAACATGAGATCACACTATTATACAATGCAAGGGTAAATTTGCCAATTCACCGTCTAAACCTTCAACTCTCCCATGAATCTCTAGTGAGATGAGGAGAAATAAATCTCCATGGGACCCACATATTGATACAACAAAATTCTCCTTCTTTGCATACCAAACAAGGTGGCTGAGTATTCTCACTGCTATCTCTCTCTCCCATGATTCTCTTTGCTGATTCGATTCAACCAAACAGACAGTCCTTCGTTCTTTGTATCACGTGCATCTTGTACAGTTACAGAGACACTAAGTTATCCTCGTGCAATCATTTGTATTAAACACTATGTGACTCTGAGTGATTTTTTTTTGTTCAATTATTCCTTTTTCTCTCTTTGTAACCATTAAAGAGTCTCGTTAAAAAGAATACTTGTTTTTATAAAAGGGCCTAAAGAGACTTGCTAAAAAATTATTTATAAGGCTAGGAGTGACTATTAAGAATGCTTTAGAGATAGTGAAAACTTGGCATAGGCTAAGAAGTAGGTGTGACCCTTGTGATTTAGGGTGAACTAGTATAAATTATTGGCATGATCTTCTCTTACCTTATCTCTAACTCATTATATGTACATTTATGACTAACTGGGATTATATTGTGATTTTTTAAGTGTCAAGCTATCCTTTAATTCTTCATATGACATTTCTAGACCAAAACTTGTTTTTCCCTCAATCATCTCAAAACTCGCAACATTACAAAAATGATTTGTTGTAAAAAGATTTTTAAGAAACATGGTTCAACTCTTTCTTTCGTGTCTCCTCATATTCTTACAATTGGCATCAAAGTGTGGTCTCTAAGTTAAGAACTTAATAAGTGAATAGGAGTATATCCTATTATACAATTACAAATCCAAGCACCAATGCTTATACCAGCTCAAACATAAACATATACATTTTTTAAAAACATCAATGACACGTCCATTAGCATTTAATGTGAAGATTATCACAATTGAAAGGCTTCAATGAGACTCTATGGATTCAACTCATGTAGATCTTTAGAACATCATTAATGGTCGAAGGACGTTGTGGGAAATGTAATTCCATGAGTGTAATTGACAAATCACAAGAAAATCAAAGATTGGCTAAACTTAGAGTGTGTTTGGTAAAACTAGCTGAAAAAGCTAGCTAATTTAATTGAAAGTGTTTGCCAAAACTTGCTGAAAATGGTAAAATGACATATGAAAACATCATTAATTATTAAATAATAATGAGTGGGGGTTGTTGAGGGATAAACTTGTATTGAATTTTCAGTTAGTAGTTGAAAATGAGAGCTTTTTTTAAAAAAGTTATCTCAAGTAGTTTTTCAAGAAAAGCTAGTAGATACCTAAAAAAAGCTACCTTACCAAACACCGATAAAATGTTTCAGCTCCTAATTTAAGCTTCCATCTAGCTGAAATGTCTTACTAAATACACTCTTAAAAGACCAAGGTCTTTCTAACTCATGCTTTATGTTGGGTATTGGGCTCCCTTCCTATGTGGAGAAAAGGCCCAAATTGATAAGCCCACTTGATGTCTCACTTAACTAAGTGGAGATGGTATGAATGGGTAAGCAAAAGGGAAAAGGAAAGGTCTAAAGTCATAGAGAACACCAACACTTTGAGAGAGAGGAAGAGAGAAAGTCATTCTCGTTTTTACACAGAGCTGCAACTGTAAAATCGCTATTGCAGATTCGTTCACCGTTGGATTGGGATGAAATTTTGATAGCAAGTTCGGAACATCTGGTTCTTCATTCTGAACGGTTGGATCGTTGATAAGAGCTCTAAGTAGGGAGAAATTCAGTTCGCACAGTAGCTGTGTATTTGGGGTTTTTCATCTTCCTTGTTCTCTATTTGTAAGCTTTACTGCTTTGTTGAAATCAAGTTGCCATCACGTTTTTACAATTTTTAGAAATCAGTTTATTCATTATTTTTATTTTTCTGGGCCACTTGGACCAGTTTACTGTCAGAAAATTCCAAAAATATTACAGTAGGTACAGTTAATTTTCTTTTCATTGTGTACAAATTTTTGTAATTTTCTGTTGGGAAAAAGACAAAAAAAAAAAGAAAGAAAAGGCAAGAAAAATACAAAAGGTACGTACGTGCCAAAAATAGAAAAAGAGGTGTAAAAAGCAAAAAAGGGTGCAAAAGTCAACAACAAGGAAAAAAAGTCAAAAGACACCCAAAAAGAGTCAAAAATTCAAAAAAAAATTCAGAAAAATAGAAAAACAAACAAAGAGATATCCCAACAATAAAGTGATAGTTTTACTGTAATTTTCTGTTTCATTTCTCTGTATACCGTAATTGAGTTATATTTGTTGTTTTTCTTAAAAACGACAATTTTGGCAACTCTTTTTCAAAAATCACCAAAAACAATTCTCTTTGCAATTTCTTCCGTCTTGTCTTTTTTGTTGTCTGCTCTTGTGTATAAGCTTGTTTAAGTGCCAGCTTTTCTTGTTTGTCATATCAATTCTTTGTTTTGTCTTAGGATTTTCCAATCTTCTTCCAGTAGGTATTTTTCTTTGTTAGTGCGCTTCTATTTGGGTAAGGGTTAAGACTTAGACTCACGTTGGTCTTTGCAACTTCTAATCATCCTCCAACCGAGTAGAAAAGGCAAGAGAGTTTTCATTATAGAAAAAGCCAAAAAAGAGTGACATACACGAGTGATTACATTCCATTGAGTGTAAACACTTAGTGAGTGGTGAGGTCCTTTAAAAGCTTTCAAATAAAAAATCAATTTAAAATGTCCTATAGAATGTGGAGAAAGGAGGTAGATGAAGATAAGAGAGAATTTAGAAGAGAAAAAGAAGTGAGAAGACACTCTTCTCATGATAAAGTTGAAGAAAGGTATAGGCAAGAAAGGAGAGAAATAAGTAGATATCATTTTGAAGATAGTAAGAAGAAAGAAAGGAGTTATGATAACTCTAACCATGAAAGGAGAAGGTATGAGGAAGAAAAGAAATTTAGAAGGTATGAAGAAGAAAGACAAAGGTATAATAAAAGAGAGAATAGGAAAAGTACAAAAGATTCTTTTGAAGATAGAATTGGAAGAAAGTTAGAAAAATTTGCTAATGAAATTGAAGATAAATTTTCAGAATGCTTTTCAAAGTCCTTAATTGAGATAGAAGAGAAAAGAAAATTAGAAAAGAAGGAACAATTAGAAAGGGAAGAAGAAGAAGGGCTTAAGAGAGAAAAAGAAAAGGAGGTAGAAGGAGTGCAAATAGAAGAAAAGAAAAACAAGGATTTAGGAAAGCAACTAATTTTATCTTGTGATCATTTGATAGCTAACCCTTTGTGTGAAGACATGAATAGGTTGATGGCAAGTACTTCAAGTGTTGCAAAGAGGACAACTCAAGTGGTTGAAAGGGAGTTTCCTAGACTAATTTTCTTTATGCATGACATGCCTCTTTCTATGCACAATTATATGCCACAAAGCAATACTTGTCCAAAAGAATTTAACAATTTTGATGATGCTTTGAAACCTATTGCATGCTTAGAAAAGCCAACTCAGTTTGAGAGTACCATGAAACCTTTTGAAAATGCATGTTTACCCAATCCATTTAGACATGTTGACTTGCATGCCTTGCATGATAGATTGGATATGCAAAAACAATTGGTTTGTATACATGACCTGCATACACATTCTATATTAATCTTTTTATCTCATGAAGATGTGTATAATACTCTTAAACTAGTTATGGAAAAGGATGAAATTTTGATTAGGGATATCACATGTAAAAACACTTGTATGACAAACGCATCACATGTTGATATGCCTTACATGCTTACTCATTATGAATCCTCAATTGTTTCACCTTGCATGCAATATCATGACACTTTTAAGGTGATATCATCTTTCTATTTGAGTAAGTACATTCATAATGATATGCCTCTTGAAATAAGTTGTAAAAATGATCCATGGCATAATCATGTGCGATATGCTCCTAAGCAAGATGCATGTGGTAGAGTTGTAGGGCATGTTGGGATGTTATTGAAAAATATTAAAACATTCATGCCACATAGTTTCACTTGTGCATTTATTTGGGAACATAGTGTAGAATATTTTGATGAATGTTGCACATTGAAACACATTTTGTACTTATGTGGAATTTTTGTCTTAAGCCTTCTCCATGACCACTTACTTCTCTTACTTGCAAGGGAGGGCTTCAAAAGATTAGTCTTTGATCCAGGATCTAAATCCACAGGGTACATGGACAAGATGGTTCAATCTTCATTAAGGGAGTTTTCTAACCCTTATCTCAAATACCTCTTGTTCATCTCCTATGTTTTTCTTTTGCTAATGTTTATGATCCCCAAATATTTTTGTTATGAGCTTTCACTTTTCTTGCTTTGGAATAATACTTATGGGTCTTCTTCTTGTTGTCTAGGCTCAAGAAAGATGTTCAGCTTGTGGACCTCTAACTCAACTCTCCAAAGGCTAAGGGAAGTATCTTCTTACTTCCTACATTTTGTCATCCATCTCCTTCTTCTACCCAGTTCATTATTCTTATGGCGTCTTTCTGAATTTTCAGATTTGAGGTCAAATCCTTTTCAAGTGGGAGGGAATGATAGCACTATGCTAGAAGCTTGGACCTGCAAGACCTACACTGAAGGATATGTACCAACTTCAAGCCTGAGATTCAAGCAAGGAAGAGTTGGAGAAATTAGTGTCCTACAAATAAAGGTCACTACCCTACAAAATAAGGGTCATTACCCTACAGAAGGACACCTTGACCCTGGATAAGACCCTTGTCCTATGGACCACCCTTAATTAGGACTCTCTTGTATTTTCTTTTTATTTTTTTGTAATTTTCCTTTTTAATTCATCCTAGTTGGGCGCTAATTGTATGGGTTTAGTGGTTAGTAGGTTGCCTTGCTAAAAGGCTTAGGAGTCTTGGGTTCAATTCCCACATAGGATAGAATTTTACTCATCTTTCATTTTCTCCTTAATTTTGGGCGCTACATTTATGACTTTATTGGCTTAAGACTTAGCTTAGCCATAAGCCTTGGGATCATGGGTTCAAATCCCACTTAGGAGTGTTTTCACCCATCCTTTTATTTTTCCCTTTTTTCTCTTCCATGTGGCCGCCCCCTTCCCCCTATAAATAGGGAGACCTTCTCTTTGTATTAGACACATTGAATTTTGAAGTAAAGACATTATGCCAAATTTTCTCCTCCCTTTGTGAGTTGAGTGAGGCTTGGTGGTTGTTGCTCAAACCATACTGAGACTTATCTAATTCTCCTGAATTAGTGGCGTCTGACATTGGACTTATCTGCTGCAAGTGGATTCTTGCTTCAGTGGCGTCCCTACCATTTCTTCCTCTCCACTTTTTCTTTCATTTTCTCTCATTTTCTATCATTTTCTTGCACATTATAGCTGCTGTTCCAGCCACTATAATTCGCAATTCAAGTGCATTTTATTGATTCTAATCGGTTGGTTTTGTTCAATTCTAGATCCTACACTCATCTGGCTATCAAAAGCTCTCAAAGCATAAAATTCATTAAATGAGACAGGCGTAGAATAACTTTGAATATCAAATTGTGGCTTGAATGAAATTTTTTTACAAACTATAATCCAAGCCTGGATTATCAGCCACAGTTCTGCATTTTTATGAACTCTATTTTCTAGCTAAACCGATAGGGAACAGGTACTGTGGGCTAGAATTTCCAAGCCTTACCTCAGTAAATAAAAAGGGGTAAAACTTCCCAACTAAAATCAATATGCCCCAATCAGATTGTTTTTTACAACTTAATCAAATGTTAAAATTCTGTTTTTTTATGCCTTTAAGCAAAATTAATTAAAATTTTAAAACAATATTAAAATAATTTAACAATTTTTTTTATCTTAACTATTATTGTTATTATTCTCTTAATATATTTTATATTCTTCAATAATTATATTTACAAACATTGTATTTATACAAACAAAATATTCAACTCATAAAATGCAGGGGTTTTAAATCGTTAATTTATGTTATCCAAATTCAGACATCATTAGGCATAGGGAGAAACATATAAAACTTAAGTTTAAATCCCCTAACTTAACTATTTCTATTGTTAGAGAAGAAAATTTTGGAGTTACCTTGGATACGGTTACAGTTAACCAAGAAGGTAAGAAGTAGACATTGGATATAAGAAAGAAAATGACACCCAAAATTGTGAACATGGTACTGTATAGAAATGATCACATTATACAAATAATTTTTATGAAAATTTTGATATTTGAGAAACAATTTCTTTTCTAACAATACTAGTTTTGAACAATAACTATTGAAACATTAAAACGTCTATTAATGAAAGTTCTGAAATACAATTTGTTGAGTCCTAGTGGTAAATAACAAATTTAGTAATTAATAATAAGTGATTGCTCAATCAAGAAAGATACTAGTAATAATCAATAATACTAATACTAATAATTAAATTAAGCTAAGTGTGAGGAAGTAGACCAAAGCCTGCAAATGCAAAGTCTTTGTCTTCTTTTCCTAGAAACTGTGGCTAGCACAAGAAGAGCCACTAAATGTTAAATTCTCCCTACCCAATCATGAAGAAAGTGGAAAATAGTAATAATAATAATAATAATAATAATAATAATAATAATAATAATAATAATAATAAAAAGAAAAAAGAGAAAAAAGAAAAACTCAGTCGAAAAGACTGAACAGGTCCGGTGACGGCTGCGGAGAAACCACGACGGAAAGAAAACTCGACGGACTCGCCAAGAAGCTACTCGCTGACCAAAAGTCATTAAAAAACGACACCGTCTGCGCGTCACTCGCCGGCGAAAATACCTCCGACGGTATCGGCGGCAATTTGCCCGGCTCCGGCGATAAGATACCGGGAAATTGACCCACTTCCACCCCTTCTTCTAACATCCACGTCATCTCATCACCTCCGCTCTGAAAACCCCTTTCCTTTTCTGACGGACTCGTCTTTTCAATAGAAGCCAGTCTCGCCGCCGGCGACACGTCTCCGGGTCCGGCGGATGGTTCTTCGCCGTGCGATGGCCCGGTGAGGCGCTGTACGACGTCCATGAAGTCGCCGGGGTTGACATGGATGACTTTAGGGGAAACGGAAAAGATTATCACCGGTTCCCGCTGTTGCTGGTTCGATTCCGGCGGAGCTTGGTGGTGGCGTTGGTGGCCGGCGGGTGGCGGCAGCGGCGGCTTATTGATCTTGTGGGACGTTTTGCTGATTTTGAGAGGAGGTGGGCGTGGACCTTGGAGTTGCAGCTCTTTCTTTGACGACGGCGGTGAGGGCCCGCCGGTGGGAAACTCCGGCGAGTTCATGTTGGAAAGATGGAAGAGAAGAAAATTGGAAAGGGTAGAGAAGAGAAGAGAAGGGTGAAAAATTGGACGGAGCCAAACAAATAAAAGAAGAAGAACACTTATTTTTTGGGCACCGCAGAGAAAGATATATAGTCATTTGTTGACTTTGTAGCAAGATTAAAGATTTTGACTTCACCACATTTTTGTGATGTGTTCTAAGAACTAAGAAGTGCAAGTATAAAGTATAGTGTGCATAAAACAAATAAAATTATGATTGATGGGATACCATTATTTATAAATTAAATATTAAATAATCGAAAATGATAAAACTCACGAAAACTTACCAATAAACAGTGACCGTATGGCCTTAATTTTTTTACTTTTATCTTGATTTATATTTATTTTAAAAAATATAAGTATATAACAATTGGCAACTGTGATTTCGTGCAAATTCACACTGTACTTTTCCGGGGAAATAGCATGGCTCTTAATTCTTAAATAATAAAAAATATATTTATATTTTATGATAGGAAAATTAAGAATTTATGATCCAAATTCAAAAGAACCCCTTAATAAATTCTTATAAAAAATAATGATTAACTACTATCACGTTTGCATCATCCATCTCAATCATTCATTTCTAGAATAAATTCTACTCAACTGTAAACCAAACAGACCCATGTTTGGTTCTCAGTTAGAATCGATTGAAATCAATTTCATCCAATGTACTTCGTAAATTATACATCGTTCATTTCTTGTTATTCATTTTATAAAGGCTAAAATATGTTATTGGTCCCCCAAAATATCCCGATTTTCCCATTTGGTCCCCCAATTTTTTTTTCCCAAATGGTCCCCCAAAAATTTTTTTCATTCCCATTTGGTCTCTCTATTAGTGCACCGTTTATTATTTCCATTAAATGCTTGCGTGACAGCTTAACTGGACAAAATAATCATACATGGCATGCATATGTGTCTTCTTATGTGTCCTACATGATAAAATAAGCCTATAGGTGGTGAATCAACGCCTTTTTGTGAGTCACATTGATGAACTCTATAATTGGTTTTTTTCATGAAAGGTGGTGATATAAGTCATGTAGGACACATAAGATGACACATATGCATGCCATGTATGCTTATTTTGTCCACCTAAGCTGCCACACAAACATTTAACGGAGATAATAAACGGTGCACTAATAGAGGGACCAAATAGGAATATGAAAAAAATATTTTGGGGGACCACTTGGGAAAAAATTTTTGGGGGGACCAAATGGGAAAATTGGGATATTTTGGGGGACTAAAAACATAATTTAACCTTTTATAAATTTATTAAAATCAATTTTATCTAGGGGTGTTCACGGGTCTCTATAACCCGACCAACCCGTCGGGTTGGACCCGACCCGGACCCATTGGTTCGGTCTGGACGGGTCCTCGAGTCCACCCGACCCAAACAAAAAAAAAAACGTGCTGTGTAGGTCGGATAACGGGTTAGGTATTTGGTCACCCGTCAAACCCAACCCGACCCGGAGTCCATATACCTTCACTAAAAAACATGATTTCTTTCTTTCCTTCCCTCATTCATTTAGAATTTCAGACACATTAATTTCTTTCCCCAAGCCCTAGAGAGACACCCATTTCCCCGTCTCCCCCGTCTGCTTGCAATTGGCGCCGTGCCTCTGTCCTCCTCCGTCGCGTCCATCCCTCCCTCGCGCCCATCTCCCCATCTTCTTCTGTCTCTCTGTCGCGTCGTCGAGCAAGGAACGTTTGGTTCTCTCCGTCGCGTCCCTTCGTTGCTGTCGTTCAGTGCGCCACGACACCGTGCCGCCGTTGCGTCCCGAGTCAGCATCAGCCTCGTCGTCTCTGCGCCCCTCCCCTGTGGCAAGAACTGGTAAATTGATTTGTAACTGTGTCTACCTTTTTGATCTGTAAGATTGTAACTGTGGAAAGGAGCAGTTGATCGCAGGCTGGAGCCAACTTCAACGTCAACTCGGCTTCTACAAATCAGTGTCTTGATCTTGATCTGTAACTGTGTCTTGATCTTTGATCTGTAACTATTTCTTGATGTTGATATGATTGGGGTTTTGTTTAGATTGTGGTTTGTTTGTTCAGATAGGGGTTTTGTTGAATTGTTTGTTCATATTGGGGTTTTGTTCACATTGTGTTTAGATTGGGTTTTTGATAATTTGATAATTTCTGTAATTTGTGTATGGATTGGGAATAGGTGTTGGAATTAAATTCCTACAAATACCATAGCTCGAACAATTTTTTTGCAACATTTTCTGTTTTTTAACGTCCCATCTGGCCCAAACAAAACGACCCAAAAAAGAAAGCCCAACTTGAACCGACCCACACCTACTCGGTTCAGTTCGGGTTTTACCCACCAATTTTTTTGCACCCGAACCGACCCATCCCGTATCCTGCACTCAGTTCGGTTCCAAAAAAACATGACAACCCGGCCCGAGATCAACCCTAATTTTACCCACATATAACATGATGTGAGTGGCTCACTTTTTGTAACGTCCTAATTTCTAAATTCAGAAATACTGCTTGTTGGGAGCACTATTTACAAATTCATGAAATTATTTTGCGCATTTTCGATATCGTTTTACACAATAGTTGACCGCTTAAGTAACCCAACATTTACATAAGCACAAACATAAGGTACATAAGTAATCTCCGTAACAATACCATATATGCCACCAAGGGCTCAAATACAACCAAGTCAAAAGGGTAAATAGGATATAGCCATACATGCGTCCTGCATATGAGATTACTACCTGGAGGCCCCCATGTACTGCTCTATCCTATCAAAATGATCCAGATCTATGTCTATACAAAGGAAATGAAATACATCATAAGCTATCCAAAAAGAAGTAATCATCATTGGGCCCAACCAGCCCCTACTGGCCTCCATTTCCCTGCTGAGAACCCTGCACATCTGAAAGTAAATTCCCACAGCGTGGGATGAGTCTAAATTCCCACAGGTCAAGTTGAGGATCAAATGATTTGAGAGATAAGTTATGGTCCATCGAAGTATGTGACTTGTTATAATGTGTTGATAGTTAATGGGTATGGATTCCATACTAAGGACTATGGACAAAATAAATCTACCACAAATAGCGGGATATGTGTTAGGGGAAATATATGTGGTGAGAATGACCTGGACTATTATGGCATTGTTGAGGAGATATTAGAATTGTCATATCTTGGAAATCAAAACAAAGTAATTCTTCTACGTTGTCTCTGGTTTGACCCAATTAATGATGTCAATGTTGATGAGAGATATGGTTTGGTTGATATTAAGCATAAATCATGGCTTCATTCAAATGAGCCATTTTGATAGCCGGATAGGTGTAGGATCTAGAATTGAGCAAAACCAACCGATTAGAATCAATTAAAGGCACCAAAATTACGAATTATAGTGGCTGGAACAGCAGCTATAATGCGCAAGAAAATGATAGAAAATGAGAGAAAATGAAAGAAAAAGTGGAGAGGAAGAAATGGGAAGGACGCCACTGAAGCAAGAATCCACTTGCAGCAGATAAGTCCAATGCCAGACGTCACTAATTCAGGTGAATTAGGTAAGTCTCAGTATGGTTTGAGCAACAACCACCAAGCCTCACTCAACTCACAAAGGGAGGAGAAAATTTGGCATAATGCCTTCAAAATTCAATGTGTGAAATACAAGAGGAGAAGACTCCTTTATATAGGAGTTGAAAGGGGGGGAGGGGGCGGCCAATACAAGGAAATAAAGGGAAAAATAAAAAGATGGGTGCAAAGCCATCCTAAGTGGGATTTGAACCCAAGCCCCTAAAGGTTTATGGCTAAGCTAAGCCTTAAGCCAATAAACCTCCTAATTAGCGCCCCTTTTACATAGGAAAATAAAAGATGAGTAAATTTCCTATCCTAGGTGGGATTAGAACCCATGACTTCCTAAACCACATAGTAAGGCAACCTACTAACCAATAAAACTATACATGTAGTGCCCCTAATTAAGGAAAAAGACAAACATGTCTTAATTACAACACAAATCCTAATTACATCATAAATCCTAATTATATTGATTCCTAATTAAGTTGAGTCTTGCATGTTGACTTTGACTTCTTGGTCAATGATCAAGGTTTGACCAAGGGTTGTCTCTAATGAAGGAAGACTTATGCTTGGTTCAGCCCCAAGTGTAGGAACAAAGGGAAACACTAAAAGGGGGGGTTGAATAGTGTTTCTGAATATTTTAGAAAGCTTTTCGCAAATAGGTGTTAAAAATACAATTTCAGACAGGCTCTTCAAGGACTGTCTGAAGTTTTCAGACGGCCAAAAATACTGATGTTAAAAGATGTTTTTGTGCCTTTATAGAATATCAGATTGATTACTCTAACCCCTTGATTAGTATAAAAAGAATTAACAAGAGATAAGGGTAAGAAAACTTAGCCAAGGAATTTATCATGGTTCACTCACTACCACTGTGAGCTACGTCCAGTCCCAATGCCAACTAGCACTTGGATTTTCTTTTAATCTTTCAAGATTACAAGTATTCTTTTACAGTCAAGCCTCTTCAGGCTCTACAATCAAGTATTCTTTTACAGTCAAGCCTCTTCAGGCTCTACAATCAAGTATTCTTTTACAGTCAAGCCTCTTCAGGCTCTAAAATCAAGTATTCTTTTACAGTCAAGCCTTTTCAGGCTCTAAAATGAGTTTACAGAGAAAGGAGTTTAAGCTTTTAAACTATACAAGTTTGAAGCTCAAACGAATACAATGTACAATAAAATTCTGAGGTATGCTCAGGATATACAAATGAGTACAGCGAATTTTATCAGAGAGTTTTTACAGAGTAAAAACTTGTAGCGTGATGTTTCTCTTGGCTTTCTTGTATATTGATTTTCTTTCTTTCTCTTCATCTCTTTTGATGGTCTTCATAGAGGGGTATTTATACCCAAACTTTAATCCGTTGAAATACCACCGTTTAGAGATAGCATTAAATGCTATTTAATCCGTTGTGAGACATGCTTCTGAGAGCTCTGATATCTCTGACACGATACAAGGTTTCTTTTTGCATTAAGGCTGCTACAAATGTTGTTGCAGAGGCTGCGTTGCAGAGATTTCCTCAGTGGTGTATGAAATTCAAAATCACCAGGAAAGGTCTCTGTGATCCTTGCCATAATCGTGTTTGAAAAGGTACGTGCAGCAGAGGTTCAGAAAAAGTCTTCACAAGCTTCAGCAGAGAGTGCCACGTCATAAGTGAGACTTCAGACGGCACTGATACTTCAGACGGGTTGAGCTACTTCAGACAGCTTCAACTCTTCAGACGAGTTCTGCTTCTTCAGACAGCTTCAACACTTAGTCTTTCTATGTAGGCTCATAGTGACTCTTGCTGAAATCATAGATAAATCATTAAAGCATATATGTATCTATGATAAATATTTTAACTCAAATTTGTTAAGCATTAAAACTTGGGAATTGAGTTGTCTTAAACATCATATTTCCTTTTATGATATTTTTGAGACTCATCATTCTCCCCCTTTTTAATGATGACAAATTTGTTTAAAATACATAAATCTGAAAGGAGTTTTAAAGATAAAAGTATAGATAGCTCCCCCTCAGATTGTGATCTCTTAAACTGATTTGATCAAAAATCAATTTCTTATATACTCCCCCTGAGTCCTGTAATTACTTCATTCTTATATACTCCCCCTGAGTCCTGTAATTTCTTCAGATTCAGATTTTGTTAGATTTTAATACTCCCCCTTTTGTCATCAATCAAAAGGGAATAGCAGAGCTAAACAGGAACAGAGCAATAAAATCATATAGAACATATAGCATAATGATAACAATGCACTCATAAAAGGATGAGAAAAACCACTGATTGTATATAGATGGGAATGTTCAAATAAAGAAACAAACAATCAGACACTTGTCATAAGCATAAACAAAAGACAATGGCTAAGATGAACAGTCTAATCTTTCTTCTTCAGCAAGGCCTCAGTGAGAAAGGAAATCAAGTCGTCCTTGGCCTTTGTTATTGCAGCTTCCACTGAGGTTTTTAAGTCTTGCTGACCAGATCTGATAAGCTGTTGTTCTTGAAGAATCTGTTCTTGTTGAGCAATCAGATGCTTAGTCTTCTGTTCTTGAGCAGCACACTTCTTTTCAAGTTTCTGCACTTTGGACTTCAACTTTAGATTTTCCTCAGCCAAGTCTTGCTCAGATTCATAAAAGATGAGCTGGATGTAGGGGCAAACAAATCTAAGCATTCCAAATCCTGGCTGTAAGCTGTAGTCAGATGGGCTGAACACAGGGCAGAAGAAGGTGCCAATAGGATTCAGCAGAACCCAATCTTCATTGAGAGAGTCAGCAGGTGGGGGAAAGTGATCTCTCATATAATGATATTTGACAGTGGTTGCCTTTCCAACTCCAACACCAGAATCAGCATCAGGACCAGTTGATCCAGAAGAAGATCCAGCATCTTCTCTGATCTTCCAGTAAGAGGACCACATCCAATCTTGAAGTAGATGATCCAGGCCTCCTCCTAGATTTGTGATGAATTCTGGCAAAGAGTCCCACTCTGATGGACTCATCACTTCAGACACAGGTGAGTTTTTCTTTGAATAGCTTTTAGCTTCCTTGAATTTCTCTTCCAGTAAGGGATACCTAGGAACTATTCTATCAGGTTTCACCAAGATTTTGGTGGTTGGCCTGATTGAACAGGTTCTAGGGGGCCTGTAGCCTCTCATCCCAACTCCCTTGTGCAGATCCCTCTGAAACAGCTCAGACTCAGTGTTCAGCTGCCTCACAAAGCTCCATTCATCATTAGACAGCCTCAGGGAATCATTTGAGAATGGATTGATGGGAGCCCAAATATGTGCAAGAGGGACACCCTTCCTGATCTTGTCTAATCTACCTGAAGAAGCACTGTATTGAGTCCTTACTTCAGCAGCAATTTTCCTGATTAAGCCAGGATGCAAGGATACAGCAGGTTGCTGATCTGAAATACTGTAGCTCTTCAGACAGGGTGCTAAACTTGGGCAGTGAGCAGGGATCAGCAAGCACTTGCTCTTCTTCAACAGAGAGCTCTTCTTCCAGAGAAGGTGTAGGAGGTGGAGGTGATGAAGGTAGGAGTGGTATTAGAGCAAGGTCATGGATTTGTGGGGAAGGTAATGTGGGCTCAGAGAGTTGATTCTCTGAAGGTTGTGTTGAGGTAGGTTCAGAGGGTTTGGAAGGTTCAGAGGGTTGGTTTTCTGTTTGTAGAGGTGGTGATGGGTGTGATAGAGGTGAAGATGGTTGGTTTATAGGTGATAGGGTTTTTGGTGAAGGTGATGGTGAAGGTGGTGAGGGTTGATGAGGTGTTTGTTTTTCTGGTGAGGAGGGTGGTGAAGGAGTTACATTATCAAATCTTACTTTAATTCTCTTGTAGGGAGGATTGGTTACCTCAGATTCTTTTGCCTTTGCTTCTTCCTTCTCCCTTTGTGATTGTTTTTCTTCCCTTTTCCTTTTGAAGTATTGTTGAGCTTTAACAAAGTTTTGATACTTCTCAGCTTCATCTTCTGCTGTCAGCTGAGAGGCAATACTTCTAGTCACCCTAGGTTCAGGTGCAGTCTGAAGTAGCTTGCCTTTGGTTCTCCTTCTCTGAGGTGCACTTGACCTCTTCCTTTTCTTTGCTCCCTCAGCTATGGTTGCTTGCCTATCATCTTCAGCATAGGCCAATTGTGAAGCAATAGCAATAGCTCTGTCTGTCTTTTCTTGTTCTGCTTTCTTCTCCAGCTCCTCCTGCTCCAAAGCAGTAGCCAAAGCTGCCACCTGAATGAGTTCAGGATCAGATGGGCACGCAGCCAAGGGCTCAGCTATGACTACATCAGTTTCCTCTGCCTCTTGAGTCTGTCCTTCCATCTCAGAAGAAGGCCGTGGGGTCTGTACAGGTTCAGACATCTGACCCACAATTTCAGATGGCCTTTGTGATGCCTTCTGAACAGGTTCAGACACCTGACTCTGCATAGATGCAGATGCTACCTTAGCAGCACTCCTTACAGGTAGCTTCTTCAATTTTGCCTGAGGAGAGGGTTGTGATGGCTTGAACTCATGCTTTCTTATGTCTCCTCTGAGTTCGTTCTCAAGAACCTCCATTGTTGTCTGCCTTTTTGCAGCTTTCTCAAGAAGAAGGCTCTCCTTCAAGGACGGAGAGGGAGGTCTTGGAGTCAGCTTTACTCCCATGCTCTTGAGGTTTGATTCACCAAACATAGGTTGTGAAAGGCGATAAAAAAGCCTTTCAATGGGAACTTTGAAATGCAACAAGATTTTGATGATGATGGTATTGTGAGGGAAGCTCCCAGCAGAGTCTCTGAGACGCTTCTGCATGTGGTACATTATGATGTTGGGGAGGTTCACCTTCTTCTTCTGCAGTAGGTGAATCAGACAAATCTTTCCAACTCAGAAACATGGTTTCTGCTTCCATTTTTAGGGATTATATAGCATCCTAAGATGGCATGCAAAACCCTAGCCTTGTCTGACATATGCTTTGCATCCAAGCTTACTGGTTCAGAGGTGCCATACAGAAACTCAGTGAACTGCTTCTGTCCTCCATTTCTTGCTTCCCAGCCAGGAGTGAATATAGCTCCTTCAGTTCTGACTTCACAGATGTGAGCAATGGTATCTTCATCAACGAAGACAGGAATACCACGTACTGTGGCCTTGATGCTGGTGTAGATACCCTGAGGATTGGGTATTCCTCTGGCAGTAGCCCAGAAATCCAGCACACTTTGCTCATGCCACTGTGTCAAGTTGTGATTGAAATACTGGGTCCACCCAGCTGCATCGAACTCAGCAAACAAGTCCATTCCCAGAGATTGAAGATCCTTCAGGGCTACGCCCTTAGTTTTCACGATATTGCTTCCAGCAGATTTCTTAGGGGCCATTGGAGAGTTTTTCTGAAGAACTTGAGAGAAAAAAGAATTTCTTGTAGAAGAAGGATTCTCAAGGGATGACTACTGATTCGTGAAGAGTGAAGTTCTGTGACCCACTAGCTTCCGTATTTAAAGATTTATAAAGCAATGATGGCATTTACTGGGTGCGCAGACATAGGAGAACGTGCGAAGTGGAAAAGACAAAGTAAATGGAATTAAACCGTCTCATAAAGCCACGTCATTTGTTTACTTCAGACAAGTGACAGATTTCAGACACCCATATAGATTTCAGACAACTCAAAATTTCAGACAAGTCACTTGTTTCAAACAAGCTGAAATTTCAGATACAATCAGATCACACACACTTAAAAAGCATGTATGTTCAGATTATTTCTAATGAACTTAAATCTATCTGCAGTTAGAGGTTTTGTGAATATATCAGCCCATTGATGCTCTGTATCAATAAACTGAATATCAAAAACACCTTTCTGAACATAGTCTCTAATGAAATGATGTTTTATTTCTATATGTTTAGCCCTAGAATGTTGAATGGGATTTTTAGACAGATTAATAGAACTTTTATTATCACACAAAACAGGTATAACAAATATAGTAATGTTAAAATCTTCTAATTGATACTTCACCCATAACAACTGTGAGCAACAACTGGCTGCTGAGATGTATTCTGCTTTAGCTGTTGATAAGGCAATTGTGCTTTGCCTTTTACTTGACCAGCTAATCATATTTTCTCCAAAGAAATGACATCCACCACTAGTGCTTTTTCTTTCAATTCTATCTCCAGCAAAATCAGCATCACAGTAACCTATTAACCTGCAATCCTTACTTTTCTTATAGCACAAACCAAGATTAGTAGTACCTTTAAGATATCTGAAAAATCTTTTTACAGCTTTGTAGTGAGTACTCCTTGGATCAGATTGAAATCTAGCACACAGACATACACTGAACATTATGTCAGGTCTGCTTGCTGTTAGATATAGTAATGATCCAATCATTCCTCTATACAAAGTCTGATTCACTGGTTCTTCCTTCTCATCTTTATTTAAAGATGCAAAGGGATGCATTGGAGTTGGCATGGGTTTGCAATCATGAAAGTTAAACTTCTTAAGCATTTCCTTTGTATATTTTTCTTGATGAATCCATATACAATCAGAATCTTGCTTAATCTGAAGTCCTAAGAAAAATTTTAGTTCACCCATTAAACTCATTTCAAATTCTGATTGCATTAACTCTGAAAACTCCTTGCATAATGAAGAGTTAGTTGAACCAAAGATAATGTCATCAACATATATCTGAACAAGTATAAGATCTTTGTTTGACTGTTTTCTAAAAAGAGTTGTATCCACTTTTCCTCTTTCAAAACCATTTGAGATTAGAAAACTGCTCAATCTGTCATACCAAGCTCTTGGGGCTTGTTTCAGACCATAGAGAGCCTTTTTGAGTTTGAAAACATGTTCAGGAAAAGCAATATCTTCAAAACCAGGGGGTTGTCTAACAAAGACTTCTTCTTCAATGAGACCATTGAGGAAGACACTTTTAACATCCATTTGATATAGTTTGATGCCATTATTTACAGCATAGGATAAAAGAATTCTAATTGCTTCTAACCTGGCCACTGGGGAAAAGGTTTCAGTGAAATCAATACCTTCTTGCTGGTTGTATCCTTGAGCAACTAATCTTGCCTTGTTTCTGACTACCTTGCCTTCTTCAGACAGCTTGTTTCTGAACACCCATTTGGTTCCAATAATAGTTTTCCCATGGGGTTTAGGAACAAGGGTCCAGACATCACTCCTAGCAAACTGATTCAGCTCTACTTGCATGGCTAGGATCCACCCTTCATCATGCAGAGCTTCATCAATGTTCCTTGGCTCTATTTCAGATAGGAGAGCAATAGTATTCAGAATCTTGAATTTTGATCTTGTCTTAACTCCTTCTGAAGTGCTGCCAATGATTTGCTCTTTAGGATGATGTGATTTGTATTTCCAGTCAGGTTTCTGAAGAGGTATTACATCTGTTTGTTCTGTTTGAGACTCAACATTTGTCTGAAGAGGTTTAGTAACAATAGGTACTTCAGACAGCTGCTCATCCTTCGAGCTGTTGTGGTCATTCAGCTCCATTCCTGCAAAATCATCCTCTAGATCTGATAGTTCCCTATCAGTCTCTTTGTTATCATTGAATTTAACATGAATAGTTTCGTCAACAGTTAAAGTTCTAGAGTTATACACTCTATAGGCTTTAGGTGTTTCAGAATATCCAATGAAAAATCCTTTATCAGAATTTGCATCAAATTTTCCAAGATCATCCTTGGTGTTGAGTATAAAACATTCACATCCAAAGGTGTGGAAATATGATATATTGGGTTTTCTTCCTTTCCACAGTTCATAGGCAGTCTTTTTCAGAATTGGTCTTATCAATATTCTGTTTTGAAGGTAACATGCTGTGCTAACAGCTTCTGCCCAGAAGGTTCTTGGTAAGCTGCATGAGTTGAGCATGGTCCTTGCCATCTCTTGCAAACTTCTGTTCTTTCTCTCAACAACCCCATTCTGTTGAGGTGTTCTAGCCACAGAGAAATTGTGTGAGATCCCATTTTCATCACAGAACATTTGAAAGTTTGCATTCTCAAACTCTCCACCATGATCACTTCTGATAACAGAAATACAGAATCCTTTCTCATTCTGTACCTTCTTGCAGAATACTGTGATATTCCTAAAAGTCTCATCCTTGCTTCTTAGGAATAACACCCAAGTAAATCTAGAATAGTCATCAACAATGACCAAACCATATTTCTTACCACTAAGACTTTCTGTTCTAATAGGACAAAACAAGTCAATGTGTAAAAGTTCTAGTGGTCTGCTAGTTGAAACAACATCTTTACTCTTAAAAGAGTGTCTTGTTTGTTTCCCTTTCAGACAGCTTTCACATAAAATGTCAGATTTGTATGAAAGTTTGGGCAATCCTTTAACAAGATTGTGTTTTGCTAATTTTGAGATTAATCTCAAGCTGGCATGCCCAAGTCTTTGATGCCAAATCTGTTTTTCATTTTCAACAGAAATAAAACACTTTACATTTTGACTTGCTAGATCCTCTAGATCAATTTTGTACACATTGCTGTGTCTCTTAGCAGTAAAGAGGTTTTGCTCAGAGGAGTCTTTGACTATGCATCCTTCCTTAGTAAAGGATACCACATAACCACTGTCACATAATTGACTTATGCTCAGTAAATTGTGTTGTAGTCCTTCCACAAGGAGTACATTTTTAATAAGGGATGAAGGAGATATACCTACAGTCCCTATTCCAATGATCTTCCCTTGCTGATTTCCACCAAAGGTGACCATTCCACCAGCTCTAGGTCTAAGGTTTTGGAACAAAGACCTTTCTCCTGTCATGTGTCGTGAGCACCCACTGTCCAGGTACCATTTCTGGGGTCTCCTTTGTCCTGTTAAACACATCTGCAACAGGAATAATTATGTTTTTAGGTACCCATATTCTTTTGGGTCCTTTTTTGTTAGCTTTAGACCTTGTCTTTCTCTTGTGTTTGCACTGAGCCATATTGTGTCCAGGCTTACCACAGTGAGAACACCCAGGAACCTTTTTTTCAGAAAAATTTAAGACAGTAGGAGGTTTAGACAAGTTATGATCACAAAAGCCTAGTCCAGTTTTGTCAAGGGAATGCCTTTGATTTCCAAGCATTATATTCAGATTTTTAGTTCCTTTGACAAATTTGGCCAGATCTTTTGTCAGTTCCACAATCTGCTCCTGAAGTTTCTCATTTTCTTCAGACACAGCTTGTGAACTGAAGTTTTTAGTCTCAAGAACTTTTTCTTTGAGCATAATGTGTTCTATCTCAAGTGCCTCATATTTGTTACACATTTCTGTGTGGGCTTTGGATAGATTCTTATACTCTTGGAAAAGTTCTTGTGAACTTTCCACCATATCATCATACATCTCTTGTAGAGTAAGAGGAAATACCTCAGCTTCAGAGCTATCTGAAGATGGTAGACTAGCCATGAGACACAGATTTGCCTCTTCTGAAGTGTCTTCTTCTTCTTCTGAGGTTGATTCATCAAGGTCTTCCCATGTTGCCATGAGACCTTTCTTCTTTTTGAAAAACTTTTTCTTCTTGAAGTTGTTTTTCTTAAGTCTTGGGCAATCAGTCTTCACATGTCCTGGTTGCTTGCATTCAAAGCAAATAATTTTATCAGAGTTAGACTCTTTACCTGTCTTACCTGATTTGGATGATGAAGGTTGGTTCTTTCTGAACTTTCCTCTGTTCTGCAACATTCTCTTGATCTTTCTGCTTAAAAGAGCAAGATCGTTTTCATCTTCTGAGCTGTCTTCAGAATCTTCATCTGCTTCTGAAGTTTCCTCAGCTTGCATAGCCTTCATGCTGCTATGTCTAGACTGTTGGCTTTGGAGTTAGAGCTAGAGACTTCTTTTTGTTGTCATCTTCTCCAAGCTCAAGTTCATGGACTTTGAGAGATCCCAACAGTTCTTCCATTCTAAGAGAGTTCAAATCTCTTGCCTCTTGAATGGCAGTGACTTTGGGTCTCCAGGACTTAGGTAGACTTCTTAGAATCTTCCTGTTGTTGTTTCCGATTTCATAGGTTCTTCTTAAGGATCTGAGTCCATTGGTTATGGTCTGAAACCTCCCAAACATTTGGTCAATATTTTCAGTTTCTTCCATTTTAAACATCTCATACTGGTGTATAAGCATGCTGATTTTAGATTGCTTGACAGTTTCAGTCCCTTCATGGGCTGCTGCAAGAGTATCCCAAATCTCCTTGGCAGAAGTGCATCCATGGACCTTCTCATATTCTGATTTATTCAAGGAACATATCAGATAGAGTTTGGCTTTAGCGTTCATCTGGACTCTAGTCTTCTGCTCCAAGGTCCATTCAGTTTTAGGTATAGGCAAACCATTTTGCATAGGCACATAGTCTCCATCAGTGACCACATCCCAAACATCAATGCTGTTGCTCTCAATGAACAACTTCATACGATCTCTCCAGTAGTGGTAATCCACTCCATTGAATGCTGGGGGTCTTGTGATAGAGGCTCCTTCTGTGATGTATTGCTTGTTGCTGTTAGAAGCTTCCATTTGGATCTTTCAGTCCTCAGTCACTTGTTAGGTGCTTCAACCCTGAGTAGAGCTCTGGTACCAACTGTAGGAACACAGGGAAACACTAAAAGGGGGGGGGGGTTGAATAGTGTTTCTGAATATTTTAGAAAGCTTTTCGCAAATAGGTGTTAAAAATACAATTTCAGACAGGCTCTTCAAGGACTGTCTGAAGTTTTCAGACGGCCAAAAATACTGATGTTAAAAGATGTTTTTGTGCCTTTATAGAATATCAGATTGATTACTCTAACCCCTTGATTAGTATAAAAAGAATTAACAAGAGATAAGGGTAAGAAAACTTAGCCAAGGAATTTATCCTGGTTCACTCACTACCACTGTGAGCTACGTCCAGTCCCAATGCCAACTAGCACTTGGATTTTCTTTTAATCTTTCAAGATTACAAGTATTCTTTTACAGTCAAGCCTCTTTAGGCTCTACAATCAAGTATTCTTTTACAGTCAAGCCTCTTCAGGCTCTACAATCAAGTATTCTTTTACAGTAAAGCCTCTTCAGGCTCTACAATCAAGTATTCTTTACAGTCAAGCCTCTTCAGGCTCTACAATCAAGTATTCTTTTACAGTCAAACCTCTTCAGGCTCTAAAATGAGTTTACAGAGAAAGGAGTTTAAGCTTTTAAACTATACAAGTTTGAAGCTCAAACGAATACAATGTACAATAAAATTCTGAGGTATGCTCAGGATATACAAATGAGTACAGCGAATTTTATCAGAGAGTTTTTACAGAGTAAAAACTTGTAGCGTGATGTTTCTCTTGGCTTTCTTGTATATTGATTTTCTTTCTTTCTCTTCATCTCTTTTGATGGTCTTCATAGAGGGGTATTTATACCCAAACTTTAATCCGTTGAAATACCACCATTTAGAGATAGCATTAAATGCTATTTAATCCGTTATGAGACATGCTTCTGAGAGCTCTGATATCTCTGACACGATACAAGGTTTCTTTTTGCATTAAGGCTGCTACAAATGTTATTGCAGAGGCTGCGTTGCAGAGATTTCCTCAGTGGTGTATGAAATTCAAAATCACCAGGAAAGGTCTCTGTGATCCTTGCCATAATCGATTTTGAAAAGGTACGTGCAGCAGAGGTTCAGAAAAAGTCTTCACAAGCTTCAGCAGAGAGTGCCACGTCATAAGTGAGACTTCAGACGACACTGATACTTCAGACGGGTTGAGCTACTTCAGACAGCTTCAACTCTTCAGACGAGTTCTGCTTCTTCAGACAGCTTCAACACTTAGTCTTTCTATGTAGGCTCATAGTGACTCTTGCTGAAATCATAGATAAATCATTAAAGCATATATGTATCTATGATAAATATTTTAACTCAAATTTGTTAAGCATTAAAACTTGGGAATTGAGTTGTCTTAAACATCATATTTCCTTTAATGATATTTTTGAGACTCAACACCAAGCACTTCAAGCAGCTCCAAGTTGATCCTAGCCATCAGCTGTCAGTTCAGAAGTCCACTGGCAGGTTGTCATCATCCCCTCCCCCTTGAGAAGCATTTGTCCTCAAATCTGAAAATTGAGAAAAGTATAAGGGGTAGAAGAGAAATAAAGGGATGGATGACAAAGAAGAGAAGATGGGCACTTCCCTTTAGGACTAGTGAAACCTTGCTAGGACCTCAACCATGGACATCCTTGCGCACCCTAGCCAACAAAGAAGAAGACTCATTATTCCCAAGCATGTATCCTCTAATGCTCATAACAATAATACTTGGGAATCATGTAGGGAGTTTTGGTGAAAGAAAGAGTGGTGGAAGAAAGAAGGG
Organism: Sesbania bispinosa; assembly: GCA_026901365.1. NCBI lineage: Eukaryota > Viridiplantae > Streptophyta > Magnoliopsida > Fabales > Fabaceae > Sesbania > Sesbania bispinosa. The sequence goes on from QLOH01000822.1 coordinate 299,325, forward strand.
AAGTGGAAGAAGAAGAAGAAGAAATAGGAGAAAAGGTTAGAGGAAACTCCCTTGTAGTGTTGCTACGCCCTCATTCCTTAATCAACAGCTCCCTTTCTTGATCTTCTTCAAAACAATTAAGATCAGCAGTTTTGAATTGATGAAGTAATAACATGACTTCCCTTTTATTTTTTTGTCTCTCTTTGGTTTTCACCTTTTCTATCATCACTCTTGATGTTTCTTCTTTCTTTTTCTTTCTATCCTCATCTTCTCTCTTAAGTCTGTTAATTTTCTCAAGTTCTATCTCTCTCTTCATGTGAGCTTGATCCTCACATATTTCTTGGATTGACATTGGCATCAAAGTAATTTTAGCTCCATCATGTTTAAAAGATATTTGATTAGAGTATCCATCATGGATGGCTCTCTTATCAAACTGCCAAGGCCTACCCAACAAGATATGTGTGGCATCCATAGGTACAACATCGCAAAGAACATTATCATCATAATCACCTATGGAAATAAAGATGAGAGTTTGTTTATTTACTTCCCTTTCCCCATCATCACATATCCAAGATAACTTGTATGGTCTGGGGTGGGGAGTGATAGATAAACCATGTTTTTCCACCATTCTTGCACTTGCAATGTTGGTGCAACTTCCACTATCAACATTTAGGGAGCAAGTCCGTCCCTCTACCATGCATCTAGTGTGGAAGACAGTTTGCCTTTGTTCATCTTCTCTTATTATTTGATTTCCTAAGGACCTTCTCACCATGCAAAGTTTACCCTCGGCCCTATATAGTTCTTTCTTTATTTCATTCTCTTCTTCACTAGTTTCTTTTTCCTCATCCTCACTTTGTTCATTCTCACTTGCACTAGTGTACTCTCCATTCTCTTTAACCAACATTGCCCTCCTATTTGGGCATTGGGAAGCTATGTGTCCCTTGCCATCACACTTGAAACATTTGATGTTTCTTGTGGAGGTAGAGGGCTCTTCCTTTTTAGTAGAAGGAGTGGGGTTAGAAGTAACCCTAGGACCCTTAGGTTCCTCCTTCTCTTGGCTCTTTCCCTTATCTTCCTTTAGGGTTTCCTTGTTCCTAGTTGTAAAACTAGTGTTTCCTCTTTTATAGCTACCCTTTCTTTTTAGTTGAGTTTCAATTTTAATAGCTTGGTGTACCAAGTCCTCCATTTCTACATAAGGATGCAATTCCAGTATGTCCCTTATGTCGAAATTTAGTCCATTGATAAACCTAGCCATAGTTGCTTCACTATCCTCAACTATGTTGGCCCTAATTAAAGCAAGTTCCATTTCCTTAAAGTACTCATCTACACTCTTAGAACGTTGCTTAAGAGTTTGGAGTTTGATGTGCAACTCCCTAGTGTAATGTTGAGGTATGAACCTCTTTCTCATGATGGACTTCATTTCCTCCCAAGAGGAAACCAAAGGAGCATTGCACCTTCTTCTTTCAGCCTGAAGCTGATGCCACCAAACTAAGGCGTAGTTCTTGAATTCTAGAGAGGCAATCTTAACCTTTTCCTCTTCCCTATACCTATGGCAACTAAAGATTTGTTCAATTTAAGTTCCCATTCTAGGTATTGTTGTACATCATTTCTACCATTAAAGGTTGGGACTTCTATTTTTACCCCTTTAAAACCTTGTTCCCTTCTAGGCTCTTCTTCTCTCCTATGCTCTCTTCTATGCCTCCTAGGATTTTCTTCATAATACTCCTCTCTTTCTCTCCTAGGGATTTCCTCATAGTAGTCTTCTCTAAACCCTCTAGGTTCCTCACGCCTCCTAGGCCTCCTATGCTCTCTTTCCCTTTCCCTTCTCTTATAGGTATGGCTATAGTGTCTCTCTCCCTCACTACTCTCAGCATGGTACCTATCTTCACTCCTAACCACACTATACCTATCCTCACTTCCTCCTTCTCGAGAAGAATGCATTCTCTCCCTCCTATTCCCACTTAGTTCTTTCCTAAGTTCACTCATCTCATGCCTCATCATTCTGGCCATGTCTTGAATTGCATGTTGCAACTCGGCCCTATACCTCAAACTTCTAGGTGAAGGAGGTGGTGAATTCCTACTACCCATTGTTAACTTTTTGATTTTTAAGAATTTGGACTTTTCCACTCACTAAGTGTTTACACTCAAGAGAATGTATTCACTCGTGTATGTCATTCCTTTTTTTTGGCTTTTTCTATAATGCAAACTCTCTTGCCTCTTCTACTCGGTTGGAGGTTGATTAGAAGTTGCAAAGACCAACGTGAGTCTGAGTCTTAACCCTTACCCAAATAGAAGCGCACTAACAAAGAAAAATACCTACTGGAAGAAGATTGGAAAATCCTAAGACAAAACAAAGAATTGATATGACAAACAAGAAAAGCTGGCACTTAAACAAGCTTATACACAAGAGCAGACAACAAAAAAGACAAGACGGAAGAAATTGCAAAGAGAATTGTTTTTGGTGATTTTTGAAAAAGAGTTGCCAAAATTGTCGTTTTTAAGAAAAACAACAAATATAACTCAATTACGGTATACAGAGAAATGAAACAGAAAATTACAGTAAAACTATCACTTTATTGTTGGGATATCTCTTTGTTTGTTTTTTCTATTTTTCTGAATTTTTTTTTGAATTTTTGACTCTTTTTGGGTGTCTTTTGACTTTTTCTTCCTTGTTGTTGACTTTTGCACCCTTTTTTGCTTTTTACACCTCTTTTTCTATTTTTGGCACGTGCGTACTTTTTGTATTTTTCTTGCCTTTTCTTTCTTTTTTTGTCTTTTTTCCCAACAGAAAATTACAGAAATTTGTACACAATGAAAAGAAAATAAATTGTACCTACTGTAATATTTTTGGAATTTTCTGACAGTAAACTGGTCCAAGTGGCCCAGAAAAGCAAAAAATAATGAATAAACTGATTTCTAAAAACTGTAAAAATGTGATGGCAACTTGATTTCAAAAATGGCCAAAAAAATTGCTTAGCACTTCCTTGTTGATTATACAAAACCGGTATGGTCACAGAAACGCGCTTGGTTCAATTTTAAGATTGGAATTAAAATTTGAAGGAAAATCAACAATTAGAATTTGTTGATCTTCTTCCAATACTATGAACCAAAAAAGATCCTATAGGTGAGCGCTTTGCACAATCAAACAGGGAAAGTCCAAGATAGAGATAGCAGTCAATCCAAATTTGCAATCAGAATGCCAATCAAACAGACATAACAAGAGTAGGAAATTGAACAACACAAGAGCCCAAAAATGCGCATAAAATGGCAAAAATAAGAAGGAAAAATTGCGCAAAATAAATGGCAAGAAATTAAAGGGGGAAACTGAAATTAAAAGGATGGGGAGGACAAAAATGTAAATGGCAGAAAGTAGAAGGGGATGACAGAAAGTAAAAGGATGGGGAGAGCAGAAATGTAAAGGGGGAAGCGGAAATTAAAAGGATGGGGAAGACTGAAAGTAAATGACTGAAAGTAAAGGGGGAAGCGGAAATTAAAAGGATGGGGTGAGCATAAATGTAAATGGCAGAATGTAAAGGGGAGAGCAGAAATTAGAAGGATGGGGAGAAGCGAAAATTAAATGGCGGAAAATTAAAGGCGGAAAGTAAAGAGATGAATATGGGGGATGAACAATTAATGGTGAAGGGGAGAAATGTAGGTGAACGATCTTTGGAAAAATGAAGACAACAATGCCTCCTCTTACCACACTTCACCATAAACAAGCAGTTATATCAAGCAATTTGCAAGAATTACTCAAGAACAAGTATGAGCAATTAAAGAGGCATTTAAACAAACACCTAGGGGGTGGGAATTAGCGGCCCAAAACAGCCCCCAAACTAGCAAGAAATCAAGCAATTCAATCAAGACAAGCAAGTGCTGATAGCAGCAGAAAGTCACCTCGGGCCCGGGAAACAGTCCAAGTCCAAATTACAATTGAAAAGAGGGATGGAATTACACTAATTGAATGAAAATTCTGCACTAAATAGGTGTAGTACCCGCGAACTTGTAGCTCCAATTTTTCTCAAATTCAACAAGCTCTGATGACCAATTGATAGCCGGATAGGTGTAGGATCTAGAATTGAGCAAAACCAACCGATTAGAATCAATTAAAGGCACCAAAATTGTGAATTATAGTGGCTGGAACAGCAGCTATAATGCGCAAGAAAATGATAGAAAATAAGAGAAAATGAAAGAAAAAGTGGAGAGGAAGAAATGGGAAGGACGCCACTGAAGCAAGAATCCACTTGCAGTAGATAAGTCCAATGCCAGACGTCACTAATTCAGGAGAATTAGATAAGTCTCAGTATGGTTTGAGAAACAACCACCAAGCCTCACTCAACTCACAAAGGGAGGAGAAAATTTGGCATAATGCCTTTACTTCAAAATTCAATGTGTGAAATACAAGAGAGGACTCCTTTATATAGGAGTTGAAAGGGGGGGGAGGAGGCGGCCAATACAAGGAAATAAAGGGAAAAATAAAAATATGGGTGCAAACCCATCCTAAGTGGGATTTGAACCCAAGCCCCTAAAGGTTTATGGCTAAGCTAAGCCTTAAGCCAATAAACCTCCTAATTAGCGCCCCTTTTACATAGGAAAATAAAAGATGAGTAAATTTCCTATCCTAGGTGGGATTAGAACCCATGACTTCCTAAACCACATAGTAAGGCAACCTACTAACCAATAAAACTATACATGTAGCGCCCCTAATTAAGGAAAAAGACAAACATGTCTTAATTACAACACAAATCCTAATTACATCATAATCCTAATTATATTGATTCCTAATTAAGTTGAGTCTTTCATGTTGACTTTGACTTCTTGGTCAATGATCAAGGTTTGACCAAGGGTTGTCTCTAATGAAGGAAGACTCATGCTTGGTTCAGCCCCAAGCACTTCAAGCAGCTCCAAGTTGATCCTAGCCATCAGCTGGCAGTTCAGAAGTCCACTGACAGGTTGTCATCACATTTGTTTTAGCTGAGCAAGCACAACAAGTGTATTACACACGATACCCACAAGTTGGCGGTAGAGGTAGTGGTGAATGGTGGGCAGCTTGCAAGGTTAGAGCAAAACTTTTTCCAATCAAGACATTGAATGATGAAGATGATGGATCAAATGAGCTAGTAGATATTGATTATTTTCAAGATGATGGATCTGCAAGAGTACAAAATCTTGACATAGATGATGAAGCTATACTATTGTTTGATGCTCATGCCCCAATGGAAGAAGTCAGCATAAATGATATACATCATTCGATGGACAATCTACATGATGATCAATTCATCGGTGAGAATGAAGATAGTGAGATTAATGAGTTCATAGATGAAGATGAGGAAGTAGTTGATTCAGACTCAAGTGGTGATAATTGATTCTTGTTAATGGTATTGATGTGATGTGTATGTCATTTTTATATTCCATGTTGTTCTATGTAGTATTGACATGTAGTTTCTTAATTCATTGAATTTCTTTATAGAGATACTCATCATGCCAACTCGAGGAAGAGGGACGATGTCGGGGGTAGTCACACCAATACTCCACATCAACCTTCTCACCCTTCAATTGATCCTTCATCACTTCAACGTTCTCCACACTCACCAGGTATACTTGTAGAATGACTTTTTAAAAAAACGTTTAACTCTTAATTTATTTAAATATAATGTATCTTTGATTTATTATTTCCCTATGCTTGAATTAGGTGCTACTTCTGCCGTTGGTCTATCAGCTAGTGATGGCCAACCATCTTCTGCCACCCGGTTAGTTAATGGAGACCAATCAACCACTCTCCCAACAACTGCTGACCCACAACCTTCTGTGGTTCCTTCCAGTGAAGATTCTTACACCGAAGTTGATAGGAGGCTAGTTATATCTGTGGAGGATGTTTCTAATCCGTAAGTGATTTAAAACTCAATATATAAATGATTTTGTTTAATGGAACTAATTCATGATTCATTTTAGTGATTCATTATTTGTTCCATCATCTTTGGCTCGGGATATTATATCCGAAGTGATTTCTAGGATGCCTTATCCTGCAGATAATTGGAAAAGTTATTGCTATGATATGAAGAAAATGTTATTTAATGATTTCAAGATAAGATATTATGGTATAAATATTATTTAACATGTGATTTTATCTATCAGGAAATTCACTTAATTTATATTGGTTTAGGAGAAATACCGTTTTTCATCGATTTATGATCGTACGATGGCAAAAACGGTTTGGGAACGAACATGCATGGACCGATATCCTGATTATTTGGCAAAGGCAAGGGCTGCAACATTTGTGAGAGCAAACTCAACTAATATTGCTGATTTAAAGGGTCATGGGCCTAAAGGTATGAGGACTGAAGTATGGGATGGTTTGGTTGACATCTGGATGACACCAGAGTGGTAGAAGAAGTCTGTTGCTGGCAAAAGCAATAGGGCTGCCAAGCCTGATTCCATGGTGCACACAGGAGGATCGAGAAGCTTTGGGCATCACAAGAAAAAGATGGTAATCATATTCAATAATTGAGTTATTCATGTTCTAGAAAATAGTTGACAATTTTTAGTTGATAAGGTGATGATAACATAAAAGGCAGTAGGTTATTTAAAGTTAGTAAGTTTTATCTAGAGACTAGTTGGTAAGGATAAATGAAAATGCTATTTTAAGTTGGAGGCATTGCTAATTTGTTGTATTTTTTGCATCTTATTAATGTTCATATACTGATATATGCAATTACAGGAAATGGAGTTAAAGGGTCCAGTTTCTTATAATGAAGTGTACATAAAAGTTCATAAAAAGAAAGATGGCGATTATGTCTCTAACAGAGCGAAGGACTTCGTTGTATGTATTTCTAAATTCTAAGAGTTATTACTTTTATTAAGTTATTGTGATTTTATGTAAGTGCAGCAAAATTTTATTGATTTTTGTTGTAGGAATCATATGAAACTGCTATGTTAGAGAAATATGGAGAAGATAGTTCGACCCATCCTTTAGTTGATTTTGAAATTTGGTTACAGGAAGCTGGTGAAAACAAAAAGGGTAGAGTCCACGGCATAGGTCATAGCTTAGATATTGGCATCCTTGGTTCTATACATGCTTCATCTTCAGATGTTGTAGGTCCTTCCACACATCCAACACCTATGACAAATGAAGACGTTACTACAGCTATAAATGCTGCATTAACTTCTTTTATGGAGACACAAATCTCACAGATGCAAGCACAGATGCAGGCGCAGATGTAGGCCCAAATGCAATTCTTTAGGACAGAGATATTACATGTCCTAAAAACACAGACACAACCTTCAGTTCAACAACCTGGAGAGAATCAAGAGAATGATAATGATGATGATGCTAGTTTAGGTTGATTTGATTATGCTTTATATTTTTCATTTTGTATGACTTATATTGAGTATTTTATTTTGGTATGTTATGACATATAAGATTTGTATTAGGTATTTTGATTTGGTACATTATGATTTGTGAGACTTGTGCTACAATAAGTTTAGTTTGTAAAACTTGCGTCATTTTTAACGCAGAGAGTATTTTGATTTGTTACAGGTGATTGATTAGTCAAATATATATTTCAGGTGTAATTGCAATGGACCCGGATCGTCTCCCGCCTCTGCAGCCTCTATAGCCGACATCAGCTACGGAATAACTACGGAATTAAAATCGGTAGTTATTCCGTAGCTGATGTCGGCTGCAGAGGCGGGAGAGAATCCTTTAGTAAAAATTATAAATAAAATAAATTTTGCAAAAATATTACTGTACATTTAGCGAGGGAATTGCGAGTACAAAGTAACGACAGATTGGCGAGGGATTTGCGAGGATTACATTTGCGAGGGATTGGCGAGGGATGTGCGAGGGAATGGCGAGGGATTTGCGAGAATGATATTTTGCGAGGGAATGGCGAGGAATTTGCGAGGACACAACAATAATTAACATCGACGATCTAGTGACGAATATGCGAGGGATTAGCGAGGGAATATTGGCGAGGGACTAGCGAGGACATGGTTGTTACCAATTAGCGAGGGAATTGACAAGTATGTATGAATGAATTTAGCGAGGGAATAACGAGGATTAGCGAGGGACTAGCGAGCACATGGTTGTCGCGAATTAGTGAGGGAATTGACAAGTATGTATGAATGAATTTAGCGAGGGAATAGCGAGGGATGGGTGGGGGAATTTGCGAGGGAATGACGAGAGAAATCTGTTGTCGCGAATTAGTGGCTAGATTTAGCGAAGGAACAATCCCTCGCTAATCTGTCACTATTCCCTCGCAATAAAACCCACCGACCAAACCTTCGAGCACTCCTAACGTTTTTATTTGTATAATTTAAGGTTTTCTTCTAGATATGGTATTTATAAATATGCCATTAACAAATTTGAATTTTGTTAAATTCCAAATATATCCTAATCTTTTGTACACTTTCTATTTTAAAGTAATAGTACATTTAGTAAATTTTATTTTTGTAAATTATTTATCTATTTACCATTTTAATGTTACATTAATTTTTTTTATCAATTTTTTATGAGATAATTTTCATTCCTTGAATAGATAGACAACAAATGAGTTGTTTGTAGGCAATTAAAATAAGCGAGATATTAATGAATAAAATAAAAATTAGTAAAACTATAATATGAAATTAAATAATATTTTTATAAAACTAAAAATATTAATTACATTCCTTAATCCTTATATCAAAATTTTAAGAGGCTGATTTTTTGAAATAGAGGGAGTACTGTATAGTGCTGCTGGTTTCATATAAAGACAAGTAATAGTAGGATAAATATTTGTATTTAGTTACATAACCTAAGACATGTTTGGTTTTTTTTTAGTTTTCTCAACTAGTAAAATCATAATTATAATTAAATAATAAGAAAGTTTAATTAATGAAACAAAAAATTAAATTATCAATAATAATCTTTTAGAAAATACACTTATAGACATTAATTATTAAGAAAATAAGAAAAATTTTGATTAAGAAATGATGATAACAGTTAGTGGTTGAAACTTTTACTAAAATGACTTATTCCTTCGTTTATAAAGACACTTAGATAGGATTTATTCATTACATGAAAAAATCTTTTCATACTCACTTTGTTTAATAATAATTTAATTTAATAACAATGATATATGATTCAATAGTTATATTTATTAATTTCATAATTTATAAAAAAATAATACTCAAAACATATATTCAAAATTATTCTTAAATTAAGTAAATCACCTCTCATAATATTATGTTTCTTCTAAAATTTCTTTTATATTATAAAATTAAAACATCTCATTGTTCTTAAAACACATTTCATACATATGTTATTAGGACTCCATTGGTAATTAGATATTTTTTGGTGCAAAATCACATATATCCTCATGAGATGCAACGCTGTTCAAGCCGGATAGGTCCTATATGAGTGCAAAGTTCTCCCTCCGCTAGTTTTATTACATGTTTAGAGTAACTTATGAGTTTTTTTTAGAGTAATTTATATAATTTCAAACTAGGGATGAAAAAAAACTTGTACCCGTGGATACCTGTGGATGTAGTTGTAACATCCCAAAGTTCATAACTATTTATATAAACTAATTATGATTAGGAATGTGTTTTTTATAAAGAGGAATTAAGAAAAGCGGGTAAAAAGTATTAGAGAAGGCTTGATATGGAAATTCAGGATTTCCATTCCATAGCATTCTCGCTCAAGTGAGAATGGCCTCGCTTGAGCGAGAATATCATCAAACTTGGGAAAAATCAGCTTCTGATGTTCTCGCTTGAGCGAGAAGCTCAAGCGAGGATGTCCTGTTGTTTGGGTGCTGTCTGGAAGACTTTCTCTCAAGCGAGAAGGGTCTCACTTGAGTGAAAATCATCCAGAGAGGGATGCTCTCTGGAGTATTCTCGCTCGAGTGAAGAGCCCCTCGCTTGAGCGAGAACCCGGGGGCATAACCTCTTTAGTATTCTCGCTCAAGCGAGGATTCGCGAGACATATTTTAATGTTGTCTCTGTTAGGGTTGGTTTCATTTATTGTTCTTCATCCCCTTTCTAGAGAGAGAAGTTAGAGAGAGAAAGGGAGAGAAGGAGAAGGAAGGATAGCTTGATTGGAGGCCCCCACGTCAATCAAGGAGCTTGGAATCATGATCCTCATCCCATCCTTACTATTTCCTCGCTTGAAGTGAGTGTGGTTCACCCACTCACTCCATTATTGTGTGTTCTCTTCAATTTACCCATCTCCTCTATTCCTCTTATCTGATTTGCATTGAATAAAATTTGTATTGATTGAATGGTTGAATGGATTGGATATTTGGGGTTTTGAAATAGCTAGGGTTTGAGAAAAGGAATAGAAATTGTTATGCCCTTGCCTTTTCCCTTCCCTATATGTTAGAACCTTGAGGAATGTATTTGACTATGATTACTCTTGCATTATAAACTGAATGGGCATGACCGTATAAGATAAAAATGAATGGGTCTTCAGACCAAAAAAGGAAAATGGGTCTTTGACTTGAGAGGATTATGACGGTTTAAAATGAAGTGTGAATATGAAATTAAAACAGAAGTTTAAAAGGCCACAAGGGAGACGTTCCTTGTATGGATATTGAGCTCAGTCCAGGTCAGAGGATTAAGTGCTAAGACCCCACTGGTGTTGGGTAATACACCAAGAGGTTGAATGTATTTATGATTGCAAAAATTATTTATGACTGGATTATATGAAATTTTTCGCTGTGCATTATCATTGTATGGATTTCCTACATTACTTGCTTAACTGCACTCACTGGGACTTTAGTCTCAGCACACGCTTTGTGGATTCTTAGATGTGCAGGGTTCCCAGCCCGGAGCTTGACTGGAGCATGCAGGACTTTCGTAGGGTCATGTTGATCCTTTTTGTTTAATGTATTTAGATTCATTTTGTATAGTGTAACGTCCCAGCCCGTAGGGTCAGATTCCGAAAATTATTTCGCGGATTATGAATATCGATAAACCATACAATAAAGCTTCGGCAACCCAACAAATACTTAAGCTCCACATCAATACATTAATTCAATCAAGGAGAACTAGGAAGAATGGAAGGATGGGGATGATGATGCAAAGCTCCTTCAATGTGTGGAAGTCCTCTAACCAAGCTCTCTTGCTCCTTCTCTTCCTTTCTCTCTCTACAAGTCTCACTCTCTCTCTAAATGGGGCAAATAACCTTGTTATTAATGCCTTAACTGAAACAACATTTAAAGTTGTTCGCGGGCTCTCGCTCAAGCGAGAGTCTTCTCACTTGAGCGAGAAAACAGAGAATCGCATTCTAGCTCAAGCGAGTGCTTCCTCGCTTGAGCGAAATTCGTTCAATCAAAAAACCCAACCTCTCTGACTTTATCTCGCTCAAGCGAGAACTTTCTCGCTTGAGAGAGAGCAAGTTAGAGAACAAACTCAATTTTTGAATTGAATTACGCTTGGGCGAGAGGCTCTCACTCAAGCGACCATATCAGTAGCCAAAAATCTAGTTTTTACTGATATGCTCGCTCAAGCGAGACTTTCTCGTTTGAGCGAGAAAACTAAAATCCAATTTTACTAGTATGCTCGCTCAAGCGAGACCTTCTTGCTTAAGCGAGAACACCAGAATCCAGATTTCTGGTTTTTCACTTTTAACCCTATTTTCCCTTAATTCCTTTTATGAAAGCCTCTTCCCTTATTAGTTTGGTTTATGACATTACTAAAATTTGGGATGTTACATATAGGCATTACCTTGTATTTTTTGACGGGATATCCTAGTAAATGTGATGCCCATGGGATGTTTTTAGTTATTCCAGGACACATGTAGAAGGGTATCCCATCACGCCTATTGAAACTGATTATGTTGTATTGAGCCATTATTGGTATACTTGTTGATTGGATGAATGTATGTATACTAAGCTTTTGTAATTGTTGGGCTTCCCAAGCTATTATATGTTGATTGTCGATATTCATAACGCGCAAAATAATTTCTAAAATCTAGGAATATGCTCTCGACAGGCATGATTCTTGGATTTATGAATTAGGATGTTACAATATTGATAAGTGTTAGAATACGTAAATTTATATAAATTACAACACTTATTGATAAATAATTGTTGAATTTATAACCAAATTTCACCCTTCTTAGCTTAAATTGTGGCTTTGTATTTATTGGAATTAAATATGAATTTGATGCTATTTTGATGAAGAATCTATTGATTTTTACAAATAAAAAGCTAAGGTATATATGAAGCATCAAGAGAACAGTGAGCAAGGACAGGAACAACATAGAACAAGCTTCAAAAGAGGACAATTCAGAGGAACCAATTGCTATTTCCTGCGCTCCACTGCGTTGAGCGCAGGAATGCCTGTTCAGTTACTGTTTCCTGCACTTCAATTGCGCTGAGCGCAGGTAGAGCGCAAGAAACATAACCTAATTTTTAATGGGCCACAAGAAGAGTCTAAAAAGCCCGTTAGAATAGTTTATAAAGGGAATTTTAGGGATGAAGACGAGTGACAGAGACGTACGGAGTTTTGAGCAGATTCGAAGCTGGAGAAAAGTGTGAAAGTCTCTAGTTGGTTTGTAATTGTTGAGTCTCAAATATTGTTAAATGATTAATAATGTTTAAGTCTCACAAATCCTAAGTTTTAATGAGTAACAAATCTGGTTAACGTATGCTAAAAGTACAAAATCACTTAAGAGTATTTCACATGGTTCAGCAACTCTCTGAAGTGGTGCAACCTTCTGAAGAACAAGAACCTACTGAAAGCAATCAACCCTCTGAAGAGATATAGTATCTGAATCAAGAAGAACTGCTGAAGACTCTCTACGTGGCATTTGACTAAAGTCAGAAGGCTTCCTGCTCAAAGACTTTAATGCATCATAAACGTCTTCTGCAAGTTTGATTCAATTAAGGAATGTTATAAAGACCCTTTATGAAGCACTTCAAATATTTTACCAGAAAGGGAAACTGCTGTAACCTGGTACCTGCACATGCCATACTGTGGTACTTGAACCTGCAACACACAAAGTTAGAAGCTTTTAAAGATTGTATCACAATGGTATTAACAACATTTAATGATATCTCACAACGGTGTTTTTTTCATCAATCTTCAACAGACTCAAGATGAAATCCTATATAAAGCTTCATGAAGAATTTTAAAATGGGGAGAAGACAATTATTATCAAGCCAATACGCTGCAAAAATCAAGCTGCTACTCTCTAATATCTTTGTACATAAAATATTTCATTTGTATCCTGAGTTATACTCAGTTATCCTTTGTACAAGATCTTTTCTGTTTAAGTTTCTCAGGAACTTAAACTATTACTCTCTGTAAACACTTTCAAGTGTCTGAGAGCCTGGAGAGGCTTGGTGGAACAAACAAAACTTGGGTTTGAGCCTGGAGAGGCTTGTTTGTAAAACAATACTTGGGTTTGAGCCTAGGCTCCAGTCAATACAAATAACCAAAATAACTAACAAACAGCTAATACATAGAACATGACAAAGTGCTAAACTGTCCATGCCATAAAGCTCCTACTGGTCATCTCCATCCTAAGGAGTATCCTGCACAACTGAAAAGTAGCCACGAAACGTGTGCGGAGACTAAAAGTCTCAGTGAGCATAACTATGCAGGCATGCAGTGTGGGGAAACAGGTAAGTGAGATGCAACAAAGCCACAACATGAGACATATACACCATTCATGGTACTAAAGATTATATTATATATATAGTTCTCATTTTCCAATACATCCTTTCTGAACTGGCGCATACGCCCTCAACTGAACATGACTCGTGTAACATCCTAAATTTTATTAGGATAAATATTAATTAAATTAAATAGATTAATTAAGAAATAATTAATTTAATGGGAAATAAATAATAGGAGTATTGCTATTATTAGTTTTATTTCGTAAAGATAATTTAATTGAAAATAGAATAATGGGGGGTGAGAGTGGGCCCAAGCCCAATTAGTTATTTCAGTAAGGAGGGGTTAACAGAGCACCCTAATCCTTATTCGTATCATTCGTCAGTAAGCGAAACGCTAGGGGAGAAACGGAGTCTCAAGAGAGAGCTGCTGTGGAGTGAACGCCAAGAATTAAAGAAAGGACTTCCTTGCTGTGATCAAGCTTCGCTTAAGGTACGGTGGGGGAGAGGGCATTGCCTGTATATGCATGTAGGGGTACTTGGGTAGTAATCTAAGATGTATAATTCGAATTTATGAATGAATAACTGAGAATGATGATATAATCTGATGATTGATGATTTGTTGTATGTGTGTTGACGAATTATTGAATAAGAGTAAAGATGATATTGAACATAATTGAAAAAGGGGTGATTAGGGATTGAGAAATTGGGGGTTTTGATGAATTGATGGTATAATCTGTAATAGATTGATGATTTATTGAGTATTTGATGTTATTAATAAGTAAGAATGATGTTAGACGAAAAAGACTGATTAGGGATCGATTGAATGGGTTTAGAGAGGTGAGAAATCGTGAAATCTGCGATCTGCGTCACGGGTAATCGATTACCAGATGTGGTAATCGATTACCAGAGGTGTTCTGGACAACCCAGAAGCACTATTTGCTTGCTGGTATCGATTACAGAGGTGTTGTAATCGATTACCAGAGAGTTTGTTTGCGGGTAATCGATTACAAGGGTGCTGTAATCGATTACCAGAGTATTTGCTTGCAGGGTAATCGATTACTAGGTGGTTGTATCGATTACCAGAGACCCTTGTTTGGCGGGTAATCGATTACTAGAGGTTGGTAATCGATTACCAGAGTGGATTTGAGATCCTAACTGTTTGATGATGATTGATGTTGTTTGAGGGTACTTTATAATGAGTATTGTGTTGATGATTAATGATGTTTGATGAGGATTGCGCTGCTTATGATGATGACTAATGATGATACTTGATGATGAGTGTGATGATGTATTATGATGATAATTGATGATGAGTGTGATGATGATAATGATGTCGGTGTATATCACCTTATTATGATGATGTTTAATGATGAGCATATTGATGTGTGATGATGATGTAAATGATGATAGTGTGTATCACTTATGATGATGATGTAAATGATGATAGTGTGTATCACTTATGATGATGATGTTATTGATGATAGTGCATGTCACTTATGATGATGATGTGAATGATGATAGTGTATATCACTTATTAATGATGATGTTTGATGATGAGTATGATGATGCATGAGATGATGATTTATGATGATGGTGTATATCACCTTTTGATGATGATGTTATCTAAGTTGTGCGGGCCCAAAGAGGGGGTACAACTTAGGAGAGATGCCTTGAGCATATGTGATGAGATCTGAATTTTGCAGGCCCATAGAGGGGGGTACAATTCAGGAGGTGAACTGAGTTGTGCGGGCCCATAGAGGGGGTACAACGCAGGGGATCAAGATGGGGCGTTCGTTGCACGGGCCCAAAGAGGGTGTGCAACCTAGGAGTGATTGTACGGGCCCATAAAGGGGGTACAACCTAGGTTCGAATGTTGTTGTGTGCGGGCCCATAGAGGGGGTACAACCTATCGGATAGTGTGTGGTAACACCGGTAGACTATCTTGGTACTAACTAGAGTGATTGACGAGGTGCACCCATTGTGTGGAGTTCCAAGTCATGAACTTTGGGTAGATGATGAGAGGAGTATTGATGTATATGATATGAGTATGATGATATATATGATGTGATGATAATGAGTATGATGATATATGAATGATGTATGATGATAATGAGTATGATGATATATGATGTTATGATGATGAGTGATGATAGCTGATGTTATGATGATGAGTGTGATGATATATGAATGATGTATGATGATAATGATATGATGATATATGAATGATGTATGATGCTAGTAGAGGATATATGAATGATGTTATGATGATAATGAGTATGATGATATACGAATGATGTTATGATGATAATGAGTGTGAAGATATATGAATGATGTTATGATGATAATGAGTGTGATAATATATGAATGATGTTACGATGATAATGATATGATGATATATGAATGTATGATGCTAGAGTATGTGATATAGAATGATGTATGATATAATGAGTATGATATATAATGATGTTGATGATAATGATGATTATGAATGATTGATATGAGTATGATGATATGAATGATGTTATGATATATGATGATATATGAATGATTTGATGATGAGCTTGGTGAATGTATAATGGATAGATTTATATGTTATAATAGGAATGATGGTAGGCATGTATATGTTGATATAGATGATTAATATATGTTGAGTTTAGATGAATGTTATTATTGGTGATTTAATGTATTGATGGCATGATGTAATGATGTTGTGGGTGAGGATGGGTATTCTCTATGTGTATGTATGGTAGTATTCCTTTTCCTCACCGTAATTCTGTGGATATATTTTACAGGTGTTGATGAGGATACAACTGGGGTCGATTATGAATAAACGTGTATACTCTGGTAGATGTGACACTAGGGTGTGCTTGGGGTTTTATCATGTTCCTAGAGTTAGGAGTATTTTTATGAACTTCTGGATGCCTTGTAGGGTAGGAGATTATTAATTGTTTTATTCCTATGGAGATTTTCGCTGCTTTATATTGGAATTATATTTGGAAGTTTAATATTTTTTAATAAAGTCATTTTCGAAACTATGAGTTATTATAAGAGTGATTGTGAACCTTTTTACCTAACGTGGGACTTTACATTTCTAAACTACAATTTCTTAATATATAAGATATGGGGGTAGAAGGGTGTCACATTAGTTGGTATCAGAGCAGGTCGGTTCACCGCCTTGAGTTATGAGTTTACTATGCTTTTGATGTGCTAATCTGATTGATTGGTTGGAGTAATTGATTGGTTGCTGAGTGAATTGCCTGCTTGACTGATTGTTGTTTGTTTGATTCCTTGCTTTTCTGCTTTACTTAGTATGTGTGCTTACCCTTGCTTAAATACAGAAAGAGTAATGGCTGGGGGTAGAAACGATCGAGCAATGGGCGATGCCTTGATGGCCATGGCACAGGCTGTTGGCACACCTTAACCAACAGCACGAGAATGACTGGCTTGCACGGTTCCAGAGGAAACATCCACCTACGTTCCGAGGAGGTTATGACCCGGATGGAGCGGCTGACGGGATTTACGAGATTGAGAAGATCTTCAGAGCAATGGACTCCCTATGCTTCAGAAGGTGACCTTAGCAGGCCTTCATGTTATCTGGAGATGCTGGTTTCTGGTGGCAGAGCACCTGCCAAAGGATGATTGATGAGGGCACCGCCTTGAGCTGGGACACTTCAAAAGGTTATTCCCAGAGAAGTAAGTTCCACATGACGTGCGCAACAAGAAACAGATAGATTTCTTAGATCTAAAGCAAGGGACGACACCGTGGCAGACTACGCATCAAGGTTTGAAGCTCTAGCACGATTCTGCCCGACATATGAGGGAGCAGGCCAATGAAGAAGCCAAGTGCGTCAAGTTTTCTCAGTGGTCTTCGTCCTGAGATTAAACAAGTGTTCAACCACCAAGGTATCACGCGCTTTCACGAACTAGTGAACAAGTGCAGAATCTATGATGAAGACAACCGGGCAAAGACAACACATTATAAGAGTGGAGGGCCTTTGAGGAGTCAGAACAAGTTCCAAGCAACTAGTAAGGGCAAGCCATACTCTCGAGCAACAGGAAATCCAAGATTGGAGGTGGCAGTGAAGGCACAATGCAAAAGAAGAGTTATTCTCCAGTAGCTGGTCGAGCATCAAAGGGTGGGAGTGTTGGTTCTACCACTCCTATTACATGTTTCAAGTGTGGAAAGGAGGGTCACCAAGCAAACCAATGTGGAGACAGAGAGATCACCTGCTATACCTGTCAGGAAAAGGGACACATCGCTCGTGATTGTCCTCAAAAGACGCAGGGAACGGTAGCGGCAGGCGGGAATGCCAATGGGAGCGCCAGTAAACCTAAGGCTACAGGAAGGGTCTTTGCCTTGAGTGGTACTGAAGCTGCTCAATCCGAGGACTTGATCCAGGTATGGGTTTCAATTGCTGGTAATCCTTTAGTGATTTTATTTGACTCCGGTGCGACTCATTCTTTCATATCACATGCTTGCGTGTCTAAACTTAAATTGCCTGTTTCTTCCTTGCCTTTTGTATTGCGTGTGGAAACGCTAGCTAGTGGGTCAATTTCTACTTCTGATGTTGTTTAAATTGTTCTATATCTGTTAATGATAGAAACTTCTAGTTGATTTGATTTGTTTGCCTCTAAGTCAACTAGATGTCGTCTTGGTATGGACTGGTTATCGTCCAACCATGTCCTTCTAAACTGTGCTGACAAGTCTGTTGTTTTTGGTCACCCTGTCGAGTGTAAGAGTAAGGAGTTTTATGACTGCCAATCAGGGTAAAGGCGTCTCTAAGGGAAGATGCCCAGGTTTACATGCTTTAGCTTCTTTGAAATCTGATAGTAGCGCTGTGGTGAGTGAGATACCTGTAGTGTGTGAGTACCCTGAAGTATTTGCTGATAATATGTCTAGTTTACCGCCCGAGAGAGAGATAAAGTTTGCTATAGACTTAATGCCAGGTACAGGACCGATTTCAGCTACACCTTATAGGATGTCACCTATAGAGCTAGCAGAACTTAAGAAGCAACTAGAAGACCTGTTAGAGAAGAGTTCATTAGGCCTAGTGTGTCACCTGGGGAGCGCCTGTATCGTTTGTTAAGAAGAAGTATGTTAGCATGAGGTTGTGTACTGATTACCGCCAGTTAAATAAGGTAAGCATTAAGAATAGGTATCCTTTGCCTAGGATAGATGACTTGATGGATCAGTTAGTGGGGGCATGTGTGTTTAGTAAGATAGATCTTAGATCAGACTATCATCAGATTAGAGTTAAGGAGGAGGATATACCTAAGATCGCTTTTAGGACTAGGTATTGACATTATGAGTATCTGGTAATTCCTTTCGGTGTGACGAATGCTCCTGCCATTTTTATGGATTACATGAACAGGATTTTTCACCCTTATTTGGATAAATTCATAGTTGTCTTTATAGATGATATACTAATTTATTCTAAAACTAAGGAGGAGCATGAGGAACATCTAAAGGTAGTGCTTCAGGTTCTTAAGGATAAATAGTTGTATGCTAAGATGTCTAAGTGTAAGTTCTGGTTAGAACAAGTAAGTTTCTTGGTCATGTAATTTCTAAGGGAGGTATAGGTGTAGATCCTTCTAAGGTAGAAGCCGTGCTTAAGTGAGAGTCCCCTAAGTCAGTGAGTGAGATTAGAAGTTTCCTTAGGCTGGCTGGGTACTATAGGAGGTTCATAGAAGGGTTCTCTAGTTAGCTTTGCCTTTAACCGAGTTGACTAGGAAAGGAGTTGCCTATGTGTGGAATAGTAAGTGCGAGACTAGCTTCCAAACCCTTAAGGAGAAGTTGACTAGTGCACCGGTGTTAGTGTTGCCCGACCTTAGTAAACCTTTCGTAGTATACTGTGATGCTTCTAAGATGGGTTTAGGTGGGGTGTTGATGCAAGAGAGTAAAGTAGTAGTCTATGCTTCTAGGCAATTGAAAATCCATTAGAGAAACTACCCCTACCCATGACCTAGAGTTGGCAGGTGTAGTGTTTGTGTTAAAGATTTGGAGACATTACCTGTATGGTTTCCCGATTTGAGGTTTTTAGTGACCATAAGAGCCTTAGGTATCTGTTTGACCAGAAAGAGATGAACATGAGGCAGAGGAGGTGGTTAGAGTTTCTTAAGGATTATGATTTTGAGTAAGTTACCATCCCGGTAAAGCCAATGTAGTGGCTGATGCCTTGAGTAGGAAGTCTATCCATGTTAGTTCCCTAATGATTAGAGAGATGGATCTTTTAAAACCCAGTTTAGAGATCTAAGTTTGGCTTGTGAAGTAACATCTTCCAGTGTGAGGTTAGGAAATGACTAGAGTAAGTAATGATTTGCTGAAGGATATTAGTAAGAGGCCCAGTTAAAGGATCCATTTTTGGTTAGCAGGCGAGAGGCTATAGAAGGATGTAGTGGTGGGGAGTTTGTAATTGGTACCGATGGGGTATTGAGATTTGAGAACGAGTGTGTGTGCCTTGTGAACCTAGCATTAGGAGATTAGTACTAGAAGAAGGGCATAGAAGTAAGCTTAGTTTCCACCCAGGATCCACTAAGATGTATCAGGATTTGAAGAAAGTATTTTGGTGGCCTAGGATGAAGAGGGACATAGAGGAGTTCGTGAGTGCTTGTTTAGTGTGCCAGAAGGCTAGGTAGAGCATCAAAAACCTTCAGGATTGCTTCAAACCCTTAAGTATACCTGAGTGGAAGTGGGATAGTATATCCATTGACTTCGTAGTTGCTTTACCTAAGACTGTGAGGGGGCATGACTCAATCTGGTTATTGTTGATAGGTTACTAAGAGTGCCCATTTCCTTCCCATCAATATTAAGTATCCCTTAAAGAAGTTGGCTCGGTTGCACATCAGAGAGATTGTGAGGTTACATGGCATACCAGGTAGTATAGTCTCCCGATAGAGATCCCAGGTTTACCTCTAGATTTTGGGAGAGTTTACAGCAGGCCTTGGGGACCCAACTTAGGCTTAGCTCAGCTTATCACCCTCAGACCGATGGTCAGACCGAGAGAACCATCCAATCCTTAGAGGATTTGCTTAGAGCCTGTGTGTTAGACCAAGGGGGTAGTTGGGATAGCTTTTTACCTTTGACAGAGTTCACCTATAACATAGCTTTCACTTTAGCATAGGTATGGCGCCTTATGAGGTATTGTATGGTAGGACGTGTAGAACCCCTTTGTGTTGTGGTGAGCCGGGTGAGAGTCTTGCATTAGGACCTGAGATAGTGCAGCAGACCACTGATAAGGTTAGAATAATCCAGGAGAGGATGAGGACAGCCCAGAGTAGGCAGAATAGCTATGCTGATAAGAGAAGGAAGGAGTTAGAGTTCAAAGAAGGGGACCATGTATTCCTGAAAAGTCACTCCGTGGACTGGGGTTGGTAGAGCATTAAAGTCTAGAAAGCTTACACCTCGATTTATTGGTCCTTACCAAATCCTTAAAAGAGTCGGCAATGTTGCCTACCAAATCGCTTTGCCTCCACACTTGTCTAATCTTCATAACGTTTTCCACGTTTCTCAACTCCGGAAATACGTTCACGATCCTTCGCATGTGATTGAGTCGGATCATCTTGAGGTTAAGGAAAACCTAACAGTGGAAACCATGCCGGTGAGAGTTGAGGATCGGAGGGTGAAACAACTTCGAGGTAAAGAGATTCCTTTAGTTAAGGTGATCTGGGGAGGACCTACACCCGAGAGTGCCACTTGGGAACTCGAAGAGAAGATGAAGGAGTCTTATCCAGAATTGTTCGCTTCAGGTAAAATTCGAGGACGAATTTTCTTTTTAGGAGGGGAGAGTTGTAACATCCTAAATTTTATTAGGATAAATATTAATTAAATTAAATAGATTAATTAAGAAATAATTAATTTAATGGGAAATAAATAATAGGAGTATTGCTATTATTAGTTTTTTTCGTAAATAATTTTAATTGAAAATAGAATAAGGGGGTGAGAGTGGGCCCAAGCCCAATTAGTTATTTCAGTAAGGAGGGGTTAACAGAGCACCCTAATCCTTATTCGTATCATTCGTCAGTAAGCGAAACGCTAAGGAGGGGAGAAACGGAGTCTCAAGAGAGAGCTGCTGTGGAGTGAACGCCAAGAATCCAAGAAAGGACTTCCTTGCTGTGATCAAGCTTCGCTTAAGGTACGGTGGGGAGAGGGTATTGCCTGTATATGCATGTAGGGGTTTGGGTAGTAATCTAAGAGTATAATTCGAATTTATGAATGAATAACTGAATGATATAATCTGTGATTGATGATTGTTGTATGTGTATTGAAGAATTATTGAGATAAAGATGATATTGAGATAATGAAAAAGGGGTGATTAGGGATTGAGAAATTGGGGTTTTGATGAATTGATGGTATAATCTGTAATAGATTGATGATTTATTGAGTATTGATGTTATTAATGATATGAATGGTTTAGACGTAAAAGATGATTAGGGATTGATTGGATGGTTTAGAGAGGTGAAATCGTGAATCTGCGATCTGCGTCGCGGGTAATCGATTACCAGATGTGGTAATCGATTACCAGAGTGTTCTGGGCAACCCAGAAGCACTGTTTGCTTGCTGGTAATCGATTACAGGGTGTTGTAATCGATTACCAGAGAGTTTGTTTGCGGTAATCGATTACAGGGTGCTGTAATCGATTACCAGAGAGTTTTGCTTCGCAAGGGGTTGTAATCGATTACCAGAGACCTTGTTTGCGGGTAATCGATTACTAGAGGTTGGTAATCGATTACCAGAGTGGATTTTGAGATCCTAACTGTTTGATGATGATTGATGTTGTTTGAGAGTACTTTATAATGAGTATGTGTTGATGATTAATGATGTTTGATGAGGATTGCGATGCTTATGATGATGAATAATGATGATATTGATGATGAGTGTGATGATTATGATGATATTGATGATGATGTGATGATGATAATGATGTCGGTGTATCACCTTATTATGATGATGTTTAATGATGAGCATATTGATGTATGATGATGATGTAATGATGATAGTGTGTATCACTTATGATGATGTATGATGATAGTGTGTCACTTATGATGATGATGTTATTGATGATAGTGCATCATGATGATGATGTGATGATGATAAGTGTATATCACTTTATAATGATGATGTTTGATGATGAGCATGTTATGCATGAGATGATGATTTATGATGATGGTGTATATCACCTTTTGATGATGATGTTATCTAAGTTGTGCGGGCCCATAGAGGGGTACAACTTAGGAGAGATGCCTTGAGCATATGTGATGAGACCTGAATTGTGCGGGCCCATAGAGGGGGTACAATTCGGGAGGTGAACTGAGTTGTGTGGGCCCATAGAGGGGGTGCAACCTAGGAGTGATTGTACGGGCCCATAGAGAGGGTACAACCTAGGGTCGAATGTCGTTGTGCGGGCCCATGAGGGGGTACAACCTATCGGATAGTGTGTGGTAACACCGGTAGACTACTTGGTACTAACTAGAGTGATTGACGAGGTGCACCCATTGTGTGGAGTTCCAAGTCATGATCTTTGGGTAGATGATGAGAGGAGTATTGATGTATGATGATAATGAGTATGATGATATATGAATGATGTATAATGATAATGAGTTGATGATATATGATGATGTTATGATATACTGAGTATGATGATATATGAATATGTTTTGCTGCTGAATGTGTTGCTATCTGTGCTGTTCTGCTGCTCCTGCGTGTGTGCTCTTTGCCTGCTGTTCGCTGCTCTGCGTCTGCTGCTCTCTGCCTGCTGTCTGCTGCTACCTGTCTGCGGCTCTCTGCTCTGTCCCTCTGCTCTGCTCTCTCTCTCTCCTGCTGTTCTGCTGCTCCTGCGTCTGCTTCTCTGCCTGCTGTTCTGCTGCTCCTGCGTCTGCTGCTCTCTGCCTGCTTTCCTACCGATAAGAGTTGATATATATGAATGGCGTTATGATGATGATGAGCTTGGTGAAGTATAATGGATATAATTCTGTTATAATAGGATAATGGTAGGGCATGTATATGTTGATATCGGTGATTAATCTATGTTGAGTTTAGATGAATGTTATTGATTGGTGATTTAATGTCTTGATGGCATGATGTATGATGTTGTGGGTGAGGATGAGTATTCTCTATGTGTATGTTAGGTAGTATTCCTTTTCCTCACCGTATTCTGTGGATATATTTTACAGGTTTTGATGAGGACACAACTGGGGTCGATTATGAATAAAAGGGTATGCTCTGGTAGATGTGACATCAGGGTGTGCTTGGGGGTTTTATCATGTTCCTAGATTAGGAGTATTTTTATGACTTCTGGATGTCTTGTAGGGCAGGAGATTATTAATTGTTTTTATTCCTATAGAGATTTTCGCTGCTTTATATTAGAATTATATTTGGAAGTTTAATTTCTTTAATAAGTCGTTTTCGAACTATGAGTTATTATAAGAGTGATTGTGAACCTTTTTACCTAACGTGGGACTTTACATTTTTTCTAAACTACAATTTCTTAAATATATAAGAGTATGGGTAGAAGTGTCACAACTCGGCGTATACGCCCACCTCTGAAATATTACTCGGCGCATACGCCCTCAACTGAAACATGACTCGGCGTACGCCCACCTCTGAACTGTAACTCGGCTACGCCCACTCTCCTGCTGATTCCGGCGTCGCCCTTTCAACAATAATTAATTCTTGCATTCATTCAACAATAAATGGAAATCCCTAATGTCGTATCCTCAAACATAACAATAAGAGCATACATCACCATCATAATCTCCAAACAACCATGAATTCCACATGTAATCCCAAATCCCCAAATTCCCTACCTAGGGTGCACATACAATCTCATAGTCACCAAACCATGTAAATCATTCAATTCAACGATAAAATACACTCACAAGTCAAGGGAAGAAGAATGAGAGGATAGGGGTTATGAAAGGAAACAACCTCAAATGAAAGTGAAAGTGTGTGAGTTACTCTCACCTCAGAAATCGGAAGAGAGAAGAGAAGAAGGGTTGGGGAAGGTTGGGTGAAACATTCCTTGGCTTGATGGGTGGTCTCCTTGCTCCTTAATACTTCTCTCTCTCTCTAAGACGCACTCTCTCTCTCTAACAGAAGAAGAGGAAAACAAAGAATGAGGGAAACTAAGCCGTACGACGGTTTTATTTTTGTGTAAGTGCCTTCTCGCTTAAGCTAGCCTTTCGTGCCTGAAATGCACGCTCTCTGGACAAATCTCGCTTAAGCGAGTATGACAGCAAAAACTTATACAAGATATTACTACTGCGTAACTCGCTCAAGTGAGCCCGCCTCGCTTGAGCGAGAGGTTTGATGACTAAATTCTCAATTTTTACTCTTCCTCTCCTTTCCATCCCATCCCTAGGCCTAAGACATACCGTTACACCTTAAGATCCTTGTTCTACGGTCCTACTCATAGCTTAGGTTCATTTATTTGGGATGTTACACACTCGCTCAAGCGGACCGAGCGAGAACACCAGAATCTAGATTTCTGGTTTTTTACTCTTAACCCTATTTTCCCTTAATTCCTTTTATGAAAGCCTCTTCCCTTATTAGTTTGGTTTATGACATTACTGAAATTTGGGATGTTACATTTAGGCATTACGTTGTATTCTTTGACGGGATATCCTAGTACATGTGATGTGTAATATCCTAATTTCTGAAATATTTCGCGCCATTTTCGATACGTCACACCATTCATACAATTGCTTAGGCAATCCAACGTTTGCTTAAGCCTTCATACAATTCATACATCATTATTCTCATTACAAAACTTTAACCAAAACTTAGGGAATGAACCTACACTTGGAGTGTCATGTTCACAGAGCTCATACTAGAATTCCGGCAGAGTTTCCCCTAAAAACTGGACGTTTACCATTTCTATCTTAACCTGAAATCCAGCAAAACCACTAGTACAATTTATAATAACACAACCTAATTTAAACTACAATCAAGCCTCCATGGCTAATCTAAAGTTTTTACAAAATTACATCATTAACTATCAATTATAATTATTTCTATTTCAAAGTCCCTATCTGAGCACTGGGAGTGTGGTTCCACTCCAAAAGCTCCCTTCCTCTCCTGCACATGAAGCTGGAACACCCTGCACAACTAGAATATTCCCCGAAACGTGGGGTGAGACTACAGTCTCAGCGAACAAAGCATGCAGCAGGAAGTGTAGGGAATACAAGCAGATGCAATGCACAAATGAAACACATAGACCATTAATCATGAACTCTGAGTACATGGAAATTCTTAATCACATACTAGCTCTGAAATACATAATAACTCTGAAATACATAATGGCTTTGAAATACATGGTAACTCTGATAATATGCATGAACTGCATTTCCGGCAGTACGGGGTCTTATCACTAACTCTGGCTAGACCTGAGCTCAGACTACAAGGAAAGTCTTCCTTGGGGACTTCCCGCCATTACTCTGGACCGAAGTCAAGTTTTAATGCATGAATCTCTGGGCCGAACCAAAACTCTGCGCTCTAGAGGGCCTCAATGTGGTTAATACTCAAATCCCGACTACGACCAATCATTCTGGGCCCATGCCTGAATTGGAGTATTAACAACTTGAGCTTTTCCACCCCCCTAAGGTGAATTATTCTCTCCGAAGAGAACCCTTCGTGCCTGACCCAAAGGCCTAGGGACTCAGCCCTTGGATCCTATGATAATCTGTTGGTCTTAAGAGGCGTCAGCGGAGTCAATACTTAAATCCCAAATACGACCACTACTTCTTGGCCCGTGTCTGGATAGGATATTACACCACTCCCGAGCTTCTCCAACCCCCTAAGGTGAATTATTCTCCAAGAAGAACCTCCCTTAACCGAATCCAAGGTCTATTGGGACTCGACCCTGAACCCATGTGGAATTAACTATTTATTTTAGATAGTGCAATGCATGGGTAATAATTCCAATAGAACATAGTACAAAGCATCAATAACAAAACTTCATGCTGGAAACTAACATTCCCCTAAAATCGATGTATACATCCATAACTTCAGAATCATGATAAAACATTGGGAATCATCAATAAAATCACCCCATAACAGTTGTACCCATAAAATCCCAAAATCCCCAAATTACTCTAACCTAGGGTTTCACATACAACCCTAATCACCTCAAGGCATGCATATCATATAATTCCAACCATAAATCAACAGCCACAACTAAAAGGGAATAGGAATAGGAGAATAGGGGTCATAATAGAAGCATATACATGATGGAGTGGAGGTGTGTGAGCTTCACTCACCTCTAATGGAGCTCAAAGAGAAGGGAAGAAGGTTAGGGAGGGTTAGGGTTGAAGATCCTTGGCCTTGATCTCCTTCCTTCAGCTTCCTTGGAGTTCCCCTCTCTAGAAGTCTCTCCTCTCTCTCTAAAATGAAGAAGAACCGATAGCAAATGAGGAAACAACCTAAGAACGCGTTTTTATAAAGCTGGATTCGTGTTCTCTCGCTCAAGCGAGGATTTTCTCGCTTGGGCGAGCCTTTTATAGCTTTCTGGTCGCACATTCTCGCTCAAGCGAGAGTATTCTCTCTTGGGCGAGAAAACCAGAAAAATTCCCCCTGTTTTCTGCTGATATTCTCGCTCAAGCGACAACATTCTCGCTTGAGCGAGAATACGCCTGTTTGGAGGTGCAAAAATAGATCAAAACCCTATCATATAGCATATCAAACTAAAGCCTCGGATCTTAACTTTCTAATCCAAGTGGAATCACCTCAATTGGACACCCGTAACTCTAGATATTTTCGAATTAGTGCACCAAGGTCATTAGGCTTAAAACCCAAAATGGAGCAAACAACCTTGGTTAAAGCCTAACGGGGCAAAGCTTTACATGAGTAATGTTATAAATCATTAATTGACTCCAAGAAGGCCAACGTTAAGGGTTATAAGTATCCGTGAGACTATGCTCCTCTATTCCCTTGTTCCTTTCCATAAAATCACCTTCTACCCCGGTTCCTTTAAAACTATAACTCTGAATCAATTCCCTAACTCTCATCTATTATCATACCCTTCCAACTTAGTTCTTCTTCCTCTAATATCCTTTCCTCATTCTTAAATCGTTGTAATCCTCTTAGATCATTTACCAAATTCCTATCTAAATTCATATTCAAATCTCCAAAATCTCATACCACTTCCAACTCTCTGTCACTTGGCCGGGACCCACAGCCTAAAGCTCTCACCATAGTTTCTAGGCCTAATTTTGGGATATTACATGATTCCCATGGGATATTTTTAGTTATTCCAAGACACAAGTAGAAGGGTATCCCATAATGCCTATTGAAACTGATTATTTTGTATTGAGCCATTATTAGCATACTTGTTGACTGGATGAATGTATGTATACTAAGCTTAGTAATTGTTAGGCTTCCCAAGCTATTATATGTTGATTGTCGATATTTATAACGCGCCAAAATAATTTCTAAAATCTAGGAATATGCTCCTAACAGGCATGATTCTTGGATTTATGAATTAGGACGTCACAATACCCGTAATTGAGTACCAACATATTTATTAAATGGGTGGATAGGATATTATACTACCCGCCCCACGGGCCACGGGTACCCGCATACTAGATAAAATATGCTTTTAGTAATATATTAAATATTTATTTATTTTATTATTTTTATAATAATATTTTTAATAGATTAACCTGTAATTATGATATATAATGTTAATTTATATTACACAATATTATATAATATAAGAATATATTATATGATATTTTCACTTTTTTTCTATATTTTTTATTTTTAAATATTAATGAATACCTGTGAAATACTTGATACCCGAATGGGTATCCATTAATTTAAGCGGTATGGATGCGGATAGTATACTACCCGTTCCGTCTCGTTGACAATCCCTATTTAAAATCATGTTTTTTTGTCATTGTAATTGAGTAACTAATTATTTAAATTTATATTTACTTACCTTCAAACAGCTAATTAAAATGGTTAATTGTAATTAAATATGGGAATCTAAAGATATGATGCACATTAAATTTTATAAACAATAAAATAGTCCTTATTCCATTCAGTTTTTTAAAATTACACTTATAAAAATTTTAACAACAAGATTAATTTAATGTTGTGATTTTACTAAATTTTTTTAATGGTAAATTAATAATTTCCATTCTGATTATCTGATGACATTTTCAAATTTGAAATTGCCCTAATTTTTAATTTTTTATTTTCATACAGTAGCAAAAAATGAGAAACTAAAATAATACTCACCTCCGTTTCTTTTATGTGTTGATTTAGAGTCTGAATTATTTTAATAAATGTCGTTTTCAGATACCAATGCAATAATAAATGTTATTTTTCCAATTTTCCCCTTTCTTAATCTTATTTTTTTATTTTAAATATTTATTATAGTTATATCATAATGTTCTATAAGTTCAAAGTCTTGATAAATGTATTCATTATGTTTCCAAAAAAAATTTATGGTATAGAGGGAAAACAAGTTTGGAAAATGAATTCATTTCAATCTAAAAAAAGAGATATTAAATGACTTGGTGTGAGAAAGAGAAACGACATATTTGAAAAAAAAAAGTTCTAAAAACACATATTATTCCTTTTCCTTTTATTTTGCTTTTTTCCTCTTTCATTTCCTCTCCACAGTTCACACCATTCTCTGTCTCTCTTGTGTCTATAGGAGAGCTCTGAAAAACGTTTCATCAATTCTATCCTAAAACCTTCTCGTATTTTCCAATCCGCCATGGCTCCTGCCACCTCCTCCCCCGGCGTCTCACAGCTCGTTGCTTCAGTCGTCGCACGCATGCGCCGCGCCATCCACAACGGCCGTATGCCCCGCCGATAAGAAGTACAGGTCGATGGAGGACATAATGGAGAGGGCGCAGTATGTCGTGTGGAACGTGAGGATTATAGCGACCTGACCTGCGACCAATGTCGATCCGTGAGGGGCGGAGGAGCTGCTTTTGTGCGACAAATGCGACAAAGGCTTCCACATGAAATGTGTGAGGCCCATCGTCGTGAGGGTACCGAAAGGATCATGGCTTTGCCCTAAGTGTTCAGGAGGGAAGAGAGTGAGAGGTAAGGGATTGTCGAAACATGGTTTATTTATTTATTTATTTTTCTGTCGAGCTGTTTTCTCCAACCGTGATGGTAAATGTGGCCTTGTGTTTGTGATTGTTTGTGTTTCAGGTTTCCCTCAGAAGAAGAAAACTGATTTCTTTGGGATTGACAAGGATTCTTCTGACTTTAAGAACAAAGGTTCTTCTTCTCAGGGTAATGTCCTGAAATTTAGACATATTTATATATAATATATATTATTATCTATGCTTTTCATTTTTCTTATCATTTTTCTGTGGTTATTTCTTATTCCCCTTGATAATCTTTTTGAGAACACGCCGAGTGTGGATATTTGTCTCCCCCTTTTGAATCGAGCTTTAATCAATGTTTGGCTTTGTGAAAGTAATGTGGATTGAATTTGGTTTCACAGCTTCATATACCGTTGCTTCACCAAATTATATGAGAAAAAATTTTTTACACCTGAGCTTGTCTCGTGAATTATATTTTATAATTTTCGACTTTTATTAGTAAGGTATATGTGGTGTTTTGCATAGAGTTGCACATGGCCTTTTGGACATCATTGAAAGGTATGTTCATGGAGATCCTGAGTGCAATCTAAGTTGACAAGTGAGATGAGAATACTAAAAAATGTTGAGTTAGATTTTGGAAAGCAATCTGCTATACGAGAATGAAATATATGATGCTAGGTAAAATTAGTGGTTGATAACATTCATTATTGCAATCTTTTATCTTTATTTTAGTTGAAAATGTAAGTAGTTGTAATGATTTATTTCTTTATATGCAATATTCTAAATCAATGATGGGAATCTTATGGATGCAGTGCCCCAAATTTACAAAAAAATTGGCTATTCGTGTTTTAGGCCAAGCTTGTAGTGGTTCTGGTTGTAAGAGAAATTGGAGTGTATTTGAGCACATTCATTCAAATATAAGAAATAGGTTAGAGCATCAAAAGCTTAATGATCTTGTGTATGTTCGTTAAAACTTGAGGTTGTAGCAAAGGTACTTTATATTCATTCTTCATTGACTATTTTACTTATCTATGTGTGTGTGCGCCCACGCTTGGGTTATTTTATACTAATACAGGGGCACATTGAAAAACATAAGATTCGACTGGGACATCAATATTAATTTTGATACACTTGATGACCATTCTAATTTGGTATTGGATGAGTCACCGCCATACTTAACTGTTAAGGAGGTGGGGATTTACAGATTCACCTTGCAAATATGTCCATCCAACCAATTTCAGATGATATTGATATGTCTCTTTATTAAATTATGGAAATAATTTCATTACTTGATATTTGATATCATTTTATGCTAATTGCAAACTTATATTTGAAATGATATTTTTATAGATAAATTTAATTTGGATGATCATGATGATTATGTGCAGACAATACCATGGGAAGTGGAAACCAAAATTAAAGAAATGTTCACGAAGCCTCAGATTTCTTTGATGAAGAAAGAGTTCACGAATTTGATACAACTTTCACTTAATGGGAAAAACTAAATTTATGTGATTGTAGCTTTGATTGTCATTTGTCTGATGATTTAGTATTACTAAAACGATGGTTGTTTATTTATTGTTTGGACTTATTCATGATCTTATCTTGTATTAGAACCTTGGATTTTAATTGTGTTATGGACTTACACCTTGTGTTAGAAATTTGTAGCAAACATTGACTTTTATTTACTTAATTATATGCATTTTGTGATGGTAATATTTTTTTATTTTGGAATCTGAACAGCTTGTGTTATGATTTTTTTTAATACAGTTGATTTAATCAGTTCAACCAATGACCCATTAACTCGTGACCTGATTGTGTCGATCACTGATCCAAGTTTATTAACATTGGAATGGGAAGAAGAAGAAGGAAAAGCTCTCACTATAGAGAGAGGAGAACCCACCTAAAGTGGGGAAAGGCCCTTAATTGGGGGTTGAATGAGGTTCGATGAAGCAGAACCCACTTAATTTGAGTTCGTGTATCGAGTTTCCATATTTCGGAACAATCCAACCCAACCCAACCCACACACACACATAGAAAATTAATAAAAACTAAAATATCTACAATTTTCCCAAACTAATTCGATCCAACTGCACAGAGGCGTAGCCAAGGGGGGCTGGCATTGACCAAGGTCCCCACAAAGATTTTCAAGTTTTTTATTAACTATATAGGTCCCGTATAATATATCTCATGAACTATTACTTCTTCGTCCCCTAAAAATTTCGTAGATTCTGTAGTATTAAGTACTTCTTTAAGACTCTTGCTATTTATCTTTATTTTGTCAAAAAAAAGTTTTAAATTTTTTTATTTCATTTTTATATTGATTATTTTTTTTTCTTATTTAGAGATGATAATATAATATTCAAAATACATAAGATTTGATTAGAAATATTGTTTATAAAAATATTTAATTAGAAATATTAGTCTATAAAAAGTAGAAAGATCAAAGGGTTCCATATGTTAGTGGTTGAAACTTTCTCGCTTGAGCGAGAAAACCAAAATCCAATTTTACTGGTATGCT
This sequence comes from Sesbania bispinosa, assembly GCA_026901365.1. NCBI lineage: Eukaryota > Viridiplantae > Streptophyta > Magnoliopsida > Fabales > Fabaceae > Sesbania > Sesbania bispinosa. The sequence goes on from QLOH01000822.1 coordinate 331,485, forward strand.
CGCTCAAGCGAGACAGCGTGAGAACACCAGAATCCATATTTTTGGTTTTTCACTCTTAACCTTTTTCCCTTAATTCCTTTTATGAAAGCCTCTTTCGTTATTAGTTTGGTTTATGACATTACTGAAATTTGGGATGTTACATATAGGCATTACCTTGTATTCTTTGACATGTGATGCCCATGAGATGTATTTAGTTATTCCATGACACAAGTAGAAGGGTATCCCATCATGCCTATTGAAACTGATTATTTGTATTGAGCCATTATTAGCATACTTGTTGACTGGATGAATGTATGTATACTAAGCTTTAGTAATTGTTGGGCTTCCCAAGCTATTATATGTTGATTGTCGATATTTATAACGCGCAAAATAATTTCTAAAATCTAGGAATATGCTCCTAACAGGCATGATTCTTGGATTTATGAATTAGGACGTCACAATACCTGTAATGAGTACCAACATATTTATTAAATGGGTGGGTAGGGATATTATACTACCCGCCCCACGGACCACGGGTACCCGCATACTAGATAAAATATGCTTTTAGTAAATATATTAAAATACTTATTTATTTTATTATTATTTTATAATAATATTTTAATATATTAACCTGTAATTATGATATAATGTTAATTTATATTACACAATATTAATATAATATAAAATATTTATATGATATTTTCACTTTTTCTATAATTTTTTATTTTTAAATATTAATGAATACCCGTGAAATACTTGATACCCGAATGGGTATCCATTAATTTAAGCGGGTATGGATGCGGATAGTATACTACCCGTTCTGTCCCGTTGACAATCCCTATTTCAAACCATGTTTTTTGTCATTGTAATTGAGTAACTAATTATTTAAATTTATATTTACTTACACTGTTCAGACAACTAATTAAAATGGTTAATTGCAATTAAATATGGGAATCTAAAGATATGATGCACATTAAATTTTATAAACAATAAAATAGTCCTCATTCACAATTCGGTTTTAAAATTACAATTATAAAAATTATAACAGCAAGATTATTTAATGGCAAATTTAATGTTGTGATTTTACTGAATTTTTTTAATGGTAATTTAATAATTTCCATTCTGATCATCTCATGTCATTTTCAAATTTGAAACTGCCCTAATTTTTTTCATTTTTATTTTCTTACAGTACAAAAAATGAGAAACTAAAATAATACTTCCTCCGTTTCTTTTTATGTGTCGTTTTAGAGTCTGAATTATTTTCAATAAATGTTATTTTCAGATACCAATGCAATAATAAATTTATTTTTCCAATTTTTCCCCTTTCTTAATCTGATTATTTTTATTTTAAATATTTATTATAAAGTTATATCATAAATGTTCTACAAGTTTAAAGTCTTGATAAATGTATTCATTATGTTTCCAAAAAAAATTTATGGTATAGAGGTAAAACAAGTTTGAAAAATGAATTCATTTCATTGTAAAAAAAGAGATATTAAATGACTTGGTGAGAGAAAGAGAAATGACTTATTTGAAAAAAAATTTGCTAAAAACACATAATTATTACTTTCCTTTTATTTGTTTTTTCCTCCTTCATTTCCTCTCCACAGTTCACACCATTCTCGTCTCTCTCTCTATAGAGAGAGCTCTTAAAAACGTTTCATCAATTCTATCCTCAACCCTTCTCATATTTTCCAATCCGCCATGGCTCCTACCACCTCATCCGCGTGTCGCACAGGCTCGTTGGCTTTAGTCGTCGCACGCATGCGCCGCGCCATCCACAGCGGCTATATGCGCCGCCGATTAAGAAGTACAGGTTGATGAAGGACATAATGGAGAGGGGGCGCTATGTCGTGGTGGAACGTGAGGATTATAGCGACTTGACCTGCGACCAATGTTGATCCGGTGAGAGGGCGGAGGAGTTGCTTTTGTGTGACAAATGCGACAAAGGCTTCCACATGAAATGTGTGAGGCCCATCTTCGTGAGGGTACCGAATGGATCTTGGCTTTGCCCTAAGTGTTCGGGAGGGAAGAGAGTGAGAAGTAAGGGATTGTCGAAACGTGGTTTATTTTATTTATTATTTTTCTGTCGAGTTGTTTTCTCAACCATGATGGTAAATGCTGAAATTCAGACATATTTATATATAATATATATTTATTATCTATACTTTTCATTCTTCTTATCCATTTTTCTGTTGGTTATTTCTTATTCCCCTTGATAATCTTTTTGAGAACACACCGAGTGTGGATATTTGTCTCCCCTTTTGAATTGAGCTTTAATCACTGTTTGGCTTTGTGAAATAATGTGGATTGAATTTGGTTTCACAACTTCATATACAGTTGCTTCACCAAATTATATGAGAAAAAAAATTTACACCTGAGCTTGTCTCGTGAATTATATTTTATAATTTTCAACTTTTATTAGTAAGGTATATGTGTGTTATGCATAGAGTTGCACATGGCCTTTTGGGCATCATTGAAAGGTATGTTCATGGAGATCCTGAGTTGCAATCTAAGTTGACAAGTGAGATGAGAATACTAAAAATGTTGAGTTAGATTTTGGAAAGCAATATGCTATACGAGAATGAAATCCAGTGATGCTAGGTAAAATTAGTGGTTGATAACATTCATTATTGCAATCTTTTATCTTTATTTAGTTGAAAATGTAAGTAGTTGTAATGATTATTTCTTTATGCAATATTCTAAATCAATGGTGGGAATCTTATGGATGCAGTGCCCCAAATTTACAAAAAATTGGCTATTCGTGTTTTAGGCCAAGCTTGTAGTGGTTCTGGTTGTAAGAGAAATTGGAGTGTATTTGAGCACATTCATTCAATATAAGAAATAGGTTAGCATCAAAAGCTTAATGATCTTGTGTATGTTCGTTAAAAATTGAGGTTGTAGCAAAGGTACTTTATATTCATTCTTCATTGACTATATAGGTCCCGTATAATATATCGCATGAACTATTACTTCGCCCCCCCTAAAAATTTCGTAGATTCTGTAGTATTAAGTACTTCTTTAAGACTCTTGTTTTTATCTTTATTTTGTCAAAAAAAGTTTTAAATTTTTATTATTTAATTTTTTATATTGATTATTTTTTTCTTATTTAGAGATCATGAGATAATGTTCAGAATTATAGATAAGATTAGATTAGAAATATTGTTTATAAAAATATTTAATTAGAAATATTAGTCTATAAAAAGTAGAAAGATCAAAGGGTTCCTTACGTTAGTGGTTGAAACTTTCTCGCTTGAGCGAGAAAACCAAAATCTAATTTTACTGGTATGCTCGCTCAAGCGAGACCGAGCGAGAACACCAGAATCCATATTTTTGGTTTTTCACTCTTAACCCTATTTTCCCTTAATTCCTTTATGAAAGCCTCTTCCCTTATTAGTTTGGTTTATGACATTACTGAAATTTGGGATGTTACATATAGGCATTACGTTGTATTCTTTGACATGTGATGCCCATGGGATGTTTTTAGTTATTCCAGGACACAAGTAGAAGGGTATCCCATCATGCCTATTGAGAATGATTATGTTGTATTGAGCCATTATTGGCATACTTGTTGACTGGATGAATGTATGTATACTAAGCTTTAGTAATTGTTGGGCTTCCCAAGCTATTATATGTTGATTGTCGATATTTATAACGCGCAAAATAATTTCTAAAATCTAGGAATATGCTCCTAACAGGCATGACTCTTGGATTTATGAATTAGGATGTCACAATACCCGTAATGAGTACCAACATATTTATTAAATGGGTGGGTAGGGATATTATACTACCCGCCCCGCGGGTACCCGCATACTAGATAAAATATGCTTTTAGTAAATATATTAAATACTTATTTATTTTATTATTATTTTATAATAATATTTTTAATATATTAACCTGTAATTATGATATATAATGTTAATTTATATTACACAATATTAATATAATATAAGAATATATTATATGATATTTTCACTCTTTTTTTCTATAATTTTTTTATTTTTAAATATTAATGAATACCCGTGAAATACTTGATACCCAAATGGGTATCAATTAATTTAAGCGGGTATGGATGCGGATAGTATACTACCCGTTCTGTCCCGTTGACAATCCCTATTTCAAACCATGTTTTTTGTCATTGTAATTGAGTAACTAATTATTTAAATTTATATTTACTTACACTGTTCAGACAACTAATTAAAATGGTTAATTGCAATTAAATATGGGAATCTAAAGATATGATGCACATTAAATTTTATAAACAATAAAATAGTCCTCATTCACAATTCGGTTTTAAAATTACAATTATAAAATTTATAACAGCAAGATTATTTTAATGGCAAATTTAATGTTGTGATTTTACTGAATTTTTTTAATGGTAATTTAATAATTTCCATTCTGATCATCTCATGTCATTTTCAAATTTGAAACTGCCCTAATTTTTTTCATTTTTTATTTTCTTACAGTACAAAAAATGAGAAACTAAAATAATACTTCCTCCGTTTCTTTTTATGTGTCGTTTTAGAGTCTGAATTATTTTCAATAAATGTTATTTTTCAGATACCAATGCAATAATAAATTTTATTTTTCCAATTTTTCCCCTTTCTTAATCTGATTATTTTTATTTTAAATATTTATTATAAAGTTATATCATAAATGTTCTACAAGTTTAAAGTCTTGATAAATGTATTCATTATGTTTCCAAAAAAAATTTATGGTATAGAGGTAAAACAAGTTTGAAAAATGAATTCATTTCATTGTAAAAAAAGATATTAAATGACTTGGTGAGAGAAAGAGAAATGACTTATTTGAAAAAAAATTTGCTAAAAACACATAATTATTACTTTCCTTTTATTTTGTTTTTTCCTCCTTCATTTCCTCTCCACAGTTCACACACATTCTCGTCTCTCTCTCTATAGAGAGAGCTCTTAAAAACGTTTCATCAATTCTATCCTCAACCCTTCTCATATTTTCCAATCCGCCATGGCTCCTACCACCTCATCCGCGGTGTCGCACAGGCTCGTTGGCTTTAGTCGTCGCACGCATGCGCCACGCCATCCACAGCGGCTATATGCGCCGCCGATTAAGAAGTACAGGTTGATGAAGGACATAATGGAGAGGGGGCGCTATGTCGTGGTGGAACGTGAGGATTATAGCGACTTGACCTGCGACCAATGTTGATCCGGTGAGAGGGCCGAGGAGTTGCTTTTGTGCGACAAATGCGACAAAGGCTTCCACATGAAATGTGTGAGGCCCATCTTCGTGAGGGTACCGAATGGATCTTGGCTTTGCCCTAAGTTTTCGGGAGGGAAGAGAGTGAGAAGTAAGGGATTGTCGAAACGTGGTTTATTTATTTATTTATTTTTCTGTCGAGTTGTTTTCTCAACCATGATGGTAAATGCTGAAATTCAGACATATTTATATATAATATATATTTATTATCTATACTTTTCATTCTTCTTATCCATTTTTCTGTTGGTTATTTCTTATTCCCCTTGATAATCTTTTTGAGAACACACCGAGTGTGGATATTTGTCTCCCCTTTTGAATTGAGCTTTAATCAATGTTTGGCTTTGTGAAAATAATGTGGATTGAATTTGGTTTCACAACTTCATATACAGTTGCTTCACCAAATTATATGAGAAAAAAATTTACACCTGAGCTTGTCTCGTGAATTATATTTTATAGTTTTCAACTTTTATTAGTAAGGTATATGTGTGTTATTTATAGAGTTGCACATGGCCTTTTGGGCATCATTGAAAGGTATGTTCATGGAGATCCTGAATTGCAATCTAAGTTGACAAGTGAGATGAGAATACTAAAAAATGTTGAGTTAGATTTTGAAAAGCAATCTGCTATACGAGAATGAAATACAGTGATGCTAGGTAAAATTAGTGGTTGATAACATTCATTATTGCAATCTTTTATCTTTATTTTAGTTGAAAATGTAAGTAGTTGTAATGATTTATTTCTTTATATGCAATATTCTAAATCAATGATGGGAATCTTATGGATGCAGTGCCCCAAATTTACAAAAAATTGGCTATTCGTGTTTTAGGCCAAGCTTGTAGTGCTTCTAGTTGTACGAGAAATTGGAGTGTATTTGAGCACATTCATTCAAATATAAGAAATAGGTTAGAGCATCAAAAGCTTAATGATCTTGTGTATGTTCGTTAAAACTTGAGGTTGTAGCAAAGGTACTTTATATTCATTCTTCATTGACTATATAGGTCCCGTATAATATATCGCATGAACTATTACTTCGGCCCCCTAAAAATTTCGTAGATTCTGTAGTATTAAGTACTTCTTTAAGACTCTTGTTTTTTATCTTTATTTTGTCAAAAAAAAGTTTTAAATTTTTATTATTTCATTTTTTATATTGATTATTTTTTTCTTATTTAGAGATCATGAGATAATGTTCAGAATTATAGATAAGATTAGATTAGAAATATTGTTTATAAAAAATATTTAATTAGAAATATTAGTCTATAAAAAGTAGAAAGATCAAAGGGTTCCTTACGTTAGTGGTTGAAACTTTCTCGCTTGAGCGAGAAAACCAAAATCTAATTTTACTGGTATGCTCGCTCAAGCGAGACCGAGTGAGAACACCAGAATCCATATTTTTGGTTTTTCACTCTTAACCCTATTTTCCCTTAATTCCTTTTATGAAAGCCTCTTCCCTTATTAGTTTGGTTTATGACATTACTGAAATTTGGGATGTTACATATAGGCATTACCTTGTATTCTTTGACATGTGATGCCCATGGATATTTTTAGTTATTCCAGGACACAAGTAGAAGGGTATCCCATCATGCCTATTGAAAATGATTATGTTGTATTGAGCCATTATTGGCATACTTGTTGACTGGATGAATGTATGTATACTAAGCTTTAGTAATTGTTGGGCTTCCCAAGCTATTATATGTTGATTGTCGATATTTATAACGCGCAAAATAATTTCTAAAATCTAGGAATATGCTCCTAACAGGCATGATTCTTGGATTTATGAATTAGGACGTCACAATACCTGTAATGAGTACCAACATATTTATTAAATGGGTGGGTAAGGATATTATACTACCCGCCCCACGGACCACGGGTACCCACATACTAGATAAAATATGCTTTTAGTAAATATATTAAAATACTTATTTATTTTATTATTTTTATTATAATATTTTTAATATATTAACCTGTAATTATGATATATAATGTTAATTTATATTACACAATATTAATATAATATAAGAATATATTATATGATATTTTCACTCTTTTTTTCTATAATTTTTTTTTATTTTTAAATATTAATGAATACCCGTTAAATACTTGATACCCGAATGAGTATCCATTAATTTAAGCGGGTACGGATGCGGATATACTACCCGTTCTGTCCCATTGACAATCCATATTTCAAACCTTGTTTTTTGTCATTGTAATTGAGTAACTAATTATTTAAATTTATATTAACTTACACTGTTTGTAACATCCGGTAATTTAGAACTTTCATAATTTTATAAGATTAAGATAGGGAATTGTATGTTTAATAACTAAGAAAGGAAGGTTTAGAAATTAGGAGATAAGACTTAGACTAAAAACCAAGTTTTTAGAGGTTTCAGTATTCTCGCTCAAGCGAGATATTCTCGCTTGAGCGAATTATGTAGCAGAATGTGAAAAAATGAGCGAGAATCGTCCAGAGAGGGGGTCTTTTCTGGATCATTCTTGCTTGAGCGAGATAGTTTCGCTTGAGCGAAATGTGAAGGAAAAACATGCAACTGACACGCTCGCCCAAGCGAGAATATCTCGCTTGAGCGAAAATTCACTTATAGGCACAAAATCATTATTTCAGAATCAAAATTCAATTCTTCTTCTTCTTCCTCCTTTAGTGTAGAGAGAGAGACTGAGTTTTAGAGAGAGGGAGCTTGGATTGAAGCTTGAAAAGGGTTTTTGGAGCAAGGGATCTTCAAGTGTTGGATCTTCATCCATTCTCCTTCCTTCAAGTTTCAAGTATAGGTGAGTACAACTCACACACTTCCACCTTCTATGGTTGTGAATCTTGAGCATGATCCCAATTCTCTCAATTCCCCTTCTTTATGCCTAAAATGTTAATTGTTAAGGATTGAGTGTATTTGATGAATTAGGAAGGATTGTCATGTAGAAACACAGGGAAACACGAAGAGGGGGTTGAATAGTGTTTCTTAATATTTTATGAAAGCTTTTTGTAAACAACAAGTTTAAAACGATTTCGGACAGGTTTTTGAGAGACTGTCTGAAGTTCCTTAAGACGGCTTCTGAAAATGTATTTTAAAAGGTTTTCTTGCTTTTAAAATATCAGAATTGCTTTTCAACACCCTTTGATTAGTATAAAATAAATTGACAAGAGAAAGGGTAAGAAAACTTAGCCAAGGAATTATCCTGGTTCACTCACTACCACTGTGAGCTACGTCCAGTCCTAATGCCAACTAGCACTTGGATTTTCTCTTAATCTTCACCAAGATTACAAGTATTCTTTTACAGTCAAGCCTCTTCAGGCTCTACAACCAAGTATTCTTTTACAGTCAATCCTCTTCAGGCTCTACAACCAAGTGTTCTTTTACAGTCAAGCCTCTTCAGGCTCTACAACCAAGTATTCTTTTGTCAACCAAGCCTCTCCAGGCTCTAAACAAAGTTTACAGAGAAAGAGTTTAAGCTTTTAAACTATACCAGTTTGAAGCTCAAACAAATACAATGTACAATAAATCTGAGGTATGCTCAGGATATACAAATGTGTACAAAGAATTTTATCAGAGAGTTTTTCAGAGTAAAAACTTGCAGCGTTTTGTTTCTCTTGATTTTTGAATATGAATTCGGTTCTTCTCCCTTTTTTCTTTCTCTTTCTCTTTCTCTATGTTGTCTTTTCTCTTGTTGTTGATGGTCTTCATGGAGGGGTATTTATACTCAATCTCAATCCGTTGAAATACCACCGTTTAGAGATAGCATTAAATGCTATTTAATCCGTTGTGAGACATGCTTCTGAGAGCTCTGATATTTCTGACACGGTACAAGGTTGCTCTTGCCATAAAGCTGCTACAAATGTTGCTGCAAAGGCTGCGTTGCAGAGATTTCCTCAGTGGTGTATAAAATTCAGAAAACACCAGGAAAGGTCTCTGTGTTCCTTGCTAAAACGTGTTTGAAAAGGTACGTGCAGCAGAGGTTCAGAAAAAGTCTTCACAAACTTCAGCAAAGGGTGTCACGTCATAAATGAGACTTCAGACGGCTTCAACACTTCAGACGGGTTTGCACTTCAGACGACTTCAATACTTCAGACGGTTGAACCTTCAGAAGGCTTAACTCTTCTGACAGGTTGAAAGCACTTCACATAGTCTTTATATAAGCTTATAGTGGCTTGCTGAAATCATAGATAGATCATTAAAACATATATGTATCTATGATAATATTTTAACTCAAATTGTTAAGCATTAAAACTTGGAATTGAGCTGTCTTAAACATCATAATTTCTCTTATGATATTTTTGAGACTCAACATTCTCCCCCTTTTAATGATGACAAATTTGTTTAAAATACATAAATCTGAAAGGAGTTTTAAAGATAAAAGAATAGATAGCTCCCCCTCAGATGGTGATCTCTTTAAACTGATTTGATCAAAAATTCTTATCAGTTTCTTATTTACTCCCCCTGAGTCCTGTGATCACTTCAGATTCAGATTTTGTTAGTTTTTAATACTACCCCTTTTGTCATCAATCAAAGGGAATTCCAAGCATAACAACAACAAACAATCATAGCAAAATCCTGAAGTATAAAAGAAAACAGCAACCACAAACACAGCATGATGTGAAACACTGATAGTATTAATCAAACTGTTCAAAAATTAATCACTTAGCAGAAAAAACATGAGATATGGCTGCACATCATTGACTACCCATCCTTCTTCAGCAAAGCTTCTTTCCATGAAGGAAATCAGCTCATCCTTGGCCTTGTCAATCTGAGAGATGAGAGCAGTCTTCATGTCTTCTTGGCCACTTCTAATCTGCTGTTGCTCTTGAAGAATCTTATCTTGTTTAGCAATGAGATCAGCATTCTTCTTCTCTAGCTTCTCCATCTTCAGCCTGAGCTTTCTATTCTCTTCTTCAGGATCAGGTGGTGCTTCATAAAGAATAATTTGGATGTGTCTGCACACAAATCTCAGCACATCCAAACCTGGAAGCAAACCATACTCTGTGATGATACACTGGAAAGAAGAATGTTCCAATGGGACACATAATCTCCCAGTCTTCATGAAATGGTTCAGACAGAGGTGGGAAATGGCCTATGATGTAATGATACTTCACATTCATGAATTTCCCATGCCCTATGATAGAATCAGCATCTGTCCAGTTGACCCAGAAGAGGATCCAACATCCTCTCTGATTTCCAGTAATGACCAAACTCTGTCTCTGAAATTGTGATCCATGCCTCCACCTTGTCCTTGACCTTTGCTGGTAGCTCCTTCCATTCTCTTGGAGTCAGAGGCTTGAAGGGAACAGATAGGCCTTAGGTTCCTTGAACTTATCAGCAGGGCCTTCCTTCAGAGGGTACTAGGAACAATTCTATCAGGTTGCACTAGAATCTTGGTGGTTGCCTGATGAAAATGTTCTAGGGGGCCTGTATCCTTTCATGCCAATAGACTTGATGTAGTCCCTCTCTACCAGTTCTCCTTCTGTGTATAGATGCCTGGCAAACATCAATCTTCATTGGACAGCTTCAGACAATCTTTATCAAAGAAAGGGTTAATGGAGCCCACTTGTGAGCAGGTGATACCACACCCTTTCTGATCTTCTCAAGTTGCCCTGAGTACATCTGGTCTAAGCTTCCTTGATACTTCTCTCTCTTTCACAGCATCTGAAGTATGCTTGACTAGCCCATGGTGCAGGAGATAGGGGGTGCATCTCTGAAATATTGCAATTCTTCTAGAGGTTGGAACTGGAACCCTTTCCCTCTCAAAGAAAGGTCCTCTCGTACCTCTTATGAGGCACTCCAGTCTTCCTCATCATACTGATGCTGAGTGAAAGGAATGCATAAGGATCAAAAGTGGTTCTGTGAAAATCCCTACTTTTAGGTCCTAGCCTAATGTGTTCATTCAGGTAGCATACTCCCTTTCCCAACCTTTGAGCTCCCTCCTTGCTGAATCTCTACAAAGTTCTTCAGATTGGGTGACTCTGAGATGATGATGATGATGATGTGGTGATGGAGATGGTGGTGCTGGTTCTTTTCTTCGTCTCCATAGGTTGCTGAACAACTTCCTTCTCTTTTTCTTCTTTCTTTTCTGGTGAGAAGAAGTGATGGAGTCACATTGTCAAACCTCACCCTTGGTCTTTTCATAGGGGGTTTGACCTTCTCAGGTTCAAACAACCTTCTCCCTTTCAACTTGTTTTCTTCTCTTCTCTTCTTGAAATAGAGATGCCTTTACAAAGTTCTGGTACTTGCTAGCTTCATCCATAGCTTCCATTTGGCTAGCAATGCTCCTTGTAACCCTAGTAGTAGGTTCAGGAGCTTGTCTCAAGAATCTTGCTCTTGGTTCTCCTCCTTTGTTGAGCACTAGACCTCTTTCTCTTCTTATTACCTTGAGCCAAGGTAGCTTGCCTTTCATCTTCAGCCAAGGCTAGCTAAGAGGCCACAGCAATAGCATAGTCTGTCTTCTCTTGCTCAGCCTTCTTATCCAATTCTTCTTGCTTTAAGGCAGTAGCTATGGCTGCTACTTGAATCAACTCTGGAATCAGAGGGCAAGCTTCCAGAGGTGGAGCTGCTACAGCTTCAGGATCAGGAGGTTAGCAATGTCTTCCTCATGAGCCTTTCCTTCTATGTCAGAGTATGGCTTAAGAGGTTTTGCTCCTTCAGAACCCTGACCCACTATTTTAGACGGCTTTTGCAAGCCTTCTGAACAGGTTCAGATGCCTGAGTGTGCAAAGTAGAAGCTGCTGAAGATACCTTTGTTGTGCTTCTCACAGGTAGCTTTTGCAGTTTAGGTTGAGGAGATGGTTTTGAGGCCTTGAACTCTGCCTTTCTTATGTCTCCTTGAAGATCATCCTCAAGGACTTCTAAGGTTGTTCTCCTCCTTGCAACTTTCTCAGACGGAATGCTCTCCTTCAGAGAGGAGATGGAGCCTGGAATCAGCTCAATCTGCATGGCTCGTCAGGTTGTTTTCTCTCAAAAAAACTGGGCCTTTGTGATC